>JANAVB010027399.1:7595067-7612235 GCA_029216955.1 Iris pallida
AAGAATCGGCTATAGGTCGTAGTACAATGTAAGATACTCCCAATCTATAGTATATCTCAACTGTAGTACAATGAAAGATACTCTTAGTCAAGATTAGTCAAGTCAAGAACAGATACAGAAACTGATAACTCAATCGCAAAGCAAGATAATCATGATAAGATCAATAATCTAGCAATGTCAAGTCCCCTATACGTGCACGTAATCTAGAACAAGTAAGGCAATCAAGGACGAATCAATCACAATATGGAATCATATGATAATATGAAAAGGAACACAATAAAGGGAGAGAAACCATGTAAATACTGTATATGTTCGGCAAGGTATACTTGCTTGGAGGTTGCACGGAGAACCAACAATGTATCGCCAATCAACAAGTCAGAAAGTCCAAGTCATCACAACTGTCTCCGAAAGCTGAAATAAACGTTACCAACATTTTCAGAATAGTCAAATTAGCTTGGATTGCTTGTCCTTAAGTCCAATTCTGGACACAGGGGCAAAACGATAATTTCGGGCAAAAATGATGTCCGCCGTTGGACCCTCTTTGCACCGAAAAGCGTGCCAGAGTCAATGGTCTCTAAAGTCGTCAAATTACATGTCTATGAATCCAGTTTTCCGATACGAACCCAACTGTATGTCCAAAGTTAGATTCCGGCGGGCCGTGCACAAAATAACCCGTTGAGTGGAACCGTAGGGCCCGTAAAACGGTGATTTTATCAACGGTCTCAGAATTTGACCAAACTTGGCATACAGGACCAAAAAAATGATACGGTCCTGTTGGCACAAGTTTCGTCTCGATCTGACGAGCGTGCATAAAGTAATTGGAGAATTTGCAAAGTGCACGATACGGTGAATTTCGACGGATACGCATCAAATTCGTCGCGCACACGCGACCAATTTGAATTCTGCCAAAGCCTATATGACCACGAAGCCGTTACGCAGCTTTCGATGCTTTCATTTTACGACCACGTCGCCCAAAATGGCGGGACGCACGTCGTGTGGAAGGATTTTATTGTTTTGAAAACAGATTTTTGGAGAACTTAGGAAATCGATTTCTCGACGCATGGTCGATGATTTCCAATTCCACAAAAAGGGTTGCGAAGTCCTATAAGTTGTCTATATTACTGTTCAAGTAGTTCTGTGAAATCGTGTATGGTTTGGAAATAAATTGGGTGCAAAGTGGTGTCATTGGTCTGTTTCCAATGCTCTATTTTGGACTATTTTTCCTCGACTTTGAGTCAATATAACTAACAATCTAGGGCTGCATCCTACAAAATATTTGACGGGACTTAAAGCCCTATAGGTTGTGCTTCTATAGAACCAATCGGTTCGAGATTCGATGGCAAAACATAGAAGAAATTTACCTGTAAAGTTGGGGAGAGAGACGGGCCGCTGCTGTCCTGTTCTTCCCTTTGTGCGCGGTTCGAGCGCTGCTGCTGGCCGGCCTGTGGCTGCACGGCGAAGCGCCGACATCGGGTGGTCTCCCATGTCGTCAGGGTATTGGAAGGAAAGGTCGTGATTAGGGTTTGATGTTTGTTGTTTACATTTTCTTTCAATCTTTCCACTAGATATGGCACTCGGCTTGAAGGAGTTGGGGCCTGGGGAAGAGCTGAGTTTGCTCAGCTGAAAGGTTGGGCTGGGCTTGTGGTGGCCTGGCCCGCTCAGCTGGGTTGGGTTATATTCGGAATGGGCTTTAATGCATGGCCTGTGGCCCGGGCTGAGGGAGTTGGGGCCTGGCTGAAATTGATTTATTTGGTTTATTTCTTTTTTTTCTTATTCCTTTCTTTTAGTAATACTTATACATATCTATGTGTATACATGTATACACATACATATATAAATATATGTGTATATTTGTATATACTTACACATATATATATCTACATATAAAAAAAAATATACTTGCACATATATATATATATCTAGATATATATATTTATATATACTATATATTTATATTTACACACACTTATATATATATATATATATATATATATATATATATATACATATATATATATATATATATATATATATATATATATATATATATATATATACAAACAAACTCATATATAATATATTTATATATATATATGTATACGTATATACGTATAAATTATAAATCTCAATATAACCATTAAATATTATAATATAATTCTTAATGAATTAATTATAATAATAATAACAAAATGCAATAAACCAATAATAGGCATTGCATCTACTTAGAATGTGTCTACATAGACATCGTTGGTCGTACTGCAAGACTACATGGGCTTAGCTCAGTTCGGTTCCAGTCCGGCTAATTTGGTATAATTAATTCCCTAAAACTCAATAATATAAATAATAAATATATATAAACCTTCGGTAAGGGTTAAGTCGCAACTTGGCCTGGCTTTCTTAGTTAGGGCATCACTATGGCTCGGCCTTCCTTGGCATGGCTAATACACTAGTCAAGGCACACTACTGCACTATCCGTGCTATGATTCCTAACCGTCTGGTACTTCTAAACTCAACTATGGCTAAAGTCATCTACCGTATTAATTAACTAAATAATTATTTATAAAAACAAATTTTAAAATCACCATCAAAATAAATAATAAAAAAATATTTCAAAAATTCTGGGAAGGGAGGCTACAGATGGTCCTCTTCCTCGACTATGAAGCAGGCGTCTTCCCCGGGAGTAAGTTGGTTCACGGTGTAAACATTTGTCACCTATGTGTAGGTGGGTACCTATACCGTGTTCCATGGCATACATTATACAAAGCTTATCAAGATCGAGGTAGTTCAAAGATAGCCCTTTATTGACGAAGTAAGGTATCTTTTCCAGTGGAATTACATCATATGCGGATGGAACATCAGTGTGAGCAGCCACATACTTGGCCAGCTCTGACTCTTCTTCGGCCACCCCCTGTGTCAATGAAGACTGGGAGGATGACTTGGGCAGCTTAATCATCAGGGGCTCCACTGGTGGAGCAGAACGTGGAGTCGTTGGCATACTAGCGACCCCCAGTTTGGTGCTTGGTGCTGGGCGGGGAGTTGTTGGTTGGCTAGTAGTCCCCGGCTTAGCGCTCGGCTGCCAATTCATTCTGGGAAGACGGATCATCATCGGCTTGACAGAAGGATTGAGCTCCTCTGTTTGTTGCTGGTTAGCTCTAGGCAGCCTGATTGCCAGTAGCTCTGTCGTGGGTCTTGGAGCTTGGCCAGACCTTGGCAGTCGGATTATCATCTGCCCTTCCTGTGTAGAGAGGCTGATTGTGTCCTTACACAGAGTGGCTGTAAGGGGTGCAGTTCTGCCAGGTTTACGGGCTTGGAGGTGGATCGTTAGAGGTTCTTTCGAACCAGTTGCCGCCTCAGTTTGTGCTTGAGTATCTCCTTCGACAAGGTGCCTTTTCGACTTCTCGTACAAGCGTGAGTCTGAGTAGTAGGATTCGACCCCTTTAAAGGGATCGATGTCGGCAAATTCTGTCCTCATGAAGCCGTGCTTATCGACGTACTTAAGTATTGGTGCAGTGTGGAAGGCACAATCATGTAATCATGTATCCAAGGAAGCCCCAGGAGAATATTGTAGGAAGTGTCCGCATCTATGACATAACAGGTCACTTCTGACTGAAGGTCGCCGATTTGGCACTTCAAGCGAATTTTTTCGATCGGATAGCTCCGCCTGAATTGAAACCGCTGATGACAGTGCTTGTCGGCGTCAAGCGATGCATTATGATGCGCAAATGGTGTAGCAGGCTCTTCAGGATGATGCTTATGGAAGAACCGGGATCAATATGCATCTGATCCACCTTGATGTCGCCAATATATCCAGTATAATACAGAGGGCGATCGTACAGGTTGGTCTTGATAAGCATATCCTGCGGAGTGAAGACAATGTTGGGCATTGCACCTGTGCAAGCGCTATTCTGGAGACCTGCTGGCGAGCTCTCCACGGTGAGATTGGACTGAGCCAGATATACGTCGACATTATGGAGTGCCTCGCTCAGTGTGACACAAACATCATTGGAGAGTCTCAGGAGCTCGTATAGCAACAATTTGGCCGATGTGTTGGCCAATTATGCCAAGATGTCAAAGTTGTAGGGTCTCTCCAGCCCATGAGGTGCATCTTTTCAGAGTGGTTTGTCAAAACGAGTCTCCTTAGGCCTAGGCTTGTCGGTCGTTGGATGCTGAGAAGGTCCTGGAGCATCTGCAGTTGCCGGCTTACCCGACGTAGGTTGGGATTGTGCACCTGACCGGGGTGACGGCAGCTGTAGTTTATTCGACATCTGTCGAGATTGTGCGACAGGATTTGACTTTTCTACTCTTCTTCTTACTGGTGGAGGGTGGTGCAGACTGAGTCACTTCAGGTACCAGGTCCGGATAGACCCATATGACCTACCCTCGTGATGTGGTAAGGGGCACTAGACCAGCAGCCTGGTCTCGGGGATATGGAAGATTAGCAACCTCCATTGTTGCCTGAGGGATAGGCACTACGCCGTCTTGAGTCTTTATCGGAGGGAAGCTGCCAAACTATCTAACACCATGTTGGCTGCCACGGTCACCTCTTTAAAATCAATGGCCAGGGCCTTAGAATCGATAAGATACTGGATGTATCGCTTCAGTTGGAAGCAGTCTTACGTAGCATGGTGGACGTAGCGATGGTAGTGACAGTACTAAGGGCTCTCCGTTTCTGCCGGCCGAGGTTCCCATCTTTGTAGGGGGAGCTGAACTCTACCCCCTTGTATGGGCATGTCCAAGATAGGCTTGACATGGCTGTCCTCGAAGGAGTAGGTCATCTGAGGCTACCGCTTTTCTGCCGGCTTTGGTTCTGGCTTCTGGGCAGTGTCGGCCACCAAAGCCTGTTTTCCCTTGTTGTCTCGATTGTTGGAGGGATTACCACCATTGTTGTTGTTGGTGTTAGGGCTTTTGTCCTTGTCTTCTCCTTCCGAGACATGTAATCCCAATTGACGAGCTTTCTTCATCTTGTCTTCTGCGCTAGTACCACTAATGATGAACGTCTTCCAATCCTTAAACTGACCTTCGCCCATCCAGAGGATGATCATGGGAAGCAGCCTCTTTTGGCAAATTTCAATTAAGGAGGAATCCGGGTTACCGGAAGGCAACTTCATCGCGATTTGGCGAAATCGCTCGATATAGTTCCTTGTCAACTCTTTTTCTTCCTGAACAACGTCCATAAGGGTAGACATTGTCACGTCTTGTCCTACCTCATAGAACCTCTCCAGGAACATACGTTTGAAGATGGTGAAAGAATGGATGCAGTTATCCGGCAAGTTACAGTACCAGTCGAAGGCGACCCCCTCCAGTGCCCCGATGAACAACCGTGTAAGGATGGCATCGTCATGAAGCAGATGGTCAGTTGTGACCTCAAAGTAGGTAATGTACCTGCTTGTAGATGTCTTCCCATCATATGGATTGATGTCGAATGGTTTATATCTTGGAGGGAAGGGAACATCTCTCCACGCAGCAGGATACGGTTGTCGTATCCTGAGGTCTTGGCAGTTTTCTTGGGCATGGAACATAGCCCGGAGCTCCTGGACCTCTCTTCTTGCCTCCCTGGCCTCATCTGCACGGGTAGGGGCCGATATTTTAGGAGGATTATCACCCGGTTTGGTGCAGCTGAATTCGAATCCGCATTGACCGCGGGACCCAAGCTTGTTTGGCCAGGCGTTCTTTCTTGCAGAGTTGGAAGGGCCACTTTGATCTCATCCACGGACTTGACCAAGGCATGCAGTATAGCCTCTAGAGTGTCGATGCGTTGGCTATCACTGGGACCGTCTTGGTTACGGTCCGTCATGAATACCGTCCTCACATGAGGAGAGATAGAAGGAACGGTAGAGGACGTGCCCTCTGAGTCATACCCTTGTACAGAGAAGTCGTCAGGGTATGTGGGAATGTTCTTCTCTGGTTCGGACTCAAAAAGAGTGGTACCCCCAGCTTCAGAGCTTGCCTCGTCTTGAGAATTTTGGATGTCCTCGGGGACGTTGGGATCTGCTGCATCTGTTGGGTGAACCGTTTCCCCTGGATTGTCTTTTTGGAACACCGAATTGTCATGGATGTTTGTAGGAGTGCTACCCCCGGCTCCAATGCCTCCAAGTGTGGCAGATTTCGTCTTTGAGCGGGTACCTTGGTAAACTCCTCCTGTAACGGTGGTAGACAACCGCTTAGAAGAGAGTTTCTTGGTTACGCCGGTTGAGATTTTTGGACTAGAGACATTTGTTTTCTTCCCTCTACCGCCGGCGGGAATCTTCAGAGCAGAATTGCAGGAGGCGACGAGAAGCACCTCGTCTTCTGAGCTTGGGTGTTGCAGCCGTTGAAAGACGCACCGCCGGTCTTCTTGTACTGCTGCCTTATTGCAGCAGCAGTTGACAATGACTTGCGTGCATTGATGTCCCTGACAAGACTCTCTGCACATCAAATCTTCGTCTCTTTCCTTACGTTTGTGAAGAATCACGTTGCACAAGTCACCCATTTTGTGGGCCCGGGAGTTCTGAGCCCATGAATGTGTTGGCCTCCTGCCTGCTCCCTGATGTGGGGGTAGCACGAGTACTTGCCCCTGATCCTTGTTGGGAGATTCTTGATAACTATCCCATTCGTTTGCCACCGGGGGCTGGACACGGATAGTTTTATACAAACTTTTCATCAGGGGCTCGCGTAATAGTCAGCGGGATGCCCTGATAGTCAGAAGTTGGAACAGCCGACTAAGCTCGCAGAGCCCGCGCTGCCCGAGACTTCTTCCTTTTAGCACCTGAGAGTGCATAGTAGGAAGAGTCCACGGAGATTGGCACATGAGAGCATCTGGGGTCAGGATCGCCTGAGAGGCGGTCGAAGACTGACCGTGACCCGCATGGGACAGATGGTATGCGGCTGGGATCGATGGCTGTGCAGGCTGTCTGCATGCGGCTGGTATGTGTGGCCGCATGACCCTTCTGTATGCGGCTAGGAGAGGTGGCCGCATAAACCTTCGGGATGTAGCTGAAAGTCGTGACCGTGCAAGCTGCCTGCATGCGGCTGGCAGTTTTGGCCACATGGGCTTTCTACATGCGGCTGACTTCCGTGGCCGCATGAGTCTTCTCCATGCGGTTGGCAATTGCGGCCGCATGAGCCTTTTTCATACGGCTAACGCCCTTATGCGGCTCGGATCGCATAGAGTTCCTCTTTGCCCCTACAAGTCCAGCATCATAGTATTTTTTTCTGTCGGACTTGGGGACAACAGAGTCCTCTATGGTCTGAAGTGGGGTTTCTTGCGAGGCTTCTACGCCATCTTGAGAAACAGAGTGTATTTCTTCGAGAGCTTGGGGAGGAGCGAATGATTTGGGCCTCCACTCCCTGCGGACCTTCTTCGTACGGGCTCGCCGCTGGACCGGGCCAGTGCTCCCGTCGGAGAGTATTTCTTCAAACGTCTGCTAGTCGAACAGGGCGACCAGCATTTGTTGAGTGGTATCAAGATTGGCTGCGTTCGATTGCGTCACCAACTCCTCAGCCGTGGAGAAGTTAGTCCCCAACAGAGTCGCCATCGTGTTTGCCATTGATTGTAAAAGTGTAGAATAATTTTATAGGAGGACTGAACTTAGACTCACAATACAAACTCGCTCGTATAAAGAAAGCCAAGGAATGAAAACCTAGCTACAACAATCTAGGTACGATTGTTTATTTTTGATTCTGGGGGTGACGATAGAGGCTCGGGAAAGCGACGACATCTCTGCCTTACTCCTTGGATGATCAGACGTAGCCTTGGCTCTGACAAAGAAATGCTCTCGGGATCTGTGGAAAGACTCTTCTGTGCGTGCCTTTGTCTCTCTGTGCGTCCAGCCGGGTGGAGAGAATCTATTTTTCTCTGGAATTCTCCTCCTCTTTTTCTCCATGGTTTGCAAGGGAATGACACCTTACTATTTATAGAAGTGGGGGTGTGATCATTAAGGTTTACAATGAGTCCCCCATTGAAAAGTCGACGGCTAATAATCTGGACCATTAATCTTGATTGTATCACATCTGGGCAGTTAATTTTTTATTGAGCCAAATCCGTATGGACAATTAATGCTGATGGCAATAAATCTTCATAATTTGTCATGACAAGCTCGGATCTCTCGCCACGTGTTCAATTTGCTTAATTACAACAAATATGATTTGACCTGAGTAATTATGATGATTATAACAAATCTGGGTTGTTATGATTTGCTAGCAGCCATAACTCTGAGGGGATAAGACTGCTACGTGTCTCAACTGTCATGAGTGCGACGTCCTGACAGAGCCGCATGAATGCAGTATCTAAATAAACCGCATATGGGTGACCCCCACACTCCTAGCCGCATGAAGGTAGCAGCCGTATGAGGGTGGTGGCCGCATATAGGGGACATCTGCATGAATATGACAGCTGCATGCAGGGGTCAGCCGTATGAAGGGGGCAGCCGCATGCAGGGGTCAGCCGCATGAAGGAGGCAACCGCATGCAGGAGTCATCCGCATGAAGGAGTCAGCCGCATGAAGAAAGCAACCGTATGAAGAGAGCAACCGCATGAAGAGAGCAACCGCATATGGGTGTCAGCCGCATAGGAGTGGCAGCCGCATAGGAAGCTTCGGACTTGATGGATCATGCCAGCTATAAAAGATTTTCTTCTTTTCCCTAGGAACACGCCATCATGTCAGCGTCATTATTTCGACTTTTATGTCAGAGTTGTCATTTGTCAGAGCTGGCATTGTCAGGGCTACCGTCAGAGTAACTATTTCAAGCTGCTGCTTTATGGCCAGTTTGTCGGATCGGACAGCGTGAGGCCACGTGGCATGGAGCTATCCGAGCCGCATAAAGGACTTTTGGAGCCGCATGAGGCTCCTTCTGTTTGTGAGCCATATGGGATCATGAAGGACTTATGAGCCGCATGAGGCTCCTCTTGTTTTGAGCCGTATGGGATTTCCTTGTCTTTTTTCATGCTTCTACAAGTATTTATTCAGTTTATATGGTATGATATTATTTATCTTGTTACGTCCCTCTGAGGACCTGGTGACCTCTCCAAGTATATGCTCTTGACTTTTTGCAGATGTTCTAGCTAAGGCGGTGATCTTCTCTATTCCTTCGAAGATGATTGTTCTTGGATCGTCCTTGCGTCTCTTGCTAAACTCCTACTTTTGTTATGTATTTCTTTCCTTTAAAATAGTTGGTAGTAGCTTTGTCTTCGCCCAATATTTTGTACAAAGACAACTCATCGTTGATTATATGATATCTTTTATTCCTTTATTTTGTGGATGAGATTAGTTAGCCTTGGATTACTGCATTTACAGCTTATGTATACATACGAGAATTCTATATATTGGAGTATACTTCATATGTATACAACTGGCATGTCTACGTACTTAGTTCTAAGTATTTCGGGACTAGGGCGTCACATATTTTTTAGCGGCCTATGCAGGTCAAGATAAATTGTTTGGTTATTTTATCGTGCCAAGCAAGCATGCATATAGGATTAGAGTCTGGGATCTCATCCACATAACTTGACCTCCTTTCTCGATTCTATTCTTTGAACTCTCGCTTGACTCCTTGAATGCATCTTGCTTGATCTCTTTTATTGTAAATCTTATCTTTCCTTCATGCTTGATAAGGGTTAGAAGAATAACTTGTAGACCTCATTAATCTAATTACACTATTAGCTGAACTCTTATATGTTGGGTAGAGTACCTCACGGCCTAGTATTCTCTTCGTCCTTATGACCCATTATAGAGGATACTACGTGGATTATCTAAACTATAAATCCTTAGAGGACCATACCACATTTTATCAACCAAATCCTTAGATAAGAAAACAATAGGACGACTGCATAGGCACGAACACAAGACAAGACTTAGATTCTTAAGGAACTTGAATTAGTTGTATTTCCTTTCATCATTATCTCACGTACTCATATTTTACCATCTTGACCAATACTGCTATTATAGTGTAGTTTTGCAAGCTTATGCTTATTCGAGCTTCTTTCAAGACATATGTTATTTGGACGCGTCTACTAACATATTGTCTAATCAGAACCGGTGCATGATGGTCTGATCAACCTAGTGTACTTGGTTCACTCTCTGTATGAGTACTCTATGTGGATTGAGATATAGTTGAACTTATCCTTTAGGGTCTCATCTGCGATAGTCTTGACAAACTTCCTCTTAGAACTATTCAATTGCCCTTGAAACCGATATTTGCAATTCGATCCTAACTCCCTCAAACTCTTATTGTTTTTCGTCACCTATTTCAAAAAACAACGCTCGTAGACATGAAGTATTCTTCTATGGCCATGAAGGCTATATATATATAATCGTTTCCATCTATTCGAAATCGGAGAACTGTCTTCAAACTTGATTCATATCTACCATATCATAATTTCTATTACGTCGTGTAGTATTATTTTCATAATCAAAAGTCGAGGTACTATATCACGACTTTAAAATTTTCCAACCTCATTAAACCTGAACTGTGTCTTAGTTCTGTAGAGTATAGATTGCAAGCTATCTAAATTTTAGGATTTACTAGTATTACCGATTAATTAGGATAAGTTGGTTTCCATTAGATGATAAATTAGTGCCTCATGAACACCCACTTTCTATTTAGATCATTTGGTGTTCTCGACCGTGACGTTGATATTCGGAGCACGAGACCAGTTGTTACCCTCCAACAAATTCCATATACAAGACCTAGAGGAGTCCACCTTCATTTAGGCATAGCATGTCCCACTCAAAAACGTCTTTTTGTACTCTATTTTATGATACGACTTTCAGGTCAAAAAGGCTAGCTATAACCTTTACCGTAATACCGATGTACTTTTCGACCTTAACTAGATATCCAACCTCGACCCAAATCTTTCGATCGAATATATTGTTGTGATTCACTCAAAGCCCACTACACAATGCTATTAGTGTGCCACTCAATGGAGTCCCCATGTGCTACTTAAACGCAAAAGTCACAAAAGGCACAATTTTGGGCTTAAGGAAACTAGTTAACCAACCATACTGACAAATAGACCAAGCACTTGAGTTAAAACCTATTTTAGGCTCCCCAACCAAGTAGGAAAGGTTTAGATTGATTTTAGGTATCCTGTCCAACTAATATAGATTAAAATCCAAGACTTAAATTAATCAAAGATTGGTTCCAACAAAACTAATATTTCATTGGTTTATAATGTATATTTCTATCTGTATCATCTTGATACCTCTACCATGTCTTTGACATTTGGAGCACAACACTAGCTATTTTCTTCTAACAAATTTTGCCCTCATGAACTAGACGAGCCACTCTACACACATGACACACACGTTCCACACAAACACACCATCCTGCGCTCCATTTCAATTATACCACATGTATAACACAGTTTCTCTAGAGCAAACCATAGATGTCCATTTACGTCCCGTTTAATTTTTAACCAGTTAATATAGAGCCATTTGTTTGCCATAAAAAAGATCAAAGACAGGTATTACAGAACACTGAAATTGATTGCAAACTCGCTTGTACAAAGAAAAGCCTAGAAAGAAATCATAGGAAACAATCTAAGTACAATTGTTTAGTTTTGATTCTGGGGGATAACGATGGAGGCTCGAGAAAGTGCTATTAACTCTGCCTTACTCCATAGACTATCTGACGTAGTCTTTAGATATTGAAGAAATTGCTTTCCTGAAGGTTGTCAGCCTTTTGCAGGGTGTGGCATCCTTCTATTTATGATAGAATGTATGTTGAGCCGCATAGATGGTCTGTTGCCACGTGGCTGATTGGCACACGAAGTCCCGCTCTTGGGCTGCCATCTGTCGATTTGTTAGGATTTTGTTGCAGCAAATCTGGGTAGATTAGGACATGGTCAGATTGCCACGTGTCTTATCGCTGGTATCATTTTGTTAGCCGCATAGATCTCTCAGTTTCGACCATGTGGGGCCGCATGGGACTCATGTAGCTTAGGTCGCAGACTTCCTTAGCCCAGACATAGCTTGAGGATTTAAGCCGTATAGATTCTGTATTTCGGCCGCATAAAGCTCATGCGGCTTGGATCACAGTTACTCTTAGTCGCATGAAGTTCGGAGACTTTGGGGCCGCATATGTCTGAACCACTTAGGTGACACTTCTTCCGGCCGCATGAAGGCGTACGAATCTCGCTTTTGGACGACGTCTTACGTCTTATCTTTTTGTCGAAGTGTCAGATCTGTCATTTTTGTCAGTTTTGTCAGGACTTATCAGTTTTATCAGACGAACTGCTCCTCTTGGCCGCATATCTTCCTTCTGCAGCTAGTTGTCGACGGGCCGCATATGTTATTGAACCAGTCATGCAGCTTTCCTTTTATACGGACCTATTGGCCCAAAGTACCTATGCGGCAATTTGTAATCCGCATGAACCCCATATTTTTCATGCTTCGACAAGATCCCCTTCAAAGTTTTTAAATTGCAAATTTGGAATACTTTGAATAAGAAGCATGAAAATATGTCAAACCGCAGGGAGTCTTCAAGTTGCAGAAAATTTTTTGAACTGTAGAGAGACCTTGAGTCGCAGGGAAATCCTGAGCCGCAGAACAAATCTTGAGCTGCAGGGACACTTCGAGCTGCAGAGTGCCTGCCAGCTGTCACTGTTGTATTTAATTTTCTTGATTCGGTTGTGGATCTCTTTTCGAGATAAAGCCGACGGTTACTGGGGATAAAGTCCCCAAATGTCGACATTATCTTTAATGATCTCGAGAACCTAAGAGACGCTCGTCGATTATTAGGGATAAAGTCCCCATACGTTGTCCTTATCCTTAATGATCTCAAGAATTGAAGAGTCTCTTTTCAGCAACTCTATAAATAGGAGTCATTCAGAGAGAGATTTTCCTCTTTCACCTTCTCCTCCTTCGACTTCATCATACTTTCTGCTATGGCTCCAAAAGCTTCCAGGTCGACTGGTGCGGTGGCCAAAGAGAAGAGACTTGTTTCTCCGTCGAGAGCGGCAGACGCTCCTACCATTCATTCTAATGTGCAACCTCCTCTCAAGAGTAAGGATGGTGAGAAGACGATGACAAAAGTTTTGAATGGCCATAGCACATATTTTCATGTGCGGGCCTGTCATATGCTGCTTCTGCTTTTAAGCCTGGTCGGTGCATGCCAAATCTCATTTGGACCACATGTGTTCTGTATGATAGTGCCGCATGGACTGAGCCGTATGACCGCTGCTCATTCGAACTTGAACCGCATAAGTGCCTCAAGATTGATCTATGTGAACATTTCATGAGTGAGCCGCATTGGTGCCGCGTGGGCACTTTATGATCGGACCGCATGAATACTATAAGGCTGGGTCGTATGATTGCCTCGTGACTGATCCGTACGAGTATTTGGCCGTATGAGTTTTTCATGACTGAGCCGCATAAGCACCTCATAATTGAGCCGCATGAACATGACTGAGCCGTATAAATGCTGCATGAGTACTTCATAAAGCCGGCCTCATGACTTTGGGCTGCATGAGTTCTGGTTTGGCAGGACCGGATAACTGGCTAGGCCGCATAACAGAGTTCTTTGTTTTCTTGGTGCTATATTCCCATTTTTCTATATTTTTGTAGGGATATGGCTAGCAAACTTCTCCAGGACCGGTATCGGCGATGGAGTGAAAGTACAATATTCTGGCGCCTACATCAGACAGCTCAAAACTCTTCATGCTTCGGAAGAGTTTTCCCCACGCCTTTTTGGCATACACATCAAACAACTCAGGACTCTTCATGCTTCAGAGGAGTTTTCCCTAGGTGGTAGGAAGGGCCTTTATACCTCGGAGAGTTGGACGGTGGTCAGGCATCGTTATGAACGTCCTGTCTTCACGGCTCTCCAAGTAGGTGATACCACCACCAGGGACCATATTTTGAAGGTATGGTCCTTCCAGGAAGCAGGCTAAGGCATCCGCAATACGAAGGAGAGGATAGCATGCTATATTTGCCCTCCTCCAGGCAGCTGCTTAAGGATTCAACAACTTTGTTTGCTTCTCAGCAGTAAAACATGACTTCCTTCGAGGGCCGCGAAACTGCTTGAAGACGAAGTGCTGTCAAACCAAACTATGTATTGCCATATTTTCCTTTCTTTGCTTTCTGCTGTCGATGTAGTCCTTTGAATGTAACTGATCTTAAATAAGCAGAGTATGTTCACTCCATTCTTTATTTGTGGTGTTTTGTGGTGCTTGTACTAGAGGGCCTAATACAGTATTTGTATTTGATAAAGAATATCCTACTTGGGAAACTTTTGTGGACCTATTGTCCATTTGTGCATCGGGAAATGCGAGCAAATAGATTTGAATGATATTTTGTGGACCTACTAATCTTTGGTACACCGGTGGTGCGAGTAGTAGATTAGGATAATTTTATGTACTTATTACCATTTTTATGTACTGGCGATGCAAGTACTGATAATAAGTGGAGAGGAAAACCAACATACTTACTCAGAGGTAATGGGGACGTGGTAAATATGGGTCAAAACAAAGCCTTCCTACTCAGAGGTAATGAGGACATGGTAGGGGTAGGCCAAATGGGGATACACAGAACAACTCAGAGGTGTTATCAACGTGGAAGTTCCATGTATTGGGTGATTTGTTTGTGATGGACGGGAAAACAACTCAGATGTAATATGGACATGGTTATTTTTCCCCATTGGGGAATTTTGTGGACCTATTACCCTTTTTGTGCACTGATAGTGCGAGTAATATATTAGGATAAGTTTTGTGGACTTATTACCCTTCTGCGCACTGGTGGTACGGGTAATAGATTTTGAGACAAACTCCTGGTGGAGAAAAGCTATGACCAGAAAGTTCATAGATATGATCAAGGGATGAGATATGAATTCATTCGGAGTAGTCAGAGAGTAAGTTCAGTGTTTCCTAAGGGTACATAACTCAACAATCTGGGAGATTTGACGTCGGAGTGTAAGTTCAGCGATACCAGAGGGTATATAACTCACAATCTGAGGGATATTTGAAAGATGTCGTTTAGACATAGTATTTCTTGAGGAACTTGCCGTTGATGGGCATCATGAGCAAGTCACCATTTTGTTTGCGAGATGGTACGCGCTGTTGGAGAATACGATCTTGATGATGAACGGACCCTCCCATTTAGGCTGAAATTTGCCGAGGGTCTTGTGAGTCATGACCATTGGTCTGCGAATGGCCAAGACAAGATCGCTAACTTAGAATATTCTCTGTTTGACTTTCTTGTTGAAAGCCCGAGAGATGCACGCTTGGTAGAACTCTATGCTTTGTTGAGCTTGTAAACGCTTCTCATTTAATGCTTCCAACTCTTGCAGCCGTCGACGGTAGTTATCGTCCGCCGTTAACCAGTAGGTAAGGGCCACTCGAAGTGAAGGGATCTGAGTCTCCAATGGAAGGACTTCCTCGCTCCCATAAACCAAGAAGAACGGTGTATTTCCTGTGGCAGCCCGAATTATCGTGCGATACGCCCATAAGCACTCACCAAGCTTTTCATTCCAGTCGCGTTTGTTTGCAGACACGAACTTTTTGAGGAGCTTGATTATGGTTTTGTTGAAAGCTTTAGCCAGACCGTTGGCCGATGGGTTATATACTGTCGAGGCCATGTTCTGAATCCGATTTTGTCACAAAATCGATAGAAAGCATGGCTTGCGAACTGTGGACCATTGTCATGAATAATCCTTCGGGGCAGTCCAAAACGGTAGATGACGTAATATTTTATGAAGCTAATCACGTTCGACATCTTAACCTCTGCCAACGGAACAACTTTCGCCCATTTGAAGAAGTAATCAGTGATTGCAAGTATGAACCGATGCCCTCTGGACGACGGTAGGGTGATGGGCCCAATGATGTCCATTTCCCATGCTTCGAATGGCCAAGAGGCTACTGTCGGACAAGAATTCAGATGGCAGATGTAGGAAATCTGTATGGATCTGGCAAGCCTTGTCCTTCTTTGCATAATCAACTGCATCCGCAACCATTGTGGCCAGTAATAACCCATCCGGCGAAGACAATCTTACAATTTTGGGCCAGGTTGTGAGCCCCACAAGTACCGTCATGAGCTTTACGTAGGGCTTCTTTGGCTTCTATATTTGACAGGCATCTTAATAGTAGCCATCGTAGGATCATCGATATAACATTTTCGTCTCCGTATCGTAGAAGAATGAGAAGGAGCGTCTTCTGATTGAGGTTACTTCCTTCACATTCTCTGGCAGAATTCCATAGACTGCAAATTCGATGAGCGGGCGTCTCCAGTCATGTATGTCGTTGGTTATCTTGGTGGAGTAACTCATACCCAGTTGAAGATTGTTCTTGGGGCAGACCAGCTCATAGCTTATTATGTCGATTAGATGATGAGTGTTATTTAAAACGCCAAGGAAGCAACGAGACCTGCTAGGCATCGGCTTCGATATTTTGGAGCCTAGGAACGTGCTCTATAAAGAACCCTCTAAGGTTGTAATGATGGCAATTGTTGTCTGATAGTAGGGAATCAGGTCCTCGTTGCGAACCTCGTATGCACCTCGGATCTGGTTAAAACCAACTGCGAGTCACCATATGCTTCCAGGAACCTGATCCCCACTTCTTTTACGAGTTGGATCCGATGACTAGAGCGTTATATTCGGCTACGTTGTTCGAACAGGGTTCTGTAAGTGAATAAGCCCGATTGACTACTAGTCCAGAGGGAAATTAATACCACCCCGACTCCAGCGACGATATCACCTTGTGGCCCCGTTCTTGAAGCACCGTCGAAGAACATTCGCCAAATAGCATCGTCATGTTCGAGACGAACTTCATCAGGAATTTCTTCATAAGTTATGGCTGTTTCTGAGCCTGGATGGGCTGCTAAGAAGTCAGCCAGGG
The DNA here is from genome assembly GCA_029216955.1 of Iris pallida. Lineage (NCBI taxonomy): Eukaryota > Viridiplantae > Streptophyta > Magnoliopsida > Asparagales > Iridaceae > Iris > Iris pallida. The sequence continues at coordinate 7,611,872 of JANAVB010027399.1, forward strand.
CTTGCCCTTTGATAGCCTTCTGTGGAACAAAAACTATGTCGTATGGGATAATAGTATTGCCCAGGTGGCTAGACAAGAACTGAGTGCGCCTGGCTTGGTCATGAGAACCCTGAGGGGATTAACTCGCGAAACAACGTGGATGGTCTCCTGTCACATAGTGTCGTATTTTCTGAATGGCGAACACTAGGGCAAGGCACTCCTCTCCACGGCGGGTACCTATGTTCGTTCTACATCATTCGGTTGAGATAGAAATGGCTTGTTCATTCCCCACATCATTATGTGCTAACAGAGCACCGAGTGAGTGTTCCATCGCCCGACATAGAAAAGGAAGGGTTTCGGGAGGGCTACCAGAACTGGCGGATTC
>JANAVB010027399.1:7624063-7639063 GCA_029216955.1 Iris pallida
TACCCCTGCTTTTGCATGAAGTATTTGGCTTAAGGACTATACAAGTAGAGCGGTAGTCTTCCAGCGTCGGGCCGAGGTCAGACTTTTGTGGCATGAAAGATTGAGGACCTTCTTTTCGGCCAAAGATTGTATGATCCCATCCTCTTCTGTCTGGGACCAGGAAGTGAGCGCCTTTTATGGAGCAAGTCGATTTGGGGTATAGACAGTTGTCACCCGCGTATGCAGGCTAACGTCTAGACAGTCCCGTCGACATACGTCAGATTAGGCTTATCATACTCAGAATAGTCTAACGGCAGCCTCTTATTGATGAAATAAAGAATTTTATCCACAGGATTACATCATCAGGAGAGGGGCTATCCACCTGTGTAACCAAGTATTTGGCGAGTTCTTCGTCCTCCATGGCTATCCCTGCGAGCTTGGAGGTCGGGATGTTGTCTTGGGCAACTTGACCACCAAGGGTTCAGTCTGAGGTATTGACTTGCCTGTTGGATTGATACTTTGCTGCTCGCTCGCTCGGGGAAAGACGGATGACAATTGGCTCAGCAAGGGACTTTGTGTCTTTCGGTCGCATTGGAGTAGATTTTGGCAATCGGATTACCATCGGTGTTATAGAGGGCCTTGCATCTTCTTATTCCTTTGATTGGATTTCGACAATCGGATCACCATTGGCCCTACGACAGGTTTCGGCTCCTGGCTGGATCTCAGGAGACGGATGACCATTGGTTCCAACTGCATAGGTGAGACAGCAGAACCGAGCATCTCTTTGTGCAAGGTTGCGACGAGGGGTGCGGCCTTGCCGGTTTGTGAGCCTGGAGACAATTCTCAAGGGTTCTTCTGGCCCTGTGATGACCTCCAGTTCATCAGTTATATGTTTCCGGATTTGTCATATAGACAAGCCTCCGAAGAGTAATAAGATTTAACCCCTTTGAAGGGATAAATGTCGGCAATTCAGTTTTCACGGAACCGTGCTTACTAACATACTTGAAACACTTGTGAAGGGTGGATGGCACGATCATATAGTCATGTATCCACGAATGTCCCAGGAGGATGTTGTAGGAGGTGTTTGTATCTATGACGTAACTGGTAACTTCCGTCTTCAGGTCACCAATCTGTCACTTCAAGCAGATTTTTCCTAGAGGATAGCTCATTCCCGAGTTAAAACCTAATAGCAGTGTTGGTCACTGCTAGCTGGTGCATAGGGATACCAAAAAGTTGGAGCAGGCTTTTCGGGATGATGCTTATTGACGAGCCAGGGTCGATATGCATCCGATCCACCTTGATGTCGCCTATGTATCCAATGTAGTACAAGGGGCGATCATGCAAATTGGACTTGATCAACATGTCCTGAGGAGTAAATATGTTGGGCATTGCATCTGTGCTATCGCTCCCTGTAGATCTTCTTGTGGGTCTTCCCCTGGAGGCTTGACTTGGGCTAAGTAGGCGTCAGCATTTTGAGTGCTTCGCTTAATGCGACACGAAGATCCTTGAGAGCCTTAGGAGCTCGTACAATGACAACTTTACTGGCATATTAGCTAATTGTGCTAATATGTCAAAGTTGTAAGGTCTCACCAATCCCTGAGATACAACATTACGGAGAGGCCTGTCGAAGCGGGTTTCCTTTGTTTTGGACTTATTTGCCAGTGGAGGCTGAGATGGCCTTGGAACATCGGCAGAAGGCAACGTTGCTGGCTGAGGATCTTCGGCTGAACTATCTCGTGCGAGCTGGACTTGTGCTCCAGACCGGATAACAATGGCTGTAGCTTCTTCAGTCTCGGCTGAAATTCTATGGCAGGATCTAGGCTTCCTGCCCTTTTTTTGCTGGTAGGAGATGACACCCACTGAGCAACTTTGGGCACAAAGTCTGGATGCACCCATATGATCTCTCCTCGCAATGTAGTGAGGGGTACCAATCAATATCTGGCTTCGGACGGGTGGAAGATTAGTAACCTCCATCGTTGCCCGAGGGACATGTATGACCCCGTCTGGAGTGCTTGTTGGAGGAAGTCGCCGAATTGAATAGATACCATGTTCGCCGCCACGGTAACCTCTTCAAAGTCTATCGACAGAGCTTTGGAGTCGATAAGGCTCTGGATGTACCGCTTTAATTGGAAGCAGTCCTGAGCAGAATGATGGACATAGCGGTGGAAGTGACAAAATTTTGGGTCCTCCATTTCTGCCACTCGGTGTTCGTGCATTGTGGAGGGAGCTGGATCATACCCCCTTGCAAGAGAATATCGAAATAGGTTTGACATGACTATCTTCAAATGAGTAACTAACCTTGGGCCACGGACCTTCTGCCTGTTTTTGTTCGGGCTTTGGAGTCGCATCAGTGACCATGGATGTTTGCCCTTATTATCCCGATTGGTGGTGGCGCTATTATTGTTGTTACTGGAGGTGGAACCAGGACGTCTGCCCTTATTTTCTCCGTCTGGATGTGTAATCCCAGCTGGCGAGCCTTCTTCAATTTTGCCTCTGCATTGGTAGCACTTATGATGAAGGTCGTCCAATCCATGGACTGATCGTCACCCATCCAGAGGCTAATTACATGGAGCATATTCTTTTGGCAAATTTCAATCAATGAGCTCTCGGGATTGCCTTGGGGCAATCTCATTCGGTTTGGCGGAAGCGCTCGATATAGTTCCTCGTTATCTCCCTCTCTCCCTGAACGACGTCCATGAGAGATGACATTGTTACATCATGCCCCACTTCATAAAATCTTTCCAGGAATATGTGTTTGAAGCTGTCCAAAATAAATGCAGTTGTCGGAAAGGTTGCGGTACCAGTCGAACGTGATCCCCTCCAATGCTCCGATGAATAATCGTATGAGGATGGCATCACAATGCGACAAATAGTCGGTTGTGACCTCAAAGTAAGTCATGTACTGACTAGCAGATGTCTTTCTATCATAAGAATCGATATGGAACGGCTTGTACCATGGTGGAAAAGGTTGTCTCTCTATGCAACGGGATATGGCTGCTGTATTCTAAGATTCTGAGAGGAGTCTCGGGCATTGATATTGTCCAATTCCTGTACTTCCCTCCTTGCCTCCTTGGCTTCATCTACAGCTGAAGGAACGAATTCTGCTAAGGGATCATCACGCCAAGGAGGGACAGTCGTATTGGAGTCCGCGTTGACTGCGGTCCCATGCTTGTTTGTCCGGGCGTCCTCGCTGGTTGAGTTGGCAAGGCAGCATTGATCTCGTCCACGGACTTGACCAAGGATAGGTGCATGGCTTCCAGCACTTCTAGCCGTTGTTGGTCAGAAGGCGCTTCATTATCATCGTCAGCCATAGTGACTGTCTTCACGTGGGTAGAGGTAGAAGGAAATGTGGCAGAGGTACTCTCTGTGCGTACCCTTTTATAGAGAAATTGTCAAGAATGTCGGAACATCATCTTCCTCTGACTCGGAAGGGGTGCTACCCCCTGTGCAGTAAGCCGCATCGTCTTGGTGAAGGTGGTGGTCCTCAGAGAATTCCAAGTCTGTTGCACAGTTCTGGGGACCTCTACCCCCTGTATGTGCTCTTGGTACACCGGGTTGTCGCATACATTAAGGGGACCGCTACCCCTAGCTTCATCTACTATCAAGGAAGCCAAAGGCGTACCCCCGGGTGCCGAAAGCTTCCTTTTGGATCGAGTGCCTAAATAGACACCCGCTGTGGTTGTCGATGGGAACCCCCCGATAGAGTCTCCTTGTAATATTGGCTGAGATGGCCCGGCTGGAAGAGCCTATCTTCTTTCCTCCCTTGCCAGGAGGAACCTTTTAAGTTGAATTATAGGAGGCGAAAGGAAACTCCTCGTCCCCTGGAATTTGCACATGTTTCTTGAGTTATTTTCGGACATGTGCTGGCTGCTGCAGTCGCTGGAAACTGACTGCCGATCTTCAGGTTCTCCAGATTTGTCGCAGCAGCAATTGATAATTACTCGGGTGCAACGATGCCCCGAGAGGGACTCATTCCATGCCGATGCTGCCGTCTTGCGTTTGTGAGTAATTACGTCACGTAAGTCGGTAGAAAGCTGCTCTACCATTGCACCAAACTTGTGAACTCGGGTATCCCGAGTGCATGGGTGCTTAGGCATCATGTTTGCTCCCTGATCCATGGATAGTAAAAGCACTTGCTCTGGATCATTAGAGGGAGACTTTAAAGACCCACCATGTCCGTTAGCCCTGCAGGACTGGACGCGGGTGGTTCTGTACAACTTTCGTCAGAAGCCCGTATAACAGTCAACAGGGCCGCTGACAGTCAGCAACTTAGATAGTTGACTGGACTGGTTGGGCCCGTACTGCCCTAGACTTTTTAATTTAGCGTCCGAAGGTGCATAGTAAAAAGAGTCCAGATTGATAAACCCCACATCCTTAGTGGGCCGTACGACGTCGGGCCCGCATGAGAGGCGATCAAACACAGAGCTTCTGGCGGGGCCGCATGAGACATCCAGTCTGAAGCCAGGATTGGCTGCCGCATGGACCATCTTCTTGCAGCTATAGCTGGCTGCCGCATTGACCATCTTCCTACGGCTAGAGTTGGGTGCCGCATGAATTGTCTTCCTGCGACCAGAATCGGCTGCCGTATGGACCAACTGTCGATCTCCTCTATGCAGCTTCTTCTTTGTCCATATGGATTTCCCTTATGCCTCCAAAAACTCAGCATCGTAGTGTTTTCCTCTACTGGATCTGGGACAGTGGGGTCCTCCACGGTCGGAAGCAAAGCCACATGAGAGTTTTGGTCACCGTCTTGGGCTGCAGAAGGAGCTTCTTCGAGAACTTGGTCGGGGGGCAACAGTTTTGTGCGCCGACGTCCTGCGAGTCCTCTTTGATTTGGCTCGCTTCTAAGACTGGCTGGCGCTCCCTTCAAAGAGCATTTCTTCGAAGGCTTGTTGGTCGAAACGAACCACAAGCATTTGCTGCGTTAGAGCCGATCTTGGACGTATCAGATTGCGGTCACCAACTTCTCATCAGACGAGAAGGACGTATCCAGCAAGAGTCGCCATCGTGTTTGCCATAAGAAAATCAAAGACAGGTATTACAGAACACTGAAATTCATTATAAACTCGCTTGTACAAAGAAAAGCCTAGAAAGAAATCCTAGGAAACAATCTAAGTACAATTATTTAATTTTGATTCTGGGGATGACGGTGGAGGCTCGGAAAAGTGCTATTAACTCTGCCTTACTCCGTGGACTATCTAACGTAGTCTTTAGATCTTAAAAAAATGCTTTCCTGAAGGTTGCCAGCCTTTTGCAGGGGTATGGCACCCTGCTATTTATAATAGAATGTATGTTGAGCCGCTTAGATGGTATGTTACCACGTGGCTGATTGGCACGCGAAGACCCGCTCTTGGACTGCCATCTGTTGGTTTGTTGGGATTTTGTTGCAGCAAATCTGGGTAGTTTAGGGCTTTGTCAGATTGCCACGTGTCCTGTAGCAGGGATCATTTTGTTAGCCGCATAGATCTCTCAGTTTTCGACCATGTGGGGCCGCATGTAACACCCTGTTTTCTGAAAATTGGGGATTTTTGAAAATTTATTATTTTTTATTATTATAGTGGTATTTTAGTCATGGTATAATTTTCTGGTGAATTTAGTTAAGTTAAACCAATTCTAAAGTCATGCTAAGTCATGACTTATGACTTTGTGACTTTGTTAGTAAACCTTAGTGTAAACCCTAGTTTTCTCTAACCTAGAAGTTGCCATGACCATGAGAACTTAGCCATAGGCTTAGAACCTCAAATTAGTGATTTTTAGCCTAAAGGGTATTTTGGTAATTTTCTAGGATTTATTGGAATTAATTGTAATTATGTGATTTTAATATTATTTAATTATTGTTAAGTGTCATGAGAGCCCCTAACCTAGTTTAGCCCTAATCTAGAGGTTAGCCACTAACCTAGAGGCTTGAGGATAGATATTTTGCATTGGTTAAAGTAGGATAAATATCATGATATTTACTTTAAGGATATTTTCCTTAAAAACCTCAAAATATCTAAACCCTTTACACCAAAGTCCTTCCCTTAGCTTGTAAGCAACCCAAGGACAACCCCCCCTACCCCATGGCAGCCAAGAAAACCCCCCCTTGGCAGCCCACAATTCTATAAAACCCATTGTATTAATTCATGAATAATTTACATGAATTTAATTCATAGAAAATCCCATTTTCTACAAACCTTCATAACTTGATCATTTGTGATCCAATTTGACTCTAGTCTTTTGCATTGGAACCCTACAACATCTAGGGAGCTAAGGGAAGCAAGAAATCTAGAATTTGGGAGCTTGGGCATCATCGAGTTCAAGATCACACAACCCCCTTTTCATTGATTTTTCCTTGGAATTTCACCAATAGGTAAATTTCCACAAACCTAGTCAAATTCCTGTTTTTATTTCATAAATGCATTCATATAGGGATAACAATACTGTGTGTCAAGTTTGGTAGGATTTTGAGTTGGTTTGGTGTCCGTATCGGACACGTATCCATGTTTGAAAACCTGTGTTTGGCAAAATGCCTCAAAGAAGAGGATTTTCTGTTTTTGCAAAACTTTTTGAACAAAAACCTAGCCTAGACCTTGCTAACCCTAACCCTAATTCACTGACCTCATTTTAGGGTTGTGTCCGTGTCCAAATTGGACACGAACCCACGGTTTTTCACAGTGCACAGACACACTGTACATGCCCTGCTACCCGACACCATTATCTCCCTCTACACGCCACGTGGACACGCCAAAATTGGCATAGAGCACGGGGCACTGACTGACAGGTCATCCCCAAAGTTTGGGATGACCTCGTGTCGTGTCGGACACGGAATCGTCCCCGTAAGGGACGTGCACTGCACTGCACAGCCGTGAAAACGGCTCTGACACGGGTCTCGTGTCCCATGTACACGAGTCGTGGACACGTGTCAGGGTAACACGTGTGTAGTAGACCCTAGGGCGAACCCCAGGACACGAGCACGAGATGTGTCGTGTCCTGTGTCGCGTACACGAGACGCGTGCATCACTGCACGACGCGGTCTGAAACCACTTATTTCCCTCTCTGATACGCGTGTCGTGTCCCCTCTACACGACACGTGGACACAGTGCAGGGTGCTGGACACGTGCACGAACCCTAGACTCACCTACTGACACGATCACGAGATGTGTATCGCTTTGTGTCGTGTCCTAGACTCGTCTACATGTGTGCACGACGTGTAGTGTCTGTTAGTGTATGTGTTTTACCCGATTGGGTTTAGGAGTTGGTGGACACGCCGTGTCGTGTCATGGCCATGTGTCAGGCTAGTAGGAACCTAGAGGAACCTAGGGGTTACCATTACCAACCCATAGTCGCGAGCCATAGCTCGGTTTAGTGCACGAATTTCGAATTACCTAGTGTTCGTATACACAGTCCAGTGTTCCAGTTTTTTTGGAATTGTTTCCAGATTTCCAAAATGAATTTCAAATTGATTTTGATGTATATATATATGTATATTTATGGGTATATATATTGTATATACCTAGTATATGTGTATGTGAGTGTGTAGGTGAAATTTTAGGGTGTATACATGTATATACATGTGTATATACATGTATGTATATAGGTGTTATAGTGTGTGTGTGTATTGTGTATTATTGGGGGCTGTTTTCCTGTTCTCAGGAATCTAAGAACAACCCCTCCCCTTCCCTGTGTGTGTCTCACAGTCTCTCTCTCTCTCACACTCACTGTCTCACTCTCTCTCTCATCCCCTTGTCTCTCTCTCTATATTTTATATGTAATATATATGTAGTTATATATATATATGTATTGTATATATATATACATGATATATATATGTATAGTGGTATTAGGTTTATTATGTATAGACAGTGTATTATAAATATAAGTATAAGGGTTGTATTATATATGTTATGCATATATGGATTTTGGGTATATAGATATATATATGTATATGTGACTTATTAGTTATAGGTTTATATGGAAACCTAGACTATGGCCTATGGCCAGGGTTACTAGCCTATGGTTGGGCTAACCCTAATGGCCCAAAACCCTGTGTGTTGAGCCTTGTTGACTGAAAGTTGACCAAAGTCAACATTAGGTCAAGGTTGACCTAGCTTAACCTAGTTTGACTTAAACTAACCTAGAATGACTAGTTTGACTAACCCTAACTAGTTTAACATTGTTTGACCTAGCTTTGACTTAGAGTTGACCATTGTTGACCAAGGTTGACTAAAGTCAACTATTGGTCAAACCATGACCTAATTGACCTAGAATTGATTTGGATGGACTCTAAATGACTTGGTGACCTAAGTTTGACTAAACCCTAGACTATTGACTAGTTGGTTTAGACTTTGACCTATATAAGGGTATTATTTATGACTTGGTTATATAGATAGCCCTATGTAGAGTGAAGATATGTATGGGGTTAAGTAGGATACTCAGAATTGAGTCTTGATTTGGATTAGAGTATGAGATTAGCTTGATTATAGGGTTAAGATGGTATTGTACTATATGTATTCATGTGTGATGTCCTAGTATAGGAGATTGGTTATACTTTAGCCTTGTAGAAGGTATCTTAGGTATCCTAAGACAGGTTAGCTTATGGTTAGTTGAGATAGCCTTATAGAAGTTAACTTAGATAGTTGACCTTGTGATCTAATTACCTTGTTGACTAGTCTAAGTTGACCAGAACCTTGATTAGACTAACTTTAACCTAGATTTGACTAGTTGACCCTGTTTAACCTTGTTGACCTAGTATGACTTGATTTGACTTAGTTGGACTGTAGAGTTGACCAAGTTTGACTTTGACCTAGATTGGCTTAGAATTCATATAGATTGCATTGCAGATTTCATTTACCTTTATTTTGGACATGTCATAACTGTATTACTCCATTTTAGGACATTGTGACCCTGGTACAGACATCTGATATTACACTACTCATCCAGAGTGTCAGGCGAGTACATTCTCTGATAGTTCTTTCATTACTTGTCATTTACTGTATTTCAGTTCTAGATAGCTATATATGATTCTCTGTACAAACACGATTGGTATTGTTGGATCCATTACATGCGATACTCATTTATTTATGTCTGGCCTCTATATCTGGAATCACTACTGGCATCATCCTACTGGAATCATCTGGAATCATTTTCTGGAATCATTTCTGGAATCATTGGCTGGACTCATACTGGTTGTAGTATTGGATTATGGATTCATTTGTGGGCGGGGGAAATACTTGAGTAGACATGTGAACATACCTAAAATCTGGAACCACCTCCCTTGGAACTATTCTGGAATGCTAGCCATCCCACACTTGGCCAAGTGTGCGATGTGCCTGATTACCCCTAGCCGTTTACATGTCGATCTCAGTATTTTAAAACACACTGTTAGAGTATAGTCTGGACTTACCCTGGAATCATGGATCACTTCTGGACTCATTTTATTGGACTCATCTTGTACTGGAATCATCTAGTATTGGATTATATGGACTGGACTCACACTGGGATTACATTTTATACTGTCTGGACTTATACCATGTTATTCTAGTTCAGCTAGTTTACTACAGTCTTCTTTGCCATGATTTCTTCTCTTGTTAGTTACTTTACTTTCCTTGTACCCTCACTGTTTCTCTACATCATTATCTGTATAAAACTGCCATGCTCATCTGTATAACTGTCTAAAAACTGCTTTATAGTCTTTGTCATTTACTTGGGATTTCTAGATGAGATGTGCTCGTTCCTGTCCTGATTGGACCTGTTGAAAATATTACAGATGATACTCCTGACGACACATGCCCTACTTACCATGGACCTGGCGAGGGATTAGCTACCTTTGGTTCCGACTCTCAGGAGTGATTCAGGAGCTTAGCTAGTAGACTTACTTAGCTTGCATGTTTTGAGCTTGTTTCTATAAAACTTGAGATATCGAGTTGTATTAGAGTTTGTTTGAGATATTGTTGTTATTATTTTAGTAGTTTAATTTCTGTTGTTGTTAGTTGGTATCTAGATTTCTGTGTTATCTTATCGTGCTTAGACTGTGATTGAGTATATCATATCTTTTACTTGTCCTCCCTTTAGAGTTGAGATCTTGGCTAGTACATTATATACACTGCATGAGATTAGTTAGTAATCTAGGACAGCGTTCTACCGCCGATACTGCGGCGTAGGCTGGACGTACCCACTTCTCGTGCCCCTACACAGGGTGCGGGTCGTGACACGTTTTAGTGGTGGCCCATGCAGGTCGAGAGTCGCATTTGTACGATTTCGTAGTAGTACGACGACTTAGTTGTACTGCTACGAGCCTGCGATAGAATATAGGAATTAATGTATTAGGATGAGAGTATACTCAATCACTGTTAGGATTTCATGAGAGATTCCGGGACGACCCTTGAGAATCTTATTTTGAACTTCGATATTGAAAACCCTTTTCCTCTTGTTTTAATTCACCCTCACTCCTTGATGTTTAAGGGATCTTGGACTATTTAACCTTATTCATCATTACCTCCCTTATATTTTGACCTTCTTTACTGCTAATTTAGCCTTAGTTTTGCAAGCTTATATTTTATCGAGCTTGATCACGACATATTTTATTGGGGGCTAGTACCCACTAACATATTGTCTAATCAGGGCCGGTGCATGATGGTCTGATCAACCTATTGCACTTTGGTTCGCTTTCATATATTATTCTACATGGATGGAGCCACTTGCAGGTTCTGTTCTTTCAAATCCATTCCCATCTTGTTGTGTGATTCCATTAGTACCTGTCAGGATATGCTTGTGATATGCTAGATAGCATAGTTACCCTTTTGAGACTGTAGAATCATGACCAGTAGGTCTATGATTGCATGTTATCTTTTGACTTTGATTGACTGGGGGCGTAACCTAGGAGGAGTACGACCATCTTAATTTCGAGGACGAAATTCTTCTAAGGTGGGTAGACTTGTAACACCCTGTTTTCTGAAAATTGGGGATTTTTGAAAATTTATTATTTTTATTATTTATTAGTGGTATTTTAGTCATGGTATAATTTTCTGGTGAATTTAGTTAAGTTAAACCATTTCTAAAGTCATGCTAAGTCATGACTTATGACTTTGTGACTTTGTTAGTAAACCTTAGTGTAAACCCTAGTTTTCTCTAACCTAGAAGTTGCCATGACCATGAGAACTTAGCCATAGGCTTAGAACCTCAAATTAGTGATTTTTAGCCTAAAGGGTATTTTGGTAATTTTCTAGGATTTATTTGGAATTAATTGTAATTATGTGATTTTAATATTATTTAATTATTGTTAAGTGTCATGAGAGCCCCTAACCTAGTTTAGCCCTAATCTAGAGGTTAGCCACTAACCTAGAGGCTTGAGGATAGATATTTTGCATTGGTTAAGTAGGATAAATATCATGATATTTACTTTAAGGATATTTTCCTTAAAAACCTCAAAATATCTAAACCCTTTACACCAAAGTCCTTCCCTTAGCTTGTAAGCAACCCAAGGACAACCCCCCCCCCTACCCCATGGCAGCCAAGAAACCCCCCCTTGGCAGCCCACAATTCTATAAAACCCATTGTATTAATTCATGAATAATTTACATGAATTTAATTCATAGAAAATCTCATTTTCTACAAACCTTCATAACTTGATCATTTGTGATCCAATTTGACTCTAGTCTTTTGCATTGGAACCCTACAACATCTAGGGAGCTAAGGGAAGCAAGAAATCTAGAATTTGGGAGCTTGGGCATCATCGAGTTCAAGATCACACAACCCCCTTTTCATTGATTTTTTCCTTGGAATTTCACCAATAGGTAAATTTCCACAAACCTAGTCAAATTCCTGTTTTTATTTCATAAATGCATTCATATAGGGATAACAATACTGTGTGTCAAGTTTGGTAGGATTTTGAGTTGGTTTGGTGTCCGTATCGGACACGTATCCATGTTTGAAAACCTGTGTTTGGCCAAATGCCTCAAAGAAGAGGATTTTCTGTTTTTGCAAAACTTTTTGAACAAAACCTAGCCTAGACCTTGCTAACCCTAACCCTAATTCACTGACCTCATTTTAGGGTTGTGTCCGTGTCCAAATTGGACACGAACCCACGGTTTTCACAGTGCACAGACACACTGTACATGCCCTGCTACCCGACACCATTATCTCCCTCTACACGCCACGTGGACACGCCAAAATTGGCATAGAGCACGGGGCACTGACTGACAGGTCATCCCCAAAGTTTGGGATGACCTCGTGTCGTGTCGGACACGGAATCGTCCCCGCAAGGGACGTGCACTGCACTGCACAGCCGTGAAAACGGCTCTGACACGGGTCTCGTGTCCCATGTACACGAGTCGTGGACACGTGTCAGGGTGACACGTGTGTAGTAGACCCTAGGGCGAACCCCAGGACACGAGCACGAGATGTGTCGTGTCCTGTGTCGCGTACACGAGACGCGTGCATCACTGCACGACGCGGTCTGAAACCACTTATTTCCCTCTCTGATACGCGTGTCGTATCCCCTCTACACGACACGTGGACACAGTGCAGGGTGCTGGACACGTGCACGAACCCTAGACTCACCTACTGACACGATCACGAGATGTGTATCGCTTTGTGTCGTGTCCTAGACTCGTCTACATGTGTGCACGACGTGTAGTGTCTGTTAGTGTATGTGTTTTACCCGATTGGGTTTAGGAGTGGTGGACACGCCGTGTCGTGTCATGGCCATGTGTCAGGCTAGTAGGAACCTAGAGGAACCTAGGGGTTACCATTACCAACCCATAGTTGCGAGCCATAGCTCGGTTTAGTGCACGAATTTCGAATTACCTAGTGTTCGTATACACAGTCCAGTGTTCCAGTTTTTTTGGAATTGTTTCCAGATTTCCAAAATGAATTTCAAATTGATTTTGATGTATATATATATGTATATTTATGGGTATATATATTGTATATACCTAGTATATGTGTATGTGAGTGTGTAGGTGAAATTTTAGGGTGTATACATGTATATACATGTGTATATACATGTATGTATATAGGTGTATAGTGTGTGTGTGTATTGTGTATTATTGGGGGCTGTTTTCCTGTTCTCAGGAATCTGAGAACAACCCCTCCCCTTCCCTGTGTGTGTCTCACAGTCTCTCTCTCTCTCACACTCACTGTCTCACTCTCTCTCTCATCCCCTTGTCTCTCTCTCTATATTTTATATGTAATATATATGTAGTTATATATATATATATATATGTATTGTATATATATATATACATGATATATATATGTATAGTGGTATTAGGTTTATTATGTATAGACAGTGTATTATAAATATAAGTATAAGGGTTGTATTATATATGTTATGCATATATGGATTTTGGGTATATAGATATATATATGTATATGTGACTTATTAGTTATAGGTTTATATGGAAACCTAGACTATGGCCTATGGCCAGGGTTACTAGCCTATGGTTGGGGCTAACCCTAATGGCCCAAAACCCTGTGTGTTGAGCCTTGTTGACTGAAAGTTGACCAAGTCAACATTAGGTCAAGGTTGACCTAGCTTAACCTAGTTTGACTTAAACTAACCTAGAATGACTAGTTTGACTAACCCTAACTAGTTTAACATTGTTTGACCTAGCTTTGACTTAGAGTTGACCATTGTTGACTAAGGTTGACTAAAGTCAACTATTGGTCAAACCATGACCTAATTGACCTAGAATTGACTTGGATGGACTCTAAATGACTTGGTGACCTAAGTTTGACTAAACCCTAGACTATTGACTAGTTGGTTTAGACTTTGACCTATATAAGGGTATTATTTATGACTTGGTTATATAGATAGCCCTATGTAGAGTGAAGATATGTATGGGGTTAAGTAGGATACTCAGAATTGAGTCTTGATTTGGATTAGAGTATGAGATTAGCTTGATTATAGGGTTAAGATGGTATTGTACTATATGTATTCATGTGTGATGTCCTAGTATAGGAGATTGGTTATACTTTAGCCTGTAGAAGGTATCTTAGGTATCCTAAGACAGGTTAGCTTATGGTTAGTTGAGATAGCCTTATAGAAGTTAACTTAGATAGTTGACCTTGTGATCTAATTACCTTGTTGACTAGTCTAAGTTGACCAGAACCTTGATTAGACTAACTTTAACCTAGATTTGACTAGTTGACCCTGTTTAACCTTGTTGACCTAGTATGACTTGATTTGACTTAGTTTGACTGTAGAGTTGACCAAGTTTGACTTTGACCTAGATTGGCTTAGAATTCATATAGATTGCATTGCAGATTTCATTTACCTTTATTTTGGACATGTCATAACTGTATTACTCCATTTTAGGACATTGTGACCCTGGTACAGACATCTGATATTACACTACTCATCCAGAGTGTCAGGCGAGTACATTCTCTGATAGTTCTTTCATTACTTGTCATTTACTGTATTTCAGTTCTAGATAGCTATATATGATTCTCTGTACAAACACGATTGGTATTGTTGGATCCATTATATGCGATACTCATTTATTTATGTCTGGCCTCTATATCTGGAATCACTACTGGCATCATCCTACTGGAATCATCTGGAATCATTTCTGGAATCATTGGCTGGACTCATACTGGTTGTAGTGTTGGATTATGGATTCATTTGTGGGCGGGGAAATACTTGAGTAGACATGTGAACATACCTAAAATCTGGAACCACCTCCCTTGGAACTATTCTGGAATGCTAGCCATCCCACACTTGGCCAAGTGTGCGATGTGCCTGATTACCCCTAGCCGTTTACATGTCGATCTCAGTATTTTAAAACACACTGTTAGAGTATAGTCTGGACTTACCCTGGAATCATGGATCACTTCTGGACTCATTTTATTGGACTCATCTTGTACTGGAATCATCTAGTATTGGATTATATGGACTGGACTCACACTGGGATTACATTTTATACTGTCTGGACTTATACCATGTTATTCTAGTTCAGCTAGTTTACTACAGTCTTCTTTGCCATGATTTCTTCTCTTGTTAGTTACTTTACTTTCCTTGTACCCTCACTGTTTCTCTACATC
>JANAVB010027399.1:7644063-8051563 GCA_029216955.1 Iris pallida
AGAAGATGTGGACAATGGTCTCCATCTGACGGTCAAAGCAGCAATTGCAAGCTGACGCTAAGCTGATCCCAATGGAGTGAAGGATGTCATCGATCGGCAGTTTCTTCCTAATGACTCTCCACATGAGGAAGGACCACTTCTTAGGGATACAAGAATGCCAATAGCTTTCAGTGATATGATGCGGCTGCCCGGGCCCTTGAGCAGTGAATCTGGCCGATCTCACCGAGAATGCCTTG
This sequence comes from Iris pallida, assembly GCA_029216955.1. Classification (NCBI taxonomy): domain Eukaryota; kingdom Viridiplantae; phylum Streptophyta; class Magnoliopsida; order Asparagales; family Iridaceae; genus Iris; species Iris pallida. The sequence goes on from JANAVB010027399.1 coordinate 7,644,300, forward strand.
GATGCCTCGAGCGACCACCTCGGCTTGTCTCATCGCGACCGAGGCTAAGTTCGTGCAGGCGGATGCTGTCAACCGTTTCGTTACCAGACTATTCGTGAATCTTGTCCCAGTTCCAGTCGTTAGTATTGGAGTTCCACAGGTCTCTGATCCTGCTGGATCTGGGGTCGTCGAAATATTCGGAATCAGGCTGTACCTAATCTATCTCTCCAGGAATGGACCCGAGTCTTCGGTGCCTAGTTGGAGTCTCATTGTCGGCTCAGCTATGTCGCGACCTATGAGAATTTTACTTCGAGCCGCTGATGATCTGCTATTGGATATGGCCAAAAATAGGTGGATATGTTTGAAGTACCTGGCATTCATAAACACGGCCCATAAGTTCTTGCTCGTGCGAAGTTTCTACCACAATTTCATCGAGAAGGCTTGAACGATGTGAGTGAGTTTGGTAAAACCCAGACCTCCTTCCTCGGTGGGATGAGCCATGGCTTTCCAGCTGGCCCAGTGATGTTTGTCGTGCCCTTTGTTGTGCCCCCAAAAGAAATTACAAAAGATTTGCTCGATCGAAGAGAGAACCTTTATAGGTGGGGAGCACGCAGCTATAGTATGGATGGGGATAGAAGTGAGCACATGTTTGATGAGGATCATCTTGCCGCCCGAGCATAATATGGCATTATGCCACCCCTCAAGTTTTTTCCTGATTCTTGTGATCAAGTTCTCAAAGATGCCACTGTTAGATTTCTCGAACACAAGGGGGCACCCGATATAGTTGAACGGGGGGTAGGCAACATAGAAGGATGTTAAGTTGGAGAGACTGATTGCATTCTCTCTTTTAATGCTGTGTTGGGTGTAGATAACTCTTTTGGAATGATTCATCTTCTGTCTGAAGCATCTAGAGTACCTCTGCAAGGTGTTATGGACCACCTCTATAGTTCCAACTTCCCTGGATGAGAAGATGAGTGAGTCGTCGACGAAGGCCAGATGGGTGATAATAGGGCATCCACTGGAAGTGTGATAGTGTTGGAAGTTCAGAGTGCTGGCCATGTTGTTGAGGTTTTTACTCAGGGCATCTGCCACTATGATGAAGACAGTAGAAGATAGCGGGTCGCCCTGTCTCACTCCGCGGCTGGATTTGAAGAACCCCTTGATTTGACCGTGGATAACTGTGGAGAACCATGAGTTACTGACGTATCTCCACATGGTGTTGGTCCAATTTTCGAGAATCCGAAAGCCCTGAATACCCAGATCATGAATTGCCAATCCAGTCTGTCATATGCTTTCTCCATGTCGATTTTGACGACGATGATGCCCCCTCTGACCGAAAACTTCGTGCAGGTGATTAACTCTTGGGCCAGCATAATATTGTCCCAGATGTTCCTCCCTCGAACAAAGCTACTTTGCTCCTTAGAGATGATTTTGGGGGGCGTACCTGCCATTCTGGTAGCGATGATTTTGGAGATAATTTTGTTGGTGAAATTGCAAAGACTGATGGATCGAAAGTCACGGAATGATTCTGGGTTTTTTTTCGGGATAAGGATCAACTTGGCACTGGAGATGGCTTTCGGGTAAGTAGCACCTTCGAGGAATGCAATAGCCGCTTCGGTGATGTCCTACTTGATAATCTTCCGGCAGGTGCGAAAGAAGACGCCTGAAAAGCCGTCCGTGGTTTTATAAATCGATAGTTTGTGTCTTCGGCCGTTGACGCAGGCATGGAAATATTTCGAGTTTGAGTCCCCCTCGCTGTCCCATTTCAGCCTCGCTTTCTGCTTCCAGAAGTCGGTCTCTATTTTAGTCGGAATTTGAGCATAGCCTTGGTGAGGTTCAGGGCTGTCCTAGCTGCCGGGGATCGATCCGAAGCGAAAATGGCTTCGGCACGGGTGACAACGTCCTCTGCAACCTGAACGGCTTGGAAAATGTCCCCATAGGCGAGTTTGCTCCACTTAGATAGAGCTTTTCTCATTGCTTTGAGCTTGTTGCTCACCTGAGTAAGGGGGTTGGGAGAGTCCTCACGATTCCAGGCTTCCGCAACGATGTCCAAAAATTGGGGGTGGTCGGTCCAGAAGTCGAGGAATTGGAAGTTCTTGTTGAGTAGATTAGTTTTGTTTTTGATTTCAACCAGCAGAGGAGCGTGGTCAGATTCAGTAGAGTTGAGATGGGATAGGTCTGTATTAATCCCAATTTCGTGCCAGAGTGCATTCGTGAAGGCCCTGTCCAGACGGAAGTATTAACGACGATCACCTTCCTACATTTTGTACCAGGTGAACGCGTTGCCGTTGAAGTGGAGGGGGGCTAGGTGAGCGTTAAAAATGAAGTTGTTGAAGTCTTGCATAGCTGTTATGGGAGGGGGGCGGCCTCCAATTTTTCTTCTCTACGGGTGATCACATTAAAGTCCCGATGCAAAGCCACGGGGAATTGATGTGGTTATGATTGATGGCAAGAAGATCGTTCTAGAGGTATTTTCGATCCGCGATCTCACAGCTGCCGTGGACCGCTGAGAGGATAGCTCGCTCTAGCAGTATGGGGTGTTCCAACCAGCAGGAGAGTGCTTGTCGAGAGTCGTGGATGACTTCGATGTTGATGTCCTTCGTACAAAGTATCCAAATATCGTGTTTGCCTGCGATAGTCGTAGGGAGGCCGAGCTGCAGCTGGATTGATTTTAGTCTTTTGGGGGGATTTTGGGTTCTATAATAATGATGATGTCGACCTTATGGTTTTTTCGAAGGCTGGAGACTCTCCTTAATGTAGGTTTGTTAGCCAGGCCACGGACGTTCCAGGATAGGATGTTAAGCATTAATGGGTTTGTGGGAGGGTGTTTTGTTCTGCTTGGCTGCGGATATGGTTTGGATGGTTGTGTTGTAGGTGGTTCCTATCTTGGCTTTTTTCCCGCACGAGGTGGACGCTTCTGCCTTTGTCGAGGTGGGGGGGGTCGCCAGCGGGTTGCTCGTGGGGGTCTATGTGGAGGCTTATCCATTCCCCAGCGGAGTTCATTGTGGGGTCCTCGGTAGGGATGACTAGGAAGTCGCTGGCGCTCCCGAACTGCAGAATAGCTTGTTGTAGAGGAAAACCTGCGGCTTGGATCTGTAGTCCTCTCCTTGCTTGATCTGGCCCGAGGATAGCAAGGGCTTATTCAACTGGGTCTACGCTGGAGTGTATTTGATCAACCACGCTGGGGAGAGTAGCCAGGGTGTCGTCCACAGGGTCCTCGTTGGTGTGTTATTGTGCTGTGTTGCTGGAGTCAGTGATCGCCTCTACCCCCTCCATGGTGGGTGGGTTGGGCCCTATCTCGGAGGGTGCCAAAACAGCAAGGGGGCAGGCATCCTCCTCTGGTGCTTTCGAGTTGCCCGAATCCAGGATGTAGAATTGGTTGGAGAGGGCGAGAGGTTGGTTGCCGAAGGGGATCTGGGTTTTGCAAGGGGGCTCACTGTTGTCAGTCTTGCCGTCGCTGGAGCCGAATCGAGTGTGCAAGTTCGGAAGTAGTAGAAGGGGTGGCTTGGGAGTCATCCCCTCTGTTAGCTCGATATCTTTCCTGGTTGATTTCTTCTTGAGTTCTGGGTGGAGGCGATGACAGTACTTTGGTAGGTGACCTCTTAAGTGGCAATGGTTGCAGAACATAATATGGTTGTCATAGAGGAGTTGTTGGGTCACTACAAAAAAAGTTTCTTTCTGGGACGCCAAAAATTTGTCTTAAAAAGGCTTAAATCAATCCCAAATTGTAATTTGGGACGAATTTTAGGACGGTAAGTGACAGTGCTATTAGGGTGGCGTGGCAAAAAGTTATAGGACAAAAAATACCGTCCTAATTTGGTTTTTGGGTCAAAAAATCTAACCATACCAAAAGTGTTTGAATTATTATATGTTTACGACGGTTTACTAAACTGTCCCAAAATAAAAGAGTTTGTGACGAATGTCATCCGTCCTAGAAATATTTGCCAGCGTCACAAAAGGATGTCATTTATATCTAGGACAATTACATAACTATCCCAAAAGTAATACTTTTGAAATTATCGTTTGTATCTTCCAGCTATAAAATATACCATTTAAATACACACATAACATAATTCATATGATCATTGTCCTCAGATGTATCTCCAGGTGTCGGAGCTCCAATACAAAAAAAAGCTTAATAACATCAAGCATTCTTTACCATTAAGTAGAAGACAACAAAATCCATATATAACTGTATATGTTCAATTTATAAACAACGAAAAAGCTTAACAGTAAGCATCCTTTACCATCATTTCCAAAATAAATTCAAAACACAACATCACCCACACCATAAGTTACAAAGAACCCATTGTCTCCACCATTACAAAATGAACCCATTGACTCCACCATTACAAAATGGATCCATTGTCTCCACCATTACGTATATAAAAAATTCTGAACCCAAAACATTAAGCACTATACGATGTTTTTGAACATTCAAGTATATCCAACATGAACCCAAAAAATGAACCCAAATTTTTTTCCCATCACAAGATAGTCGCCCATCATTTTAGCATATCCAGAATGCTTTTGAAGGACCTGCAAATGAAATAAGATATGCCAATATATTAGCAACCTGCTAACTGTATACAAACGACCAAAAAAGAAAGACACAGTGCATCAATCAAAACATATAACACAATTAGTGCGATCAAGTAATGCAATCCTCATCAAGAAAAAAGTCCTGCAGACAAAATACAAATAAGTACAAAATCTTGACAATGTGTACCATAATAGGGAAAACAACAACAAAACCAACAAAAGATCCCTCAAATTGGTTGGTACTTAGTGAAGTGTTTATTAGGTTGAAGTAATTAAAAGAAAATTATGGGATACGTCAAAGGTAGCGTATATATCAAGTTAGGAGTAACCTAATATATATTCTGAAATTATAAGAAGATTACATGCACACTCACTACAAAAATTACAAATTCTAGATTGAAATAACATCTTTCGACATGTATATATATTCTGAAATTATTAGCAACTAAATATTGGACTATTGGGACTATTCAGACTTCTAATTAGTCTCGATCGAAAGAAGAAAAACCAATGTCTATGGTGTGTTTGGATCAATGAAAGTCGCTTGAATGCAGAGGCAGATTTATTAAGAGTTCAAGGGGAGCCACAACCTCCCCAATTCTCTAAAAAATTGTCACTTACTACATACAAAATTCCTGATGTTGTACAATACATAGTATTCTAGCCAAATAACATACGAAAGTTAAATTAGCTCAGTTGGTTGTGCTTTAGGCACTCAAAGGAGAGGCAAGTGTTCTAGACTTAGCTAAGCATTAAATTGTTTTTAAATACAATTTTTTTTCTTTCTTTTTGCTAGTTCTTGTTTGAAATTTTTTAATATTTTTTTCTGTTAAAGTTAATTAATATGATAACTTTAAGAATTTTTATATATAGTAACACGGTCTCTTTATGGTTAAATTCTAGCTCCGTCCTTGCTCGAATGATTGCGTTGCATTCGTTGCATACGTAACTTTAAAAAGGAAGAGCTGAAATGTTTGGTTTCTCTTTGAAAGTGTTGAGGTTCTTACAACAACACAAAAAGAAGAAGGAAAAGAGAGTTGCAATATTTGATTTATTCACAAATGTTATAATCAGCCTTATATAACTTAAAATTGTTATATTTTTACTCTTTCTCGAGACATATAGCATCTTATTATTATTATTATTATTATTATTATTATTATATATAAATATATATATATATATATATAATTGTGGCGAACTTGTCTCTACTGGGGGGAGAATGAGCCTGGATCAACAAGGATTTGGTAGAGCAATAACCACATATACAATCGCAAACAAAAGAATGACTTACTTCCTACACAAAGTACACGGTCTCCAGCTCCTTCTAATCACACAGCTCTGTGAATCCAATCAGTGCTCCTTTTGGTTTCTCCATCGCTTCTCGTTGACACATTCCAGCAGACTTGTGTACTTGGTATAGTAGTCGTAGTCACTGGTTGATGATTTTTTGTTACTGCAATTACCAGTCTATGAGTAGTTAGTTGCATGGATAGGAGAGAATATATGGTTGGAACATCCATTTTGAAAACAACATGTCTACTCCCAAGTTATTATACTCTAATTGTTCTTCGTGATTTAATTAGAGGTAGCTTAGCTTGATTGCATGCGTTCCTAACTAAGAATTAATTAACCGCTTGGACCTTGCCTTCAAATTTACTTTAAATATTAGAAGGGGTTATAATAGCTGGCGCGGAGAAGGCCATGAACTCTAAACATAACTACGACTGATGTTTTCGCTCTGTCATCGATCAATCACACAAGATAAGGTTCTTAGCAGGTTTTAGATCATTAAGCAAAAAAAAGAAGAAGAAAAAAGAATGAATGTTCAACCTAATTGTATTAATTTTACCATATTTACATATTATCTGCAGGTCCCTGTGCTATGCCAAAAAGCCACAAAACAACTCTAAAGAGTAATAACTATCCCAACAAAAAAAAAACTAGAACTTGGAACAAAATAAACTAGACAAATTTTTTCTTGATGAGGATTGTGTTACTTGTTGCATTGAAACATCTAGTGGAGACACAGTGTATCAATCAAAAGATATAGAAATAATAACTATAGACGAGAGTGATGCATGCATCATTCCTTGAACATGAAATTTACGAAGAAAAAAATCATTAGTAATTTACACGAACACACTAACACTCCAATGTGTGATTTAGATCAGTCAATGTTACACACACTTGAGAGGGGTAGGATCTATAAGAGGAGACGTATAGGCGAGCCTCCATGTTATACCCAGGGTAGGAATACAGGAATGTCATGTTCATTATAAACCCTTCGAATAACCCTTGAGCCTCTATGATCAACTTATGAATTTAAATCCTGCACCTTATATTCACTTTGTTAGTGGCTCGAGAAAATGTTGAGCCAGCTTCCAAGTTTCTTCTTGCTTGCAGCTTTATTTGCCTTCATCTTTGAACTCAATGAACCATCAAATGAAAAGTATAGGCATATGTTAACCTCACACTAATATGATCGAATATAGTATAGTACTCAGAAAGAGAGGTAATATTACATTGCAGTTTCTTGTGCATAGTATATATATTGTATCTATGTATACTAATATATATTCACACGCATTTCATATTACTTGGGAAGAACAAACATTAGTTCCCTTAAAATTTTACTACTTGGGGAGAGCAAACAATGATCTCCTTAATTTTTTCCTATATGTAATTACTAAATTACCCATGTTAAATTTAATAAACAATTTTAATTAATAAACTTAGCTAAGGACATTTTTGGGGGAAATTACCCATGTTAATTTTTTTTCCTATTATATAGTATTATAGATATGGTAAAGGTAGCTACAAATATAGTCACAACGTTTTTGCTTACGCATCCCACAATTTGTATGAAAATTGTTGTTTGTTGTTTGAAATCAAATTTCCCCGAAACAAGTCTTCTCTGAGACCATGTTCAGTTAGCACATGTTGACTAGAGGATGGGCTACTACAGAACTTGAGAACTTGTTTTTCTAGGGACCATGAGTTATCAGAATTTACATGGAAGTTTTAAATCCCTAGACATGGATAAGGCCTTCGAAGTAGTGCCAAACTCTTGAATCCTGACATTGGCAGAATGACAAGAAAGACGTTTGGCATAGATATTTAAAAGCAAATATTGGTTATCAGATAAGGTTTGATAATTCTCTAATCTAGCTAACAATAAAATCAACTCTCCTAAGTACTCCAATACCTTTAAGACATTTATAAATGTAAAATTTATAAAACACGTGAAATAAAGGTATAGATACCTTGCCATTTCCACACAATTTTTGACTCTCCCTTGGCCAATTTTGGATATTGATCTATACGAGAATCTTCAAGGACCAATTCTTCAACCTAGGATAAACATCACAATAAGAACAAAAAAAATCATGAACACATTAAACATAAAATGGCAAGCACCTTTTTTAGTTATAATGGCTTATAGGAGATAGTAATTTACTTTCACTACAAAGAAAATTTGAACAATGTGATGTGTATTTAGAAAGCAGATAGATAATAGCATCATCTACTGTTAATAGGTTTTACTTGCAAATATGTGGAATAGATATCCTCTCCTGAGCAACTCTATATATTGTGTTATGCGGGAAAAGAAGGAGCTCTCTTTATGTGCATACAGGCATATCTGCTAAAACTGACCTTGTTTCAAGGTCAAGGTAGAAACAAGATCGTCTAAAGGGTCCTAGTTGCAGTTTGGAATTGCACGAACAAGGAGGATAGTCACCATTGTAGGCTAAAATGATACCTGAATCCCATATGGTTTTTACCATCTTCTTGCTGCTTAAGTCCATGTGAACAAAGTGTTCCTTATTTACAAGCAGTACATATTTCATTATAGAGAATTTTAAGTAAAGTGACTACGATGATAAAGAAGGTAAACCATCTTGAAAGGTTCATGATTGAAAACAAAATATCACTTTTTAAGTGGTATTTGCAATATTGGATCCACTACAAGAAAATATTGAACGTCTAATAAAAAATAGGTGAAATACTTTCTTACATTGGTGTGTAATCTCATAAGATAAGATGAGATGCATTCTCACAAACATTGACCGAAAAACTTATAATTCCCAATGCGTGGTGGGTACATATTAAAGAAAACAACTTTGAGGAATCTGAAATTAGAGACGCATATAAATCTTCCCTCTATTCTATATGTTATTATATATATATAAAATTGTTCAATTAGTAAGCAATAACTTCAAGATCTACAGTTAAATACTGATTCTACTTATCTTGCCTGAGAATTATTTACTTGAGATCAGTATCTATAATTCGAGAAAGTTAACTATAAAAAGTTGTGTACTTACATGTTTGTCCTTCATCTACAACTTCAGCAATCCTGCCAAAAGCAACGCATGGGAGGAAACTTGCTAGGCAACCTAGATGTTAATGTGTATCCAAACAAAGAAATAGAAAATAAATTAGGCTTGCATTATGCCCGAATCTGCAAAAAAAGGTGAATTATTCAAGCTTGTCACTGAACATCAAGATGTTAATGTGTATCCATACAAGTTGCAAAAAAAACTTTTGTGGGTGCATCTTTTGGAAGGCATAAACTATTTGATAAAGTAGGCAACATCGATAATTCCTCAATAAGTTTGCAAAAAAAAATTTTGTGGGTGCACTATAATTTCTCAACAATTTAGACTAGTTTTTACGTTAACATCGATAAAGTAGGCAACATCTGTGACATGGGAGAAAATAGTCAATGAGTTCCTGTAGAAGGCATAAACTATTTGATCCTAATGTACCGAAAATAAGATAGGTATCTTCATATATAAGCATAAGATTGAAAGATGTGATTAATGAAACATATATATGATTATGATTAATGAAACCTGCAATTTTATTTTTAACTTATACAATGCAGTCTTTCATAAATAGTCAAATAAATTTACACTTATTTATATCTTCATTCTTCTTGATCCAAGTCGATTCACCTAATCGTAAATATTGAATAACGATCTGCAATAAGAGCTGAAGTCTAATAGAAATCCTTAAGTTTTACTGATTATTGATCAATAATACAACAAAGTGAAAGATCTCAAGTTATCCTAAAATCAAACTATAGACCCTTTTTGTTACTCTAAAACTGAAAACTAGTTTGTTCATAAATCACTATTTGGTTACTAAAAACAGATATGATTTCCATTTTATCTTATATTGTGCTTGAAGGCTGAGGAGTCTAAGTATGGTTGGGACATCCGGTTGATGACTAGCAATAGGTAACGGGGTGGGACTCTAGTCGGTGGTCCGTGCGTTGGCCGCACCTGGCTGGGAAAGAGAGAGGTGAGGAAGAGAGATGATATGGTGAGGGGATTTGGGTCGTCAATGGAGGAGACATGGCGGAGGAGTTCAAAAAACTCGTGAACTCTGGTGAGGTCCGTCTAACCATTAACATTTCCTTCGGAAGGGAGAAGTAAAAAATAAACTTCCAAACAATTTTCTTAACTAACCATTAACATTTCACAGGCAAAAAAGCTTCTTTATTGTGTCCAAAATAGAACATTCAAAATGCTCGAAATATCTGGGAGAACGGTAAGCATATTTGGCATGGACTAGTGATCAAAAGAGTACAAAGAACATGCGCACGTTAGAACACCTTGTGCATTATATAACACTTATCAAGGGCTAAAGTATTTTTTCTGTCATGCTAGTTCTTAAACTACATGTATAGTTCAGTACTCCAAACAAGTTCTGTGGTCCTTTTTTAAGACAAGGTCAAGTAGACATTCTTAAATACTAGAAGTAAGAAATCTTCTCAAAATCCAACATTTTAACCAAAGGAATTGAAACATGTTGTAAAGCATGTCACCTCTAAAAAAAGAGGTTGCATAGCCAAATCCCACAAGTAAGACACGGCATAGGAACAATGATGAAACTTGAGATCCTTGAAACATGGGAGTTCTTCGCCATTTCCTTTTCAAAATATCAAGAACAAAAAAGTTAGGCCTAAATGCACATTAAAGTAATCTCAAGAGATATGCCAGTACTTAAATACTCAATAACTTGGAAAGGATGGCATTGCCAAATAGCCAATAGCACTGAGGAAGTAAAAAATATTATGCTTATTGAACATCTTATTTAAAGTATAGGATAATAAATAGCTCAATAGATCCTGGAACAAATAAAAGTTATAAATCTCGATCATCATTGGCAGATAATCGATCTAATATGATTAGGATCACAATCAATAATCTAACATATTCAATCGGGTTAATAAACTTAACCTACTTATTCACTGTTCCCAAGATTAAACAAAATAATAAACGATTAATAAATAATCATCTAACATATACTGTCAATAATATAAATTATAGTGCTATATACTCCGAATAATTTGTTTTTAAAGTCTACATCCTAATAGCCCATTAATATTTATACTTGAAATCACTGGAAGTTACTCTCTGTTTTTCAACAAAGGAAAGGAGGTCAAAAGGAGACTTTTGTATGGGGAGAGAAATAAACTGAGAGTGAAAGAGAATGGTGGGGAGAGTATCTTACTGTGGTCGACTCCGGTAGAGAGATTTAGAGGCGATGGGGTCCTCGAACGCTGGGCCCTCGACTGAAACTCGCGGAGGCTGGTCGTCGGCCAGCCGTGTCTGCCGGAGGCTATGGCTAGGGTACAGCGGCTCGCCAACAGGGAGGCACACTCTTCTCACGTCGACAGGCGGACAGAAGCGATGCGGGGTCGGGTGCATGGGAGGCGGTGGCTCTGGACAGAGCTGGAAGGAGACCCCGACGTCGAGCGTTTATGAAGGTCGGGAAGGAACGGAGAGGTTAACGATAGTAGATTCGTACGATAGGGAAAGACCGAGATGGTCAAGCTTCGGTTGGCCGCAGTGGGGGAGGATGTTGGCCGCGGCGGGGGAGCACCTAGATCAGAGAGAGAGAAAGCAGCAGCATCCAGTTTTTGATCGAAAAGAGAGAGAGATTTAGGTTATTTTGATATTGAGTTCTGAAAGTTTTGATCTACTAAGTTCTCAAAGTTTTGGGATGGACGGTCTAGATTAAGCCATCCGATCGAACAGTTAAGATGAAAACATATGGAGGTAAACTTGCCTCCCATAAAATTTGGCAATTAGCTGCCAAATGTGTGGTATTCCCGACGACCTATGTAGGACGGAAATATGTATTATTTGGAACAGAAATTTTTATTAGTCCCAAATAGTGATCCATTTTCACAATTTTTCCCAAAAAAATACAACTTTTTGTTACTAAAAATATAGCCGTCCCTAGAACTATACTTTTAGGACGTTTTAGACTTGTGTTCCTTATAGTGTCGTCCCCAAAAGACACTTTTTTGTAGTGGGTGTAGGTCTGGTTTTCCAGCTCGAGGGTAATAAAATTGGGAGGTTCTGCAGAGAGGTCGAGTTTCACGCAAATTTTGGCATAGTGGGCCTTTGTAAGGTTACTGGTCTCCGGGGCCATAGCCACATATGTTTCGAACGAATTGGCAATACGCCTGAGGGCCGCCGGGATAAAGCAAATAAGAGGTAGATTAGACAGGGTCACCCAGGCGGCGACCGTTGTCGAGTCTTCTTTGGTGTTAAAGCCTGGTGACCACTTGATGATCTTCATCAGGTGGGAATCAATCCTGCAAGTGCCCTTGGACCACACGTTCCTGTGGTCGCACTCGAATGAGAGGTGGAGGAGAATATGTTTGGGGTCGAGGGGGGCAACGCGATACTCTGCCTTGAGTTTCCAACTGGATATCGTCTCCTGCACCCTGGGGAGTTTAGGGCAGCCGGAGGAAATTTTGAGGATGAAGGTGTGGGGAAAGGAGGATGACAAAGAAGTTAATTCCAGGTCAAAGAATGGAACCACAGGAGCAGGGTTACCCTCAGAGTACTCAATGTCCAGAAGGTGGAAGACGGGTAAAAGGAGGCCCTTCGAGGGGGCTAAGTCCGGGCGGAGCTTGACGGCAAAAGATTGTTGAGCTGCCCCAGGAGGAGGTGGATCCTGGGACTCGTTATTGGAAGACGGAGGTGCTTTCGAGGGTGGGGGGATATCGAGGTTGGAGAGTAGAGTTGCGGAATCGGCCGGTGATATCCTACCTGGGAGGGTGAGTGAAGAGGGAGCTGCCGAGGTGGCGGTGGTGGTCGGCGTGGAAGCTGCTCCCTGAGCCGGAAGGATGCAACCTGTGCGACTGTCGCTGCCTGAGAGGGAGGATGGGGCAAGCTCTGGGTCGCCTCAGGGGGTTTCCCGAGCCCGGTGGCGCCAGAGACGGGTAGGTTCGCCGAGGGCTCGGGAGGGAGAGCTTCGGAAGAAGTGGGGTCATGGTACGCCCGAGCTGGTGACGCGGGGCGGTCGCATGGATGCGAGGTGGGTGTCGACGGGGGGCTCGGGAGGAGGAGAGATGGTAGGGGTTGGGACCTGGGAGGGCAGAGGGATACGAAGGAGGAGTTGCTGCTTAGATAGGAGAGGGGGGACATGAGGCGCGTAGAGCTGAGGGGATAGGTGGGACCCGCCCGCGGATCCGGGATAGGAGGGATAGAAGTACGCGAGACACTGGGGCTGAGAGGCGCTGGCTGCGTATAAACTAGGGTGCGGGTCACCAAACAGAACTCTTTCTGGGAGAGAGTGGGTCCCACCTAGAGGAACAGGGGGAGCCTTCGAAATACGCACTGTAGCGTACCCGTAAGGAGGGAGTTCCTCAGGGTAGCGCACAGCAGCGTATACGTAATGAGGGGGGACCGCCTCGGGTGGGGCGCCGTTAGCAGCGAACCCGAGGGGCCTGGCAGTTGGGATCCCGAGGCCTGCACCGCAGGGGGGCTCCCTATCCGATGGGACGAAAGTCTCGTTCGAAATTTGAAAGAGGGCGGGGGATAGAGACGACGGCTACTGGTAGCTTGACCCCAAGGAAAGTCCGGCCCAAGAGGGAGGGGCCAGGAATCCATCGGGCACGACGAACAGGGTGCTCGGCTGGATTGAGGAGACAGGGTACCCGGAACCACCTGGCTGAGAGACGGGGTGGCCGGCCGGGGTGGGGGGTAGGGGAAACCGAGTGGAGGGAATGACGATGGAGGAGGTGGTGCCGTGTTAGAGGAGAGGAAGGTGGAATAGGAAAAGCGGACCGAGCCCAGGAGTGCAGGGTCACCACCGCTTAGATGGAGCATGGGGACGGAGAACCCGGAGCCACCTGGCTGAGTGGGGTAGCCGACCGGGTTGGGGGGAAGGGGGAACCGATGGGAGGGAAAGACGAAGGAGGGGATGGTGTCGGGTTGGAGAGGAGGAAGGTGGAGTGGGGATAGCTGACCAAGTCCAGGCAGTCGGCTGGCCAGGACGGGGCCATCGGACTCAGGAGGACGCCGGCCAAGGATAGGCTGACGAGGGATGAAACGAAGTGGAGGAGGCATAGGGGGGTCTGGGGAAGGGGAATACATCTACGGCATGCTGAAAAATTATATTTTTTAAATTATATTTTTATTTTTTATTTTTTATAAAACCCCCACTATTTATTAAAGAAGGCTCGAAAATCGAACCCGCAACACGTATACAAGGCGCAAAATGTCGAAGCCTATACAGGTATACCACAAAAAGGAGAGCGGTGGGCGAAACAACTGCCAGTGGCTATGGCGGGATCACATGCCAAAATGATCTAGGACTGTGGGAACACAGAGTGCTTCGTTTACAGTATTGGAGGGAAACTTCCCGGACGAGCTGGTCGTTGGAGTATTGGTGACCTTCGTATCTCGCTTTGTTGCGATTCTTCCATATCGTCCATGTGGCGGCCGCTGCGACGATCTGGGGACCATCGGTGGCCGAACCCCAAGAGTTTGCTAGATCGTGGAAGCGTCCGTCACCCGGAGCGATGTTGAATAACTGGTTGAGGGTCCTCCAAATACTATCCGGAAGGGCCCCTTGACAGAAGGTGTGATCGATAGTCTCCATCTGTCGCTCTGGGCAGCAGGTGCATGCATAAGCTAAGCTGATCCCAATGGTGTTGAGGATGTTGTCAGTGGGTAATTTCTTTCTAATGGCTCTCCACATTAGGAAGGACCACTTCTTAGGGATGCAGGTGTACCAATAGTACGCCATGGGCTATGTCCCTGCCCTCTACCCTGAATGGCGCTTCTCGTCGACTTCACCGAGAAGGCCCCCGATGCTTCCAGCTTCCAACACAGTTCGTCAGGCCCGCTACCAATGCACAATCCGCTCGCACGAATGCTGTCCACCGCTTCATTACCAGACCAGTCGTGAATCTGGTCCCAGTTCCAGTCCACGTTGGTGGGGTTCCACAAGTCTCTGATTCTGCTGCCTCTCGGGATCTCGATGAGACAAGGGATCATATAATCTCCGACCCATCTCTCCAGAATGGGTCTGCATCTCCTGCGCCCAAACAGAGTCTCATCTCGGGTTCGACAAGGTCACGACCAATGAGAATACGGCGCCAAGCTGTAGAGGATCTGCAATTGGAAGTGGCCAATGAAGGGTGGGAGTATTTGAAGTACCTGGCTCGCAAAAACCGAGTCCATAAGTTGTTGCCCGTTCTGAGCTTCTACCACAATTTTATCGAGAAAGCTTTGACAATGTGAGTGTGATTGGAAAATCCCAAACCCCCTTCGCTAGTAAGTTGAGCCATAGAGTCCCAGCTAGTCCAGTGATGCTTGTCTAGGCCGTTGCTATGCCTCCAGAAGATGTTACAAAAGATCTGTTCGATCGAAGACAGGACCTTCTTGGGCGGTGAGCAAGCGGCCAGAGTATGAATGGGGATGGAGGAGAGCACGTGGTTGATAAGGATATATATATATATATATATATATTTAATGGAACACTAGGATTTTATTTATTAATAGATGAGTACCAACTCAAGTTACAATCCATGTCACCACATATTAGTTGGTGAATAAACCAAAAAAACCAAACTAGAAAAACTAGTGCGAACACTTAACAGTAGCTTTCGCAATCTGCCTTTGAATCTCCTTCACAAGCATAGAAGATGAGAACTTATACCCTTCATAGCGCCATTTGTTACAGTTTTTCCACAAAACCCATATAATAGCCCCAACTCTAATCTGTTTTTGATGCAGCTTTCCTCCACGCCACCACCTCTTCATCCTCTGGACCAATGTTCGACCACCACCCTTGATTTGAAACACACCTTGCATAACATCCCATACATCCTTGGCTAATTCCCTCGAATTGAAAATGTGCTCAGATGTTTCAATAGAACTGTTCACGCAGCAATGGCACTGAGACGCCATACTATAGCTAATCTTCATTATCTGCTCAACAGTTGGGATCTTGTTATGCAGTACACGCCATAACAATATTGACCATTTATACGGAATACAGGTCCCCCAAATATGGATGAAAGAAGGAGCTATAGGCCACTGTGTTCTAGAAACATCCCATGCCGAAGCAAGGGTAAATCTACCTGATGTTCGACGCCAATGTAGGCTCGCAACATCCTGTAATATATACTGATCAGCCAGCTCCCTCCCTGCCAGAAGTCTTTTCCAAATATGAGACGCATTCGATGTCATTCGAACTGCACTCGCGTGTAGATGAGAACAATATTTCTGCATAAAGAATTGCACCCAGAGGCTATCTTGAGTTCAAAATTTCCACCATAACTTGATAAAGAAAGCCTTCATAATGTCTTCTAATCGCTTAATGCCAAGGCCTCCCTCCGACTTCATTCTCGCAATGGACTCCCACCCCAACCATCTACGTTTAGGGGCCGCTTGGATCGATCCCCAGAAAAAATTACTGAAGATTGCTTCGATTCGCTTCAATACTGACAGGGGAGTAGAACAGGCAGCTAAAGTGTACACTGGTATGGAAGTAAGCACCGAATTAATCAACACCAACTTCCTTCCTGGCGACAATAACTTGTTATGCCAGCCTTCAACTTTCGCCCGAATTTTGTTGATTAATTCATCGTACATACCAGAGTTCTGATGCCCATCAGCCATAGGACATCCCAAATATGTAGAAGGAGGTGAGCTAATAGAAAACCCAGTGCGATCAGCTAACTCAGCGACCCGTTCAGGTGATGTGTTTGTCGAAACATAAAGGGAAGTCTTAGCCGCATTAACTTTTTGCCCTGATGCATCCTCGTACCTTCTCAGAGTGTCCTGGATCAGTATTATAGACCTTAGGTCCCCTACCGAAAAGAGTAACACATTATCAGCATAGGATAGATGCGTTATAGGAATGCAACCCCTTGGCGAGATGAATGGAGTGAACCCGTCCGTCGCTGGCAGCAACTTCAAACTTCTTGATAGGGCCTCTGCCGCAAGGATTAACAAAGCAGGGGACAATGGATCACCCTGTCGAACACCACGAAATACCTGAAAATAACCTGCTCATTCACCATTGATAAGGGGAGAAAACCATACATTATTTTGTAAACGAAGCATCATATCCACCCACTTATTATGAAACCCAAATTTCTGCAGCACTTTCAGCAAAAATCTCCAATCTAAACGATCATAGGCCTTCATCATATCAAGCTTAATGGCAATATTTCCTCCCCAGTGCTTCTTGTTCATCTTCGCCACAATCTCCTGTGCAAGTACAATGTTATCGACTATTTCTCGACCACGAACAAACCCGCTCTGTTTAGGATAAATAAGATTGGGTTACAATGGAGCCAACCGGAGAGCTAGAGTCTTCGAAATGATCTTGTTCAGCACCGAGCACAATTGGGCGATAATCCGAAAAATATTTCGGCTGCTTCGTCTTTGGGATCAAAACCAATGATGTGTTTGTTATGGCTCTAGGTAACGAGAACCCGTCAAAGAACATCCCCACTGCCTCTGTAACGTCATCACCAATGATCTTCCAACTACTATGAAAGAATTTAGGAGTAAAACCATCGGGACCCGTGGTACTGGTCATGTCCAACGATTTAATCGTTGCAAATAACTCGTCCTTGGTTGGCAGAGCAATAAGATGATCGTTCTCTTGATCCCCGACCAAACAGGGTATGACTGAAAGCAAGTCTTCATCTTCTTTAATTTCTCCTCTCTGAAATAAAGCCGAGAAATATTTAACTGCATAAGATTGGATATGAGCCTTATCAATCAACAAAGTATCGTTCGGAGTAGAAATAGAATGAATCCTGAGTGTTTTCTTCTTATAATTCACACATTCATGAAAATATGCCGAGTTCTTATCCCCTTATAAGTCCTACTTCAACCTGGATTTTTGTTTCCAGAACTCCTCCTCAACTCGAATGCGTTGTTTCAGTAAAGCAGCAGCTTGGGCTAGTGCAATCTTGTTGAACTCAGTGCCATCAGCTTCGAAAGCTAGCTCAACTGCTAATACCTTGTCTTCCGCTTCCCTAACTGCTTGAAACAGATCTCCATAGGCAGCACGACTCCACGAAGAGAGCACCTTCCTGCATGCATCCAAACGAAGCACAACTCTAGTAAGGCCAAGTTTGTGGTCCACTGAATGCCACGCATCATGAATCAGCTGTTTGTAATCCGAGTGCTTAGTCCAAAAATCCAGAAACCAAAATTACTTAGGACCACCTTGTTGATAAGCTAATAATCAAACTAAAATTGGGGTATGATCGGACTCCGTTCGGTTCAAATGTTCATCCATCGAGCAAGGGGCCAACTGCTGCCATCTATTATCCAGGAGTACTCGATCCAGCCGTGATGCACATGATGGAACTGGGGATTCCCAGGACCCTTTCTTTGGTGTGCGTATTGATCGATAGAAAGTTAAACAGATCAAATACGTGTTCTAACCCTTCATAGGCGGAAACTAGGGTTCACGAATTATACCTGCGGCGGAAAGGAGACAAGTAATTCCTGTCAATCTCGAGCGGACGACCCCAAGATCTTCTGCACGTATTCCTTCCTCGAGTTGGACGTCATGTGCGCGACGATCTTCCAACCTTTTCTTCTCCTTGGCAGCACTCTCTTTCTCTCCTTACGTGAATCACGAATTTAGAGGAAATTTCAGATTTCTAATCGGTAATCTAGCGGCCAGAGAATATAGGATATATATAGGCTACGGCAGGGACCATGAGGAAAAATTAGGGTTCGACCTCCTAACGGATCTGGATATCCCGTGTTCAGCCCGAACACACAATCCAGGCCCATTAACAATAGCTCGGTCCACTAATGAGCTATTGTTGCACTACCTCCCTAATCCCAAATTATGTTTTGTGGGCTCCTTTTATTAATGCTCGTTTGGCTCCCCATGTTAAGATATCGCATGTCCGTCGATCAAATTAAGTTACTGACAACTATATTGATTCAACATCTTTTATCCTTAAGTAGTACCACTCAACTTTATTTCTCATGTCGGATATAATCCACCTGCAGGGTTTACATGACAATCCTTATGAGCTCCTTAAGAGGACACCATCAACCCGATGTATCGGGACATAGATTCCATTTATAATCAACAGCTCATCATACATACAATGTTATTACCCAATTCATAGAGGTTGTTGATCCATAATGAATCTTACTCTTTTATGAGTCAAAGTAATGCACATTGCATATACATGTCCGTTATTATATCCGGATTAAGAGTACAAGCATCCATAATAACAGAGGTGTTTGTTCTCTTATGAACTCAGTACAAAGAGAACAACCTCAAGTAGTCCTGTTCAATACACACAAAGTATACTAGTGTAAACCTATAGTCAAGATAGACTAATACCAGATTATACTACAACCTTTCCAATAGATTGTCCAAGTCCATCTAGGTTGTGAACTATTTATATACTCCATAGGAAACTGATAATATGATCTTTTGTGTGACACCACACACCATATTATCTACAATATAGAATATCAGACATTTGCATTAATACTTGCAACAAATACAATATGCAAACATTTGCCCATATGATTCTCATTCAAAATTTAAGGAAATAAGGTTACTACAAAAGTGATGCTTTTAGTATATAACCCTAACAGCACAACGATCGGAATTGTCCGACTTAACCCAAGTGTAGGTACTTCCAGTGAAAGGCATCTAAGTAACACCCGCTGCTAACTGAAAATTAGCAAACTCTTGCATGGATACCGCATCCTCACGGCGACCCCCCAGTTTCTTCTCCGTTCTAGTAACAGCATTAAAATTGCCACCCACTATCCATGGCAGTCCCTACGATCTTTGTAACTCCAATAATCTATCCTATAGAAGCCGTCTTCCTTCCTTCTTGTTATCTCCATGCATGATAGTGAGGAGGGTCTCAACTGGTAGCAAAGGATCTACCATTCGTTTAAATAAAGCCTAATCGAAAGCCTCGACTAATGTAATATCACAATTAGCTCTGGCCATGATCCAAATATTGCCCTTAGAGTTCGAAAATACCACTGAAAACCCTAACTTAACCCGATAATGAGTTAGTTGGTCACTGTCCACTTTAGGTTCAATTATAGCCACCAAATTAACTTTATGAGTTCTAATAAGAGTCTTTAAACGCTTAAAGGTCATTGTGTTCGCAATTCCTCGAACATTCCATATCATGAAATTAAATATTAAGGGTTTTAGAGCTACCAGTGATTGTTTAGGTTGCAGCCGAGCTTGTGACTCTATCAGATGGCTCCACCACCTTCCTCCTTTTCGGACGTTTTTGAGTAGGTCCTGTTGCAGCTTGAGCTTCACGTGGCAATGGCTCCATATGCGTGTCGTTTCGGTCAGCTTTACCACCTTCTTCATGTTCTGAACCCTGTTCTTCCCTTGGTGGCTCTATAAAATTGTCATCTTCCTTACCGAGACGTTCTTCTTCTTCCACAATATCAGCCCAATCACTGTGAAGTCCCCGAAATTCTCCTTCCTCCAACTCATCCAGTGGAGACGAATGAGCCATGGTAGTGGCCTGAACAGTAACCTGTACAGGCAAAACTCCCTCTGTCACATCGACGGGATTATCCATGCGTATCTCAGAGTTATTTATGGCTGACGGCTGCTCTTTTGGGACACGAGGACCTGAGGGATTGGTCCCTGGGGGATCGTGAGATGGCGGCATGGAGGCTTCAGTGTGAGTGGCTGCATTGACATCATTAATCCCCCCAACCGAGGGATTAGCAGCATCATTAATGTTTGCTTGGTCAGCAACCTCGTGTTGCAGGATCGACGTGACTTGTGGAGGATTGGGAGGCCGACGCGTGTCCCGTCGAGCAGTAGTGACATTTTCAGGTAACCCCTCATGCATGATAGCCTTTCCCTTGTTCTTCAGCTTGCAAGAGTCTACTGTGTGTCCTTGGTGAAAGCAATGGTTGCAGTATAGTGGTATATGTTCATATTCGACGTTTTGCCAGAAACTTCTTCCCTTGGATAAGTTGATACGTATTCTACGTTGCAATGGCTTTGCTGCATCTATCTCAACAAAAACCCTAGCCATGCTAGGTCTGGCTAATTCTTCCGTCGCTCGATCTATCTTTAAAGGTGTCCCAATCGCTGACATGATTGCAAAAAGTGCATCTTTTACATAAAGATGATGAGGCAAATCAGGAAGATTCACCCACACCGGCATGAAAGCCGATTCAACCAATGGCGTAAAGTCGGATTCCCACTTGAAGATGCGCATGGGCGCACGGGCTAGAAACCACATCTCTTTAGAATGGAGTCGGAGATAGTCTTCCTCAATAGATGGACGGATTATGATGTGTTTCCGATCAATAACTCCATCCTTGATTGATCCCTTAAACTCAAATCCTTGCAAAGCTTTGCGAATAACCTCAATCGTAGGTTTGTTGTGAGAAAACTTCCCAATGAGGACAAATTTCAGAGGAGCTGCAAGAGCGACTTCTTCATCTTCAGTAAAAGTAATTGCAGGCGCGCCCTTAAACAAAGAGACCGGTCGAGAAGCCAGTTTAAGGGGAGCCTCAACACGACCAGCGACCACCTCCGCAAAGGACTTGGGCGCGGCCATCAGGGCTCCGGCCTGGCCAACGGCCAAGCCGGAAACGTCGGGGACGAAGAAATATTCAGGAGATCACCGCGGCGCTAGGGTTGCGCACTCGAGGATATGTGTATACACCTATATCATATATATATATATATATATATATATATATATATATATATATATATATATATATATATATATATATATATATATATATTAAAAAAAAAAAATATATATATATATATATATATATATTTATTTATTTATAATATATATATATATATATATATATATATATATATATATATATATATATATATATATATATATATATATTTTAATATATATATATATATATATATATATATATATATATATATATATATATATATATATATATTTTTATATATATATATATATAATATATATATATATATATATATATATATATATATATATATATATATATATATATATATATATATATATTTATATATATATATAAAATATATATATATATATATATAAAATATATATATATATATATATATATATATATATATATATATATATATATATATATATAAATATATATATATATATATATATATATATATATATATATATATATATATATATATATATATATATATATATATATATATATATTTTATTTTATAATATATATATATATATATTATAAAATAAAATATATATATATATATATATATATATATATATATATATATATATATATATATATATATATATATATAATATTAGTATATCTAATAAATATTATAATATATATAATAAATATATATTAGTATATATATTATATATAATATATATAATATATATGATATATATATTCTTATATATATAATTATATTTCAGAATATATATATTTATTAGTATGTAAACCTTATATATATATATACATACGACAAAAACAACCTCAAGAAGAAGAAAAAACGCAAAATAGAGCAGCAGTCGGCCATGACCACCAGGTCTACCGCAAAACTCACCAACCACACATCCCTCTTACCTTCCAATGCTTAATATCCTATCCTGGAACGTGCGGGGGCTAGCCAATAAACCGACGCTGAATAGATTCATCAGCCTCAAGAAAATCCATAAGATCGATATATTTATTGATCATTGAACCAAAAATCCCTAAAAAAAGACTAAAATCCATCAAACTTCAGCTTGGATTCTAAACTGCGATCGCCGTTTGCAACGACAATTGGATCCTCTTCGCTGCCGAGGTCAGGTTCGGTATCGTATAGGACTCTGGTTAGGCTCTCTCCTGCTAGGTGGAACACCCGCTTCTCCCAACCCGCTCCCTCCTCTCTGCTGTCCACGGAAGCTATGATCTCCCCGAGCGCAGGATCCTCTGGAACTCGTTGTTGGAGACCTGCCCCCCTAAAAACAACTATTCGTGGCTTTGCTTTGGTGATTTCAACACTATCTTCTGCAGCGAAGAGAAGTCCGGGGGCCGCCCGCCCCTACAGCAGTCCATGAATGACTTCAACAACTTTTTATTCAACGCCCATTTACACACACTTTCTTTTGCCGGCAACACTTTCACTTGGTGCAACATGCATGAAGGCGCTCGCAGGCAATACTCCGGCCTCGATCGTGTCCTGACCAACGACTGGTGGCATGACATGGGCCTCTCCACCAAACTTTTCTATCTCAACACCACCGAATCGGATCATTCTCCCCTGCTAATTGAGCTTAGCAACAGATCCATCCGCATAAAAAAAGATTTCCATTTTTTGGACTTATGGACTCACCACCCTCAATTCAGAATCATTGTTGCCTCCGTATGGTCTTTCGAGGTTGATCCAGTACCCCTCACTCGGATTGCTGCTAGACTCAAAGCTACTAGGAAGGCCCTTTCTACGTGGAGCAAGTCTGCATACGGCAACCTTTTCCAAGCAATTAGAACGGCGGAGGATGATGTCAACCGTACTGAGATCCAGTTCGCCACGGACAGATCCCCGCTGGCTCGCTCCGCCCTCAACTTCGCAAGATCCATACTCAAATCTCGTTTGAAGGAGGAGACAGAATTCTGGAAGCAGAATGCTAGACTCAAATGGGACTCCGATGGGGACCGTAACACGACATACTTCCACTCGCGCGTTAAGGGTCGCAGGCACAAACTTTTTTTTACACCAAATTTGTGACAAAAATGGTCATCTGCTGGAGGACCAGAGCCGCATTCAAGAGGAGGCCACCTACTTCTACTCCAATCTATTCTCCAAAGAAGCCATCGTTAAGGATGACGATTTCCGGGCCAAGGTCCCCAATTTGATCTCCAACGAGGATAACGAGCAGCTGCTTATTCTTCTCCCGATGAGGAAATCAAAGACACAGTATGGGCCCTCGATGAATACAGTACCCCCGGGCCGGATGGTTATTCGGGAGTATTCTTCAGGTCTTGCTGGGATATCACTACAGCAGATTTTCTTGAAGCCATCTCGACTTTCTTTCAATGGGCTACCTAGCCTAAATCCATCTCCAGTGCCAACCTCATCCCCATCCCCAAAAAAGACAACCCAGAGAACTTCAAAGACTTTAGACCCATCAGCCTCTACACTTTCACTAACAAAATTATCTCGATGATAATCAACAACCGCATGGCCGACATCCTCCCTAAGATTATCTTCGAAGAACAAAACGGCTTTGTGATCCCAGGTCGGAACATCATTCATAACATCCTCCTAGCTCAAGAAATGAACACATGCATGAAATTTCCATCTAGAGGGAGAAACGTGGCAATTAAACTTGACATGGAGAAAGCATACGATCGTCTGGACTGGCAATTCATGATTTGGGTTTTCAGGCATTCGGATTCCCGGAAGCTTGGACAGACATCATCTTCCATTCGATCAGCAACCAATGGTTCTTCACCGTCATCAACGGTCAAGCAGCAGGTTTCTTCCCAGCCACACGTGGGGTCGAACAAGGAGACCCCCTCTCACCCACTATCTTTATCATCGCGGCGGAGGCGCTCAGCATAAACCTCAAAAATATGCCCAACACTCCCAGATTCCACCACTTCAACACTACTACCAGATGCCCTTTGATCACGCACTTGGCCATGTAGAAGCATGGAAAAAAGACAAAGAAAGCCCATGCGGCTCAAAATAGAAGGAGCCTCATGCGACTCATAAGTCCTTCATGATCCCATACGGCTCACAAACAGAAGAAGCCTCATACGGCTCCAAAAGTCCTTCATGCGGCTCTGATGGCTCTACGCCACGTGGCCTCACGCTATCCGATCCGACAACTGGCCATAAAGCAGCAGCTTGAATTAATTACTCTGACGGCAGCCCTGACAATACCAGCTCTGACAAATGACAGCTCTGACAAAAAAATTGAAATGATGACTCATAAATGATGGCGTATTCCTAGGGAAAAGAAGAAAATCTTTTATAGCTGGCACGATCCACCAACTCTAAAGCTCCTCATGCGGCTTCCACCCCTATACGGTTGTCACTCCTATGCGGTTGCTCTCTTCATGCGGTTGCTCTCTTTATGCGGTTGCTCTATTCATGCGGCTGCCCCCTTCATGCGGCTGCTTTCTTATGCGGCTGCCACCTTCATGCGGTTGCTTTCTTCATGCGGTTGCCACCTTCATGCGACTGCCTCCTTCATGCGGCTGCTATCTTCATACGGCTGCCACCTTCATACGGTTGCTACCTTCATGCGGCTAGGAGTGCGTGGGCCACCCATATGCGGTTTATTTAGAGACTGCATTCATGCGGCTCTGGCAGGACATCCTACTCATGACGGTTGAGACATGTAGCGGTCCTCATGACAGTTGATATACGTGGCGAACCTCATGACAGTTGAGACACGTGGCTGTCTTATCCCTTCGAAGTTATGGCTGCTGGCAAATCATAAATACCAGATTTAGTGTAACCACCATAATTACTCAGATCAAATCAGATTTGTTGTAATTAAGCAAATTGAACATGTGGCGGGAGTTCCGAGTTTGTCATGACAAATTATGAAGATTCATTGCAATCAGCTTTAATTGCCCATACGAATTTGGCGCAATCAAGAATTAACTGTCCAAATGTGATACAATCAAGATTAATGGTCCAAATGATTGGCCGCCGACATTTCAAGGGAGAATCATTGCAAACCCTAATGATCACACCTCACTTCTATAAATAGCAAGGTGCAATTCCCTTGCAAACCCAGGAGAAAAAAAGCAGGAGAATTCCAGAAAGAAGGAGATTCATTCCACCCGGTTGGATACACAGAGAGATAAAGGCACGCACAGAAGAGTCTTTCCACACATCCCGAGAGCATTTCTTCATCAGAGCCAAGGCTATGTCCGATCGTCCAAGGAGTAAGGCAGAGCTGCCGTCGCATTCCTGAGCCTCTATCATCACCCCCAGAATAAAAAATAAACAATCGTACTTAGACTGTTGTACCTAGGTTTTTATTCCTAGGCTTTCTTTGTGCGAGCGAGTTTGTATTATGAGTCTAAGTTCAGTCCTCCTATAAAATTGTTCTACACTTTTATAATTAATGGAAAACACGATGGCGACTCTGCTGGGGACTAACTTCTCCATGGCTGAGGAGTTGGTGACGCAATCAGACGCAGCCAAACTTGGCTCCACTCAATAAATGCTGGTCGCCCGGTTCGACCAGCAGGCGTTTAAAGAAATGCTCTCCGACGGGAGCGCTGGCCCGGTCCAGCGGCGAGCCCGCACGAAGAAGGCACGCAGGGAGTGGAGGCCCAAATCATTCGCTCCTCCCCAAGCTCTCGAAGAAATACTCTCTGTTTCTCAAGATGGAGTAGAAGTCTCGCAGGCGACCCCACTTCAGACCATAGAGGACTCTGCTATCCCCAAGTCCGACAAAAGAAAATACTATGATCCGAGCCGCATAAAGGCGTCAGCCGCATGGAGAAGGTTCATGCGGCCGCAACTGCCAACCGTATGGAAAAAACTCATACGGCCATAAAAGTCAGCCGCATGCAGAAAGCCCATGCGGCCAGAAATGCCAACCACATGCAGGAAGCCTGCATGGCCATAACTTTCAGCCGCATCCCTGAGGTTCATGCGGCCACCGCTTCTAGCCGCATACAGAATGCTCATGGGGCCACAAAGGATAGCCGCATGCAGACAGCCTGTACGATCACTGATCCCAGCCGTATACTATCTGTTCCATGTTGCTCATGGTCAGTCTTCGATCGCCTCTTAGGCGATCCTGACCCCAGATGCTCTTATGTGCCAATATCTGTGGACTCTTCCTACTATGCACTGTCAAGTGCTAGAAGGAAGAAGTCTCGGGCAGCACAGGCTCGACGGGCTCAGTCGGCTGTCCCAACTTCTGACTATCAGGGCGTCCTGCTGACTATTATTCGGGCCCCTGATGGAAAGTTGTATAAAACTATCCGTGTCCAGCCCCCGGTGGCCAACGAACGGGATAGTTATCAAGAATCTCCCAACAAGGATCAGGGGCAAGTACTCGTGCTACACCCACATCAGGGAGCAGGCAGGAGGCCAACACACTCATGAGTTTGGTACTCCCGGGCCCACAAAATGGGTGACTTGCGCAACGTGATTCTTCACAAACGCAAGGAAAGAGACGAAGATTTGATGTGCAGAGAGTCCTGTTAGGGACATCAATGCACCCAAGTCATTGTCAACTGCTGCTGCAATAATGCAGCAGTACAAGAAGACCAGCGCTCCGTCTTCCAATGGCTGCAACACCCAAGCTCAGAAGGCGAGGCGGTTCTCGTTGCCTCCTACAATTTTGCTATGAAGATTCCTGGCAGCGGAAGAGGGAAGAAAACTAATGACTCTAGTCCAAAAATCTCAACCGGCGTAACCAAGAAACTCTCTTCTAAGCGGTTGTCTACCACCGTTACAGGAGGAGTTTACCAAGGTACCCGCTCAAAGACGAAATCTGCCACACTTGGAGATTCGTCGTCTACATCTTTGGGAGGCACTGGAGCCGGGGGTAACACTCCCCCAAATATCGATGATAATTTGGTGTTCCAAGAAGACAATCCAGAGGAAATGGTTCACCTAACAGATGCAGCAGATCCCGACGTTCCCGAGGACGTCCACAATTCTCAAGACGAGGCAAGCTCTGAAGCTGGGGGTACCACTCTTTCTGAGTCCGAACCAGAGGAGAAAATTTCCACATACCCTGACGACTTCTCTGTATAAGGGTATGACTCAGAGGGAACGTCCTCTACCATTCCTTCCATCTCTCCTCATGTGAGGACGGTATTCATGACAGACAGCAACCAAGACGATCCCAGTGATCGCCAATGCATCGACACTCTGGAGGCCATACTACATGCCTTGGTCAAGTCCGTGGATGAGATCAAAGCGGCCCTTCCAACTCTGCAAGGAAGAATGCCTGGCCAAATAAGCTTGGTCCCGCGGTCAATGCGGATTCGAATTCAGCAGCACCAAACCCGGGTGATAATCCTCCTGAGATATCGGCTCCCACCGCTGCAGACGAGGCCAGGGAGACAAGAAGAGAGGTCCAGGAGCTCCGGGCCATGTTCTATGCCCGAGAAAACTGGTATGACCTCAGGATACGATAACCGTATCCTGCTACGTGGAGAGATGTTCCCTTCCCACCAAGATATAAACCATTCAACATCAACCCATATGATGGAAAGACATATGCAAGCAGATACATCACCTACTTCGAGGTCACAATTGACCATCTGCCTCATGACGATGCCATCCTTACACGGTTGTTCATCGAGGCACCGGATGGGGTCGCCTTCGACTGGAACCGTAACTTGCCGGACAACTGCATCCATTCTTTCACCGACTTCAAACATATGTTACTGGAGAGGTTCTACGAGGTAGGACAAGACGTGACAATGTCTACCCTCATGGACATTGTTCAGGGAGGAAAGGAGTTGACAAGGAACTATATCGAGCGGTTTCGCCAAACCGCGAAGAAGTTGCCTTCCGGTAACCCGGATTCCTCCTTAATTGAAATTTGCCAAAAAAGGCTGCTTCCTACGATCAGCCTCTGGATGGGCGAATGCCAGTTTAAGGATTGGAAGACGTTCATCATTAGTGCTACTAGCGCGGAAGACAAGTTGAAGAAAGCTCGCCAACTGGGATTGCATGTCTCGAAAGGAGAAGAAAAGGACAAACGCCCTAACACCAACATCAACAATGGTGGTAATCCCTCCAACAATCGAGACAACAAGGGCAAACAGGCTATGGTGGCCGACACAGCACCGAAGCCTAAACCAAAGCCAGTAGAAAATTAGTAGCCTAAGATAACTATTCGTTCGAGGACGGCCATGTCAAGCCCATCTTGGACATGCTCATACAAGGAGGTCGAATTCTGCTCCCTCCTCCAAGGCGTGAACCTCGACCTACAGAAATAGAGAACCCCAAGTACTGCTACTACCATCGCTATGTCCACCATGCTACACATGACTGCTACCAACTGAAGCGATACATCCAGCATCTCATCGATTCTAAGGCCCTGGCTATTGATTTCGAAGAGGTGACCGTAGCAGGCAATATGGTGTCAGTATAATTCGGCAACTTTCCTCTGATAAAGACTCATGATGGAGTAGTACCCGTCCCCAGAGCAAAGATATAGGTCGCCAACCTTCCACCTCCCCGAGACCAGGCTGCTGGTCTAGTGCCCCTAACCACATCACGGGAGGAGATCATGTAGGTCCATCCGGACTTGGTACCTGAGGTGACTCAGTCCGTACCTCCCTCCACCAGCAAAAAGAAGAGTTGGAAAGTCAAATCCAGCCGTACAATCTCGGCAGAGGTCGAAAAAGCTACTGCTGTTGTTACCCGCTCCGACACACAAACCCAACCTCCACCGGGTAACTCAGCAGAAGACCATCAGCCAAAAGCTGCTGATGCTCCAGGACCTTCGCAGCCTTCGACAACCGACAAGCATAGGCCGAAGGAGACTCGCTTCGACAAGCCGCTCCGAAAAGATATACCTCATGGGCTGGAGAGGCCCTACAACTTCAACATCTTGGCGCAACTGGCTAACACACCGGCCAAATTATCGTTATACGAGCTCCTGAGACTCTCCAAGGATGTCCGCGTCACACTAAGCGAAGCACTCCAGAATGCTGACGCATATCTGGCCCAGTCGAATCTCACTGGGGAAAGCTCGTCTGCAGATCTCCAGGACAGCGCTTGCACAGGCTCAATGCCCAATATCGTCTTTACTCCGCAGGATATGCTTATCAAGACCAACCTGCACGATCGCCCTTTGTATTATATCGGGTATATTGGCGATGTCAAGGTGGACCGGATGCATATTGACCCCGGTTCTTCCATAAGTATCATCCCGAAGAGCCTACTACATCATCTGCACATCATAATGCATCGCCTGACGCCAACAAGCACCGCTATCAGTGGTTTCAATTCAGGCAGAAGCTATCCGATCGGAAAGATTCGCTTGAAGTGTCAAATCGGCGACCTTCAGTCAGAAGTGACGTGTTATGTCATAGATATGGATACTTCCTATAATATTCTCCTGGGGCATCCTTGGATACACGATTACATGATCGTGCCCTCCATACTGTACCAGTGCTTCAAGTACGTCGACAAGCACAGCTTCGTAAGGATAGAATTTGCCGACATTGATCCCTTTAAAGGGGTCGAATCCTACTACTCAGACTCATTCCTGTATGAGAAGTCGAAAAAGCATCTTGCCGAAGGAGATACTCAATCTCAAACTGAGGCAGCAACTAGATCAGAAGAACCTCTGATGATCCACCTCCAAGCCCGCAAACCTGGCATAACTGCGCCCCTTATAGCCACTCTGCGTAAGGACGCAATTAGCCTCTCTGCATAGGAGGAACAGATGATAATCCGACTGCCAAGGTCTGGCGAAGCGCCAAGACCCATGACAGAGCCACTGTCAATCAGGCTGCCTAAAGCTAGCCAACAACAAACAGAGAAGCTCAATCCCTCTGTCAGGCCGATGACAATTTGTCAACCTAGAATGAATCGGCAGTCGAGCACTAAGCCAGGGATTGCTAGCCAACCAACAAGTCCTCGTCCAGCACCAAGCACCAAATTGGGGGTGGCTAGTATGCCAACGACTCCACGCTCTGCTCCACCCATAGAGCCCCTGATGATCAAGCTGCCTAAATTATCCTCTCAGTCTTTATTTACACAGGGGTAGCTGAAGAAGAATCAGAACTGGCCAAGTATGTGGCTTCTTACACTGATGTGCCATCCGCAGATGATGTAATCCTACTGGAAAAGATACCTTACTTCATAAATAATGAGCTATCTTTGAATTATCTCGAGCTTAATAAGCTTTGTACAATATATGCTATGGAACACGGTATAGGCACTCACCTGCACACACAGGTAACAAATGCCTACACCGTAAACCAACTTACTCCAATGGAAGATGCTTACCGCATAATCGAGGGAGAGGATCATCTAATCATCTTCGGCCGGAAGAATGACCCACAACCCTTTAGGGTAGAAGAAGTTGATCTCGAACCCGACATCGGGAGAATGCCCCTTTATCTTACAGTTGCCAATCCAAGTACCTCATGCAAAAACAAGGGTATGATCTGGAAACTACACCAGGCTTAAACTATCGCACTGGATGGCGGTTACCCTTACAATTGTCAGTCCCGACTGGTAAACCACGAGACTATTACAACAAAACCAGATGTGGGCTAGGTTATGTTACACCGACAACGACCCCTGAAAGCTCAGACGAGGAATACGACTGGCACTCACATTCAATCGGATCACCCACTTTCGATTTGGATGTCAGCATCGGGGACATACTCAGGCAATTCTGGTCCGTTAATATGGCATTTGCCGATGCCTACGAGGAAGATGAAGACATTCCTGAACTTCTTGAGTTAGAGCCATTGGCACAACAACTAGATGCACAGTGGAAGAAGCGGTTCGAACAAAGAGAGCCTCCCACCGAGGACGAGGTTGCACAAGTCGATCTCGGTGATGAGTCCTCTCCAAAGCCCATCTTCGTCAGTAAGAATCTAACATGCGAAGAGCGAGAATCACTACTACAACTCATCAGAGAATACATCGATGTGTTCGCCTGGAGCTACGAAGATATGCCAGGACTGAACCCCGAGGTTGCAGTTCACAAGCTCAATATCCGTCCGGACACAAAACCGGTCAAGCAACAACAACGACGGTTCTGTCCCAACGTCATGAACGCCATTGAAGCTGAGTTCAATAAATTGATAGCCAGCGGCTTCATCCGTGAGGAACAGCATCCAGACTGGGTTGCGAACATAGTACCAGTCCTCAAGAAAAGTAGAAAGATTCGAATCT
This sequence comes from Iris pallida, assembly GCA_029216955.1. Classification (NCBI taxonomy): domain Eukaryota; kingdom Viridiplantae; phylum Streptophyta; class Magnoliopsida; order Asparagales; family Iridaceae; genus Iris; species Iris pallida. Next base: position 7,675,998 of record JANAVB010027399.1, read on the forward strand.
GTATCGACTTTCGCAATCTGAATGAGGCGTATCCTAAGGATGAGTTACCTCTCCCTATCACAGACATCATGATCGACAACACCTGCGGCTTTGAGCGTATGTCATTTATGGATGGTTTCTAGGGGTACAACTAAATTAAGATGTTCCCTGATTACGAAAAGCATACATCATTCCGAACACCAATTGGCACATACTGCTGCAAAGTCATGCCTTTCAGATTAAAGAACGCTGGCGCCACCTATCAAAAAGCTATGAGCATCATCTTTAGAGACCACCTGCACAAGACAGTAGAATGCTACGTCGACGACATCGCCGTCAAAAGCCGCTCTAAGAAAGATCATCTGCATGATCTGAGGATAGTGTTCGACCTGATGCGAGCGCACAATTTGAAAATAAATCCCACAAAATCCTTCTTGGGCGTATCCAGTGGGAAGTTCTTGGGTTTCATCATTACCTCCCAGGGTATCCACGTAGACCCTGAGAAGACGAATGCAATCATGGAGATGGGTCCCCCGAGAAATCTCTGTGAACTCCGAGGCCTTCAAGGGAGGCTAGCCTACATCATAAGGTTTATCTCCAACCTCTCCGGACGATGTCAGCCATTCACCCACCTCATGAATAAGGACGTTTCATTCGTATGGGATGAAGAATGCCAGCGCACCTTCGACAGCATCAAAGAATATCTGACGAACCCTCCAGTCCTGGTAGCCCCGGTTGCTGGAAGACCATTCCTGCTCTATGTACGAGCGATGGAACATTCTCTCGGTGCTCTGTTAGCACAAAATAACGAGGCAGGCCATGAGAAAGCTATATATTACCTTAGCCGAATGATGATGTGGCCGGAGCATCGATACACTGCCGTAGAGAAAGAGTGCCTTGCTCTGGTTTTTGCCATTAAGAAGACGCGATACTACGTCACGGGACAAAACATCTATGTCATATCAAGAGTCAACCCCTCAGGGTCCTTATGACTAAACCAGGTGCACTCAGCTCTCGCCTCGCTACCTGGGCGATATTACTGTCCCCCTACCACATGATCTTCATCCCGCAAAAGGCTGTTAAAGGTCAAGCTCTGGCAGACTTTTTAGCAGCTCATCCAGGTTCGAAGTCAACCAAAATAGACGATGAGATTCCAGATGAGGTCGTTAATTCAAATATGGCCTCCTATGATACCATATGGCGAATGTTCTTCGACCGCGCTTCTAGAACTAGGCCCAAGGACAACATCATCGTCGGAGTCGGAGTAGTGCTGATTTCTTCCATCGGGCAGGTGATCAGTCGAGCTTATTCCTTCACGGAGCCTTGTTCAAACAATGTGGACGAGTACAATGCTTTGGTCATTGACCTCCGACTTGTAAAAGAGCTGGGGGTAGAGTACCTTGAAGCATACGACGATTCACAGTTAATCGTCAATCAAATCCGGGGCTCATACGAAGTGCGTCATGAAGACATGATCCCCTATCACCAAATAGCGATTGACATCATCTCATTCTTGGAAGGGTTCTTTATAGAACATGTTTCCAGGCTCCAGAACATTGAAGCCGCTGCACTAGCAGGCCTCGCCGCTTCCTTAGCAGTTCCAAATCATGCTCATCATCTGGTTGACATCAAAGGTCGTGAGTTGGTCTATCCCAGGAATAATGTTCAATGTGTTGAGAGTTACTCCGTGCTGACATTCGATGAAGCACCAGACTGGAGACAACCATTTATTGACTTCGTAGGCTACGATATCCTGCAAGAGAATCCGAAGGAAGCCACTTCTATCAGAAGACGTTCCCTCAGATTCTTCTACGATACAGAGACGAAAATGCTATATCAGCGACCATACGATGGATTACTGCTTCGATATCTGTCAAATACAGAAGCCAAAGAAGTCGTACGTGAAGCTCATGATGGCATATGTGGGGCCCATCAGCCTGGCCCTAAATTACAGGATCGCCTTCGACGAATGGGCTATTACTGTCCTATGATGGTTACAGATGCAATAGACTATGCACGAAAATACAAAGCCTGTCAAGTCAAAACAGATTTCATCCACCATCCATCCGAGTTTCTACATTCGATGGTGGCATCCTGGCCATTCGAAGCATAGGGAATGGACATCATTGGTCCGATCACTCCACCTTCGTCCAAAGGACATCGCTTCATACTTGCAATCACAGATTACTTCACTAAATGGGCGGAGGCTGTTCCCCTGGTAGAATTGAAGACTTCAAACGTGATCAGCTTCCTCAAGAATCACGTCATCTATCGCTTTGGACTGCCCCGAAGGATCATCCATGATAATGGTCCGCAGTTCACAAGCCACGCTTTCTATCAGTTTTGCAACAAAAATCGAATACAGAATATTGTTTCAACACCATACAACCCGGCGACTAATGGTCTGGCTGAAGCATTCAGCAAAACAATCATGAAGCTTCTCAATAAGTTCGTATCATCAAACAAACGCGACTGGAATGAAAAGCTCGCCGAATGTTTATGGGCGTACCGTATTACAGTATGGACTGCCACCGGGAACACACCATTCTCTATGGTATACGGAAGTGAAGTAATTCTTCCACTGGAGACTCAAATCCCCTCACTCCGTGTCGCTCTAACCTACTGATTGATGACAGATGATAATTACCATCGTCGACTACAAGAGTTGGAGGCCCTAGATGAGAAGCGTCTGTTAGCCTAACAGCGAATCGAGCTGTACCAAGCACGTATCTCCGGAGCCATCAACAAAAGGGTTAAAATCAGAACATTCCAAGTGGATGATTTCGTTTTGGCAGTTCGGAGGCCGATGGTTATGACTCACAAAACCGCCGGCAAGTTCTAGCCAAAGTGGGAAGGCTCATTCATCATCGATGTTGTATTCACCAATGGAGCTTACCGCCTCGCAAAACAAAATGGAGACTTGCTCATGTTTCCTATCAACGACAAGTTTCTAAAGAAATATTACGTCTGAAATGACATCTGCCAGGGTGTTGAGTTATGTGCCCTGTGGTACTGCTGAATTTACACCCCGGCTATAAATCTGCCAAAGTGATGAGTTATATGACCTATGGTACCGCTGAATTCACATCCCCACTACAAATCTTCCAGAATGACGAGTCATGTACCCTCTCGTACCGCTGAACTTACATTCTGATCCCAAATCTCCAGATTGTCGAGTTACGTACCTGCAGGTACCGCTGAACTTATATTCTGATCCCAAATCTCCAGATTGTCGAGTTATGTACCCACATGTATCACTGAATTTATGCTCTAGTCACTACAGATAAATCTATATCATCTCTCTTAGGTAGTAAGTCATCTATGATCATACCTCTGAACTTTTCCCCTAAAAGAGCTCCCTCCTTATGATCCAATACCCGCACTCTCAGTGCAAAAAAAGGATAACATATCCACAAATGCTCCGAAACAACCATGTCGATGCTACCTCTGAGTTGTTTCCCTTCCATCAAAAACAAACCGCCCCTCATATATAACTTTTCCACGTCCTCATTACCTCTAAGTTGTTCTATGTACCCTTCATGGAGCCCACTCCTGCCATGTCCTCATTACCTCTGAGTGGGAAGGCACTATCGAAAAAACCCTCATATTTACCACGTCCTTATTACCTCTGAGTAATTATGTTGGTTCTCTCTCGACTTATTATCCATACCAAAAAAACCCTAGGGTACGCCAAGGATAATAGGCCCACAAATGTCCTCTGTTGACCACAAATGTCCACTGTTGACCATGAATGTTGTACTAAGTTTCCTAGTACATGCCCTTCATTTCTCATCATGCCTCGGGGGCCCAGCTGCGCCATGGCATTCTTTCTCCCGATACCAGGAACGTCCATAGCTACCTTACTGTAGAATTGTTCCAAGTATCCCAATCAACTTGTTATCTGTACCTAAAACCAAGGTATACCCAGGGTAACAAGTCCACAAATAGTCCTCCAGTGGGGCCAATACCATAATACCACAAACACAACAAGCGGTACAAACGAAGGGTAGAATAAAGCATACTCTTTTGTTTGAAAGGCCAAAGTACTACATGTTCTGGGGGCCACACCCCCTTCAAGAAAGGAAAATAACAAAAACGAAAGAAGGAAAAAAGTCGACTATAGTTCGACGATACACAATTCCATGAGACGGTCCCCCATCAAGACAATTGACCGCTCGAACCCCTGCTTGGCCCGACGCTCGACCTCCTGAGCCAGCCGCTCCACGTCTTCTAGGTGCGCATGAGCCCGCCAGTCATCCTCGAGCTTCTTCAAAGCACGCTCCAAGCTAGCAGAAGCTCGGGAGACCTTGTCAGCCTCCTGAACGATCATCTTTTTGTCCTCGCGGGAAGCTTCAAGCTCAGACTCCAAGAAGGCCAACTTCCACTGGAGTTCGAGGATCTGCTCCCGTGTATCAATTATTCCGCGAGAGGCGGCCGCTTCCCGAGCTATGCAATCCTCGCTCCTGTGGCTCAGCTGATCATATCGGAGAGATAGGTCACCGAGGTTCTTCATTATAACCGGCTTGGACTTATCTCGTATAGCCCTTACCTTCTCCAGGACAGTGGTAAGGAAGCCCCGCTCCTGACCTATTGCTGTAGATGGATCAGCTTGCCTCAGCACTTGAAACTGGGCCACGAGCTGATCAGCCTATAACAATTTAGGTTCCAGAAGCGCAGCTATCCCTGCCCCACCAGGGAGGGCTTTAAGAATATCAATTTGGCCTCAGGAACATTGTCGGGCCAAAGCAAAGGGCGTCCCCCGCTCCACAGCTGCGTCGACCCCACTCTTCAAGTGGCGGTAGAAACTGTCAACTACATCCTGCGATGCCTCATCTAGAACTTCCGTACAGGACGGCGTCAGAGGAAGTGTAGCTGGCAGTGTCGAAGGAGATACGCCAGAACCTGCCGCCCCTGCCACCAGGGAAACAAATTTCGAATGAAAAGACGCATGGATAGCAGCTAACTCCTCCTCCGCGGATCGGAGAACCTGGATAATCAGAAAGGCGGAGAGGTCGACCCCCGAAGCCACATGAGCAGAGGAGGATGCATGGACCATTGCTTCCTGCCCCGGTTGTATCGTCGTCCGATCTTCCGAACACGAGCCAGCGGGAGGCCCCTCAATATAAGTCAGGAAAAGAGGTGGCATACTCCCTCCCGCCAGATCCCCGATGGTAGAGCCTTCACTGACATTGTCTGTCATTGGCAGTAAAAAGGTAGGACCGGTATGTCCAGAGCAACCATCAATCAGCATAACCCGAAGGATGTGATGATAGAGCAAATGGGCGTCCTCACTAGTCAAAATTTGGCTTATCTTACCAGGGGAGGGTTGTGAAGGCTGAGGCTCGCTCACAGCCGCCATAGTCCCCTCACCAGCAACCTCCAAGCCAAATTCAGCTGGCTCTTCTGCCCCAGCCGCCCCGGAAGGAGATACGACGGGATCAGTGTCACCCTTCTGAAATTCAACGGTTTCGGGGACGGGTTCAGCGGAGCCCCCGTCGCCCTACGTCGAGGCCTCAGCAATGTAAGATCCCTCATCCGCTACCGAGAGGGCCCCGACAGAAATAATCTCGACACATATGTCACTAATTAAAGTATTCAGGGATGGATTGATTTCAGAAACAGCGGCCGGTTCTAGAGAGCCCGACTGTTCTGACGCCTACAAAAGAAAAGGAAAATGATTAAGATCAAAGTTCAGGAGAAAGGAAGAACTGAATAAAGATGGTAGTAGCTCGAGTTACCTTCGAAACGGGGTCGACATCCTCGCTTCTCTCCCGTATAGTTAGCTTGCGACGTCTGACCGCAGCCCATTTCCTGGAGTAAGGAATACCGCCAACAGGAGAGATTTGCTTGCTATGTTTCCGTACAGGACTAGGCACAATAGGCGGTTGATCTGCCACCATCTCATCAGGCGTAACAGGCGGTGGATTCGCCACCATCTCATCTGACACAACAGGCGGCTGATCCGCCCTAACATCTTCCACAGGAGGGGAAGTGTTATCTGCCTCATGCTCGTCATTCTCTTCTTATCTGCCTCATGCTCGTCATTCTCTTCATCCGTGTTTGTGGACTCCGAGTCAGGCATAGGAACCGAATTCGCCATCCTCTTCCTCGTCTTAGACCCCTTGGGCTTCTCCGCCAAGCCAGTACCTACGATGAAGCTGGTACTCGGGTCAAAATTAACGGGAGGCTTGCTCGCCGTAACATGGTATAGGGCCGCCATATACAAAATCTCTCCTGGCGGCTCACCATCAGAAACTGAAAAGGTGGTTCGGGTATGAACCGTGTCATAATAATGCCATGTCCTGATACCATCCAGGACGCTACCTTCAAAGCCCAGGCAAGAGCTGGGACTGTCAAAGAACAGCTGGCTATACCCGAACTGGAGGGAGAACATACTGGGTAAGTAAGGCTCCAGGTAAACGATGATGCGGTTACGATACACTAGGTGCGCTGGACGGATATTAAGCAACCAAAGGAGCATTTTCTCAGGTAAGAGGAGAGGAGGTTCGGTACCATCAACATGTACGCTCCTTACTTCTTCTGCAGTAAAATGAGGAACAGACACAAAAAAGTCATATCCGTCCACTCTCGCCAGCGCTCTTCGACAGGCTGGCATGGTGCTGTACTCCCAGGGCTGATGGTGGAATCCGAAAATGAAAGCATCATCAGCCGTAACACCATCTTCTGCTCCAGGCCTCATCAAAGACGGGCTGTGCATTAACAGCTACCCCATAAAATAATAGTATGGCACTTCTATACGCTCAAAATACATCGCCGTGTTACGGGCGATGAACCTTGGAAGAAAAGGTGCGAAGGCCATGGTGTATGCTTCACACCATGGCCGGAAGAAGAGCCTATTTCCGTTAGATTTTTGTGTGTTATGTTTCGCTGCTTGATACAGCTTACTGCCACCGTCTCATAACGGTCTAGGCTGAGCATGATCCGATTCGACCCAACAAATTAGGATCGGGTCGTGACATGTTTTTAGTGGTGGCCCATGCAGGTCAGTTATGCAAAATTGGTCTAGTCAACTTAGTCTAGACCAGCATACATCCCTACAATCTGACTTAGGTCTATGTATGACTTTAGAAAAACAGACTTTAGAAACAATTAGAACACTTAGATTATATTCATCCTATCATAACATAGGGCCAAAATTATCTATTTCTAATATCTATTTTTTGCTTGTTTATAGTTTCGCAGGTTACCTTGCTTATGCTTGTACCTAAACCCGGATTAGGGCGATTGTATGATGATATATTTTACTGTCTATATTATTTTCTTGATTTTATATATCTTTTAGTGTCACATGGCTTTCGGGGGTTATTTTTTTCCATGTCTTTATCAGACTCTAGCATCTCTTAGGATCTATACCCTTTTGCTATTTATGGATTAAGATTTGATTTTTTTTTAATCTCCTTCTTAGCAAACCTATTTTCAATTTCTCTATTAGTTTGATCATTCTTACTTCTCTATCTTTATTTAGAATCTAGATCCATTCACTATTTAGACCTTCAAAATTTTTTTTAGCAAACATAATAAACTCTTATCTACCTGAGGTATTTATACGACTAGTGTATCCAACCATTTGTCCTGACCTTATTTCTAATTGACTTTCTCGGAACCAATTTCAAACCAAATTCTTCTGGAACCATAAAACCCTAAGGTTAATTATTATCAAAAGAATTGGTTCAACTTAGCTAGTTCATGAATCTCCCAAAGGAATTATTTTCCAAAAAATAATTCTAATATTGATTGTTATTTCCTAAGTTATTCCAAAGACCGAGAATATTTTCATTTGTTGACTTTCTCCACTCAACTTGAAACCTTACTCTCTCTAGGCAACTTCTTGATCAATTCAAGGCCTATAAAGCTTCTAAATTCAATCCTTGAGTGTCATGAAGCAGGAACGACTAGAGAATTGATTCCATTCTATTGTTGAATCTCCTTTAGTCATTGGAAAACTTTTGAATTGTTGAGCTATCCCTCTGAAATTCCAATGGACAAAGTTGAAAAAAATTCAGTGACCTAATATGGCTTCGCACATATGTGTTGCAGCCATTTATCTTATTTATGGAAACTACGAGTTTACTGCAGCCAGTTGTGCACTGGCGAGGCATAGACTCTAAGTTGAAGTGATTTCAGGTATTCATAGGTTTTCGAATATTATTGAGACTATGTCCTAAATGCATCAGATTTGCCCCTACGTTGCTCAGCCATGAAATTGATAAAGTTGATAGACTACTCGAAAAACCTATTATTATTCAAGTTATGGAGCCAAAAATTAACTGTAGTCAGGTGCACTCTTGCGAGGCATGAATTTGAGGCAAAATGACTTCGGACATATATGTTTCCGGGTACTATTGAGACTATATTCCTGTTATAAATATATCATGTTTGGTCTCTTATCACCATTGATAACTTTACAAGAATTGTCTTGATTCGTTTAAATTTTGGATTATTTGGAATCTTAGCGACTAGTTTAAATTTTTAGAAATCATTTTTATAGGATTCATATGGGAATTCCACTTAATTTTCTAGGACTTTTTCCAACATTTTAGTACCATCAAATTATTCTGACTTTTGCAGATTAGAGGATTTGCATTTCTACCGGTTGTCTCCATTTTCATAAATCTCTTATCATAAGCTTGAAGGAATATATTTCCTATGAAATTCTACTTCATCTTCCTAGAACTTTTTAGGACCATATCGATCTCTATTAGCTCAATCTCTTTCCTGTTTCAACTTTAGTGCGTTACATATATTTTGTTACATATTTTGGAAGCTATAGATAGTTGTGGATAGCTTTATATATTAATAGTTGATATACATCTTATGGATGACTATATGTATATAGTGTATAGGCGGGAGAAACATAGGTTGTTACCTATCTCATTTTAAGGGCATCTTGGGATCAATATTAGTTAGCTAAATGGTAGAAAGGTAGAAGAATAACTTGGGTGAGCTAGTCTTGAGAGAGTGGTATATTTTAACTTGTGGCTTATTGGGTTAGAACTGTTAGTAGTGCTCACTAGCGCTTAAACCTCATTCAAACAAATGAAGATATTTGACGACCTTGAATTTTATAATTAAAGAAGAGTATAGAAGATAGAGAAAGACGTAGGTAGAGTTAGCGAGGAAAGTATAAGATTTGGTAAGATTCTCCCATGGAGGAAGTGAATTTGGATAATATATAAACATGAGAATATGAGTATCAAGTAAAGGATACTTGACGGAAATTAACTTTTATGATTAGATGACTACTGTACCCAGAAGGGACGAATATAACCATGGAAAGAAATATCACAAGAAATGGAATGATAGGTTCTAGAGAAGGAATAAACAGTGAGAAATTGGGATAAGACTATTGGCATGCAACTTTGGAAAGAAGCAATTGTGTTTACAATTTCTACCATATTGGAGACTCATATTAGTTATCATAAAAGTAATTGAGATTTTGTGATATTTTTGCTATTGTGTTTGGATGAGAACGATTGACATGCACATGATTGAAGATTAAAATTTGATCAGTGATTATAATTTGGTCAATTGAATTCAAGAATTAAAAATCTCGAATATAGATCATGGATCAACTTTCTAAGGATTTACTATAACAAGTGAAGATTGTGACTTTGATGTAGTCAGTTTTGGAAGAATGACTAACAAAAAAGAAAAAAAAAATTGATGTCTGAAAAATGATTTGATCGAGAGAAATACTTGAAATTTGAAATATATTTGGCATATGCGTTACATACAACGATGGATGGAAGTTTGATTTAGATGATTTATGATTCCAAATAGGTTTAGTTTTAATACCTTGGCAGCTGTCTTAGTTTTCTGTAGATCCTGAGAGTTCAGCTAGTTTAGCGAGTTAGAGTAGTTTTTGCATGTGTATTAATAAGATTTTATCTTGTAAGTCATTTTATTTTTGTATACCCTATCTTTTGACTCTTGAAATAGTGAAACAATATTCTTTCTAATCCCCTTTGATTATCACTCAGTTCTCAAATAAAATATATTATCCGATTACATTCACATCATAGTTATATTATTATAATCACCCTCGCTATCCTACTATCATACAACTTATTGATTTTTCCTGCATCACAAACCCTTATAACCCATTCTAATTTGATTTGGAATTTTTGTCCCTCATCACAGAAGATCTCATTTCTTTTTGCCTTTTTAATAAACTGTTGACGCTCGTTTCTTTGTTGTCTTTTCTGTGTCCCGAGACCTCATTTGATTTTTTCGATCTTTAATCATTTGATTATATTTTAATCATACCTAGATTTTTTTTTCTCGTGACTATTTTTTTTTTCACAACAATCTTCCAACCCTATCTCAGATCATATCTAGATAATTCTGATCGTGCCTATATTTTTATCATTGTACCTAGTAATCATGCCTAGAATCTGATCGTGTCTGATAATTTAAATTTCGCTTTTAATCAAGCTAAGTGATTTTGATTATACCCCGGCCCTCATCTTTGAAATTTCGAGGACGAAATTTTCTAAGAAGGGAAGGTTGTGAAGCCCATGCTTTATTTTATTTTTATTAGTTATTTTGTTAAGCCTTAAACCCAAGCCCTCAAATTATTGTAACCCAACCCATCACTTAAACCCACAATCCAAGCACATACCCAAACTCATTCAAACCCACGTTTCCCTCTCTCCCCTGAACCCGCGAGCACATCCTCCTCTCCGGATCTCAACCATTACATAACTCTTCAGAAATCTCTTCTCCACAGAAACGTCATTTCTTCTCCTTCACTAAATTTCTCTTAACTCTCTCCCTACTCCATCAAATCCAAATTCGAGACCACCATCGCGTTTGTCTCTTTATCCTCTCTGAATCCAGATCCCACTCTCCCACCTTCCGAGCCCGTCCCCGGCGCCTCCTGCGTGCCCTCCGCCGGTGTCGTCGTCTCCCGCGCGTGCTCCGTCTTCGGGTGTCTTTCCCACGTGTCCGCCCGTGTGCGCGCTCGTGTCCGTGCTCATCATCCCGATATTATTTCGAGTTTGAGGCCTCCCCTCGGTACTCCTTCGTGCAACCGTTTGGTAACCCCTTTCCCAATCACCTTATGTCATTTTATCACAGAACCCAATTTGTGTCTCCTGTTTAATTAGAATTAGTTTTAGTGCTGTAATAATGTTATTAATTTGTTATGTGGGAGTTGTAGTATTTAAATTATTGAGTAAGATTATGGAATTAATTGTCATGAGAACGTAAGCATATTTCTAATTAATTTAATTTTGTTTCTAAAAGAAAAAAAATGTTTCTCAAAAGAATTAGGTCTTGTTTATGAAAATGTTTGAATATTTAATTGTCTAAATGTTAGTTTTTATGGCATAATGTTTAATGATTATTGGTTAGAATTATTAATAATTACGGAAAAAGAATTTGTTAGTAATTTTGGTAAAGATATTATTTTATGTCTGAAAACTTATATATATATTTCCAAAACATGTTTTTATACCAAAGCTCTCAATAATTTAAATAAATAATAGAAATATTATTTCCATAAATGAGTTTAACTGCAAATAATTAATTTTGTTAAATAAAAGGTTTTAATCGAAAAAAAGTTTTGTTATTAATTTAAAACCGTTAGTTTGGCAAGAAATCGTATTTTTATATATAAAGTACTATATTTAGTATTCAAAAAGTTATTTTCCCTTATTACGAAAAATGGTTAAAAAATATATTTTCTAAGAAAAATTGTTTTATTAATATTGTTCGGTAAATAACTTCTCTTAATAATAAAAATGTTCATTAATGAATTATTTTGGTCTTGAATAACATTTTTAGTTACAATAACCGGAAAATGATTTCTAGCTAATTAAAATATTAGAATATTAGTTTTGGAGGAAAATCATAATTTTGGTAAAATATTAATTTATTAAATACAGTTAAAATATTATTTTCCTTATTTTGTGAATAATAGTCAAAAATTAGGTTTTTAGTAAATCGTATTTTCGCGTAATTTGGTAATTACATAGAAAATACTTATTTATATATTACGATTAAATAATAATTTTCTTACCCTTAATTAGTACGTTAAAAATTTGTATTTTTACTATAACGATTATTTTGTAACTTAGTATCTAAAATATAAATATTTTTCAACGTTATTAACAAAATTATGTTATTTTCAACCCGACCAGACTTAGCCCTAATTAACTAGTTGGCGTTGCCCTTAAGGATTAGAGTGTAATTATTTCTAGCTGCTGAACCTGGTGTTACGAATCTGTAGGTTCGGGACCCTAAGCCCAAACGGTTACCTGCTACTCTTTGCTTTCCACGTCAAGGGATTATCAGAGGCAAGTACATTTTGTGTTAGTTTACAATTATTTAGTAATCGTTTTAATGCAAGTTTAAACCACGATGCAACACGGAACTCTCTTTGAGAGCACTGACTGTAACTACTGTAACTACTATAACTGTTTGGGGACTGGGGGAGTAGTGTAATGAGTATGACCACATCCAAAGTAATAATTTAGAACTGTATTAGCTTACCCCTCATACACACGGGGGTAAGCCATATCATTCACTGTACAACCCAAGCCGATCATATTCATTGCCTATTCACATCATAATATTTTAAATGCTGAAGAACTATTTATTTCAAATTGTTTAAAAGTGCATGATTCTATTATTATTTCAATTGTCAAGTTAGCATGAATTATACTTTGCTCCCTCCTGACTGGAGACCCAACATTTTTAGGTGACATCGACGAAGAGGAGCTTCCTTATTACATTTTCTACGGGACAGACTTGGGTCCCGTAGAGGCTGAACCAGGAACCCAAGAACCCTAGAATGTTGGCTTAGCACTTTCTTTATTATTATTTTTTTCTCAGAAAATAGTTGTAATGATTAAATATTGTTAATGTTGGTTTTTTTCCCAGACCCTTTTCCAATTCAATAAAATATTTTTTATTTCTGTTAGATTTCTATGTGTTGTGTTTCACTGCTTGATACAGCTTACTGCCGTCGTCTCACAATGGTGCAGGCTGGGCATGATCCGATTCGACCCAACAATTTGGGATCGGGTCGTGACACAAATCGTGTCTTTCTCTCCTAGTGATCGTGGAAGTTCAGACACAAATTTCATTGTAATATGTTCCCACTTACACTCTGGAATAGGTAATGGCTGAAGCAATCCATCTGGCCTCTACCTCTCGACTTTTACCTGCTGGCACACTAAGCATCTGGATACAAACTACCATCTCTCGTTTAATGCCATACCACCATACGTGGTATCTCAGATCCCTATATATTTTGTTGACAAAAGGATGCATCATAAACCCCTTAATTTTACTATAGATTTTTTATTAAAAAATTTGGTATTTATACGTCGAGTACGTATACATATATGCAAAATATTTAATTTTTATTATACCAAAAGTTTATTATAAGTTTTTACTAAATATAAAAAATAAATAATCTTGTATCAAAATACTTTTAAGGTAAATATTTTGTATATAAAATATGTCCCGTCAAATTTTAGCCAAACTTTATAATTATTTATATTATGATAAAAAGGCTATTTTATTCGTTATACAAATATAGGTAATAATTTTAAAAATAATATTTTTTGATAAAGAATAGGTTTTTTTTTGTATACAAAGTGCATGAAAATAAATTCATATATATTTTGATTTTCAAAATTTATTTGAAATTTATTTTTAGTTTATAAAAGGATAATTTAAATTTTTTCGCTATAATTTAAATTGGGATTATATTTTATTGGATTAGAATTCAAATAATTTTAAATTAAAGATAAATATTTATCTAGTTTTAAATTTGGATTTGGATTTTGTTGAATTGGTTTTAAATTGATATAAATTAAATGTACAATTTATCTATTGGGGTTTAAAACAGTCGTAATCCCTATCTAACTAGGAGCCATCTACTATTTAAGTAGAGCTCCTTTGCTCTTTTTCCTAAAAATCTCATAGCCCAAAATTCTAAACCAAAAGTGTTTGTGCACCGTGTCGGTGTCCCCCTTCATTGTGTCAGCCCGTGTTAGCCTCGTGTCCGACCCAGGGTATCTTTCCACTATATGGTATTAATTACATATACAATTTTCTTCCCCTTCTGTGTTTGACACACCAGATACGACTTCGACTCCATCCATGTCACGCTGGACAAGACACAAAACTCTAACCAAAGACCCTACCCTAGAACTAGCTGAAGGCCGCCTGGCCGCAAGCACACCCAACCATCCCCCGACCGCTACTCACCACAGTATAGCAGCCTAGCTGGTCCACGTCAACTCTACAACCACCCTGACCTCTCACTACTGCCATAGTCACCATCCTTGCTACTGGCCACTGTCGCCACTACCATTACCTACCACACAGCACACCCCAAACCACCGTCCCCCATCAAAGCTCAATCTAGCTCCTGACCACTATTTCTGAAACCCAAGCACCTCCGTCACCACCCCTTTCCCTCCACCAGACCACCTTTATTCCACCCTTCTCGCCGGAGCAACCCGTCCCGACCATCTACTCCAGCCATATAAATCACAATCACCATGGTCAAAGTCAACCCAACCAGGACACCACCGCCACCGGGGCATTCAACTCCCCACCACTCAAAACCCCCACGACCACTACCTCTAGCCACCAAGACAGTGGCAACACCATACTAAAAAAGAAGGGGAAAAATATAATAAATCGTAACATTCATTGGAACCCAGACGACCGCTCCGTCGCCATCAGCTGCCACGACGAGCTCACCATGGCCTCCACAGTCTCTCCATGCCAAAGCACTCTTGAATCCAGTGCCTTCCACGCTGTCTCTACGGAGTGGCCAAGACCCTTCCGTTTAGCGCGGCAGGCCGCGTGCACCCTTCATGCCCGACAACCTACCCCAAAGCTAGAATCACCGCACCAAGCCAGGCGTCCAAATCCGGAGCTCCGGTGGCACCCCCTTCTGGTAAGACCATCGATCTATTCTCTCTCCCCATCTTCTTTTCTCTTCCTCTCTCCCCATCTCGCCATCACTCTTCCTTTCCCCCTTTCTCTCGGAATCCCTCCCTCATTCCTTCTTCTATTTTTTTCATTTTTAAACCTCTCTCTCTCCATAATTGCGGATAAGGAGAAGCAGCACAGCTGCATTAGTTTTTATTACTATTATTATTATTATTATTAAAACTAGTATATTGTTATTAGTTATTATATATATGTATTATGAAGTAATGATAATAGGATATTAGTATTATAAATGTTAATTTGTTATTTAATTAGTTATGAATAAAAATGAAAATTTTTTAGAAATTTATTTTGTAACAAAAATACAGTATATACTTGACCCTACATATAGATTTCAAATATTGTTTAAACCCTAAAATAATTTTCTAGATTATTTGAAATTTACCTAGAAATATTTTGACTAAATATAGTTTCCAAATTATTATATATAACTTATTTTTAGGTATTTACGTAAAATTATTTTAATTAATAAAATATATTTCAAGTATTATAAAATATTTTCTATAATAGTATAAGTATTTTTTACAAATTCTCTTCAGTTATTACTTTCGATTATGACTAATCGTGTGCCCCTATTTTATTGCAAATTTGGACAATTTTTCACATCGACTATGGCTATAGGACAAATCGGGACTTGTCAGATCATCGCGCACCACCAGGCAAGATACCTTGCAATATTTACTGCTTATATTTATTGCAACTTTATTATTTTGTTACTTCATACTTACTGACTTTTCATTTCCATTCATCTAGTTGCACATATGATTTACTATTTATGGTTTACTTTACTGTGCCTTCGAGTTATATATGGTACAATTATGTTGGTCATATTTTCATCAATGTGCATGTGGACCTAGAGTTAAGGGACTACCACTAATTTAGTATATTTTTATTAACCTTGACGCTGATGTGCCACGAGATGCGTGTGAGTTGTGAATAGCATATAGACTCTGGACTTGCATGTTGGTTGTGTAGGACCGTTGAGCACCTCTAGAGGGGGGGTGAATAGAGTGTGTGTGTGTGTGCAGCAGAAAATAATCACCAATTAAAAAACTTAAGTAATAACTATGGCAGTAAATAGGAGACAGTAAATAAATGCAGTGAAGTAAGAGTCAAGAATTCAAACTCAGTGACACAGCGATGTATACTGGTATCCCTCTGAGAGGACTAATCCAGTCTCGAGTTTTCTTGCTCGATGTTAATCCACTATGACACAAGCTTTAACTGAGTGCTTGCAACTCTTACAACACCGTGCTTGGTGACAAGTGCACGACCGACTTCACAACATCGTGCTTGGTGACGAGCGCACGACCGGCTCCAGAAGGCAATTGGAAAACTGGAACGTTTTCTGAATGCAACCTCCGATACAACTCTTCAACACCAAACTCTAGATTAAACAGAAACTGTACTGGCTTGGCTAAGAGTCGTAAAGGCTTAGATATGAAAGTAAAAGCTCAGAACACTTTAGATAGAGAAGAGAAGAGACGAAATTGGATTGTTGAAATGAATGGTAATCTCAACTCTATTTATAGTATTTTTGGGGAACCGAACTCGGGCAGAGTTCGGACAGAGTTCGGATGCTAGGATTTCGCATACGAACGTTGGATGCAGATTTGGTGGGAACTAAAGTTCAAATAACCCAGACCGAACTCGGGCCGAACTCGGACCGAACTCGGACCGAACTCGGTCAGAGTTCTGTCAGAGTTCTGCTGGTTCAGAACAGTAAGGAATAAACCAAATTTGCATAGGTTTTGGGCCTTTTGGAATTGTGGATTTTTGGGATACTTAGGTAGGCTTATTTTTGTTTGTGGACAGAGAAAAACCTAAGCCAGTACCGATCCGATCAATCTCACATTTTTCCTAGACTCAATAAAAGGGAAAAATACAGAATAAATATGAAAACTAATAGCCCTTTAGATGACGTCTTTTTCCTGACATAGAAGACGCATTTTTCCTTGACGGCAATCGTCCAAAGAACCCCCGATGCGAGGCCCCGAATAGGTCGTTAGGCGGTTCAGAGAAATCTTCTTGTATGACGCCGTCTTTGGCCCATTGCATATGTCCTGGTTTGATCATATTTGATCATGCTTATAGCATGTCTACAAATACATGTTAGGCAAACAAAACAACATGATACAAGCATAGCAATATGATATATAATATTTAGGACAATGCTAACATTAGGACAATGCTAAGTTTAAGTAGTAACATAATAGTGATTACATGAATATTAGTGACGTCGATATGTTAAACTTAATTGATTAGCCATATTCAAAAACATGATATAATCATTGGGCTAACAGGTTGATCACCAGTATGTATAGGATATGTGTTAGGACTAACTGCTAAAGATACATGCTACAAGACTTAGCAGTTAGTAGAGGTACATTGCCGTGGATGCAACAGATATGCATGGGGTAAAGAGAACATTTTCTTAACATATGGGACACTGTTGCACTTTCTCCATCAGTAACCTGGAAGCTCCGCTGGAGATAGGTGTGAGATTACCCTCTCAGGTTGGCCACTGACGTTTGTAGAGCGTTATGAGCTTGGCCCCTGGTGCCTCAAGGGGGGACTACGTAGATCCTATTTGTAGCCAGAGATCCCATGCATTCAAGGTTTGTTCTTAACTACTTATTCATAGTTGAATGGTTAGGTGACCTTAGTTGATCTCATGTTGCACTATGTTCAAGTCATGGCATGGGGCAGTGTCACATCACGGAATAGTATGCTACCCCTTGTCCTTATTTGGTTGTAAGGGTGTTCTACCGTTTCGATGATAGGATACTGGGCTTATTATGATTTAGACTATTTTACTCTTTTTAATGACTTTGTGACATATTTTATATTCAGTTTATATGGCATATTTTTATGTATCTTATTACGTCCCTTTGAGGACCTCATAAAATTATCCAATAATCTTGTCTGAACCTTAAATCTGATGCTCCTCAGAGTCACATCATCGAACTGTACCGACTTGATCCTGTCCATCATCTCTGACTGAATCTTTAAGCCCCACATCTCCATCTCCATCCCAGGAACTACTATCTCGATATCCAAGCTCTCCAGATCCGCATATAAGTGACAGTCTACTATCAAGTACATAGCGATCGGATACCTGCTCAAGGCATCAACAACTACGTTGGCCTTTCCTAGATGATACTGCAAGAAGATATCGAAGTCCTTCATCAGCTCTAATCACCACCTCTGCCTCATGTTCAGCTCTTTCTGAGTGAACACATACTTCAAGCTCTTGTGGTCTGAAAATATCTCCACACGCTCTTCGTACAGATAGTGTTTCAACAGCTTCAGAGCAAAGATGACCGTTACCAACTCCAAATCATGGGTCGGATAATTCTTCTCATAAGGATGTAATTTCCTGGATGCATAAGCAATCACCTTCCCATGTTACTGAAGAACACAACTGAATCCTTTTCCAGAAGCATCACTGTAGTTAGTTAATCCACTTGTCCTTGATGGCAACGTCAAGATAGGAGTTGTAGTCAACCTCTTATTTAACTCCTCAAAAGCAATCTGGCACTCCTCGAACCATACAAAACTCCACATCTTTTTTGGTGAGTCTGGTCATCGTCTCTATAATCTTAGAAAATTCATGTACGGACTTAGGTACGTTGTTGCCTACCATACCCAAGAAACTTTGAAGCTCTACAACTATGTTTGGTGTAGACCAAGACACAACTGCTGTAAATCTTCTTCGGGTCTACCGAGATCCCATCTTCAGTCACAACATGCCTCAAGAACTCCACCTTGTCCAGGAAGAACTCATACTTTGATAACTTTTTGTACAACTTCTCCTTCCTGAGGGTCTCTAACACAATCCTCAGGTGCTCCTTGTGCTCCTCTGGCATCTTCGAGATCAGAATATCATCTATGAATACCACCACAAACTTGTCAAGGTATTAATGGAATACCTTGTTCATCAAGTTCATGAACACCACTGGTACATTAGTCAACCCAAACGGCATCACAGTGAACTCATACTAGATATAACGAGTCCGAAAAGTAGTCTTTGGAATGTCTTCCTTCTTCATATAAACATGGCTGTAGCCTGGCCTCAGATCTATCTTTGGAAATACCTTTGTGCAGCTCAACTAATCAAATAAATCATTAATCCTCGACAATGGGTACTTGTTTTTGATAGTAAGGTTGTTCAGTGTCCTGTAATCAATATACATGCATACTGATCCATCCTTCTTCGGTACAAACAAAACATGAGTGCCCTAAGGTGATGAATTGGATCTGATAAATCCCTTGTCATGTAACTCATCTACCTCCTCTTCAACTTAGCTATCTCGTAGTTGTTGATCCTATAGATGTGCTACAAAATATGTTCCTCTCCTAACACCAAGTATATAGATCGAACTCAACATCCCTATCTAGCGGCAATCTCGAAAACTCCTCAGGAAAACATCCAAAAACTCTATTATCAATGGATGCAGAAACTCCTTCTCTTCTACCATAGCTCCAGGAATAAAGCCATCCCTGTACTCAGTTGCCCCAATGACAAACTCAAACTCTGTCTCTCCTGGCAGACTGAATAAAAGTCTACCTCCTCTACAATCTATGCTAGCATGGTTCCTACTCAACCAATTCATCCCGAGTACAATGTCGTAACTCGGAAGTGGCATTATGAGTAAACACGTACTCAATTTCTAGCATCCCAGAGAAACTCTTTGCTCCTTGCAAATATCACTAACCAGGATAATACCTCCCCTGGTCATGATCTTGCAAGTCCTACCCAAATGTTCAGCAACAATATGATGTCTAAGATCAATTGGTACCGATACAAAGCTATATGTAGCGCCAGAGACGAATAATACAAAGTAGGAAAGAAATCGAGAAGAACAGAAATTGTGACGACATCTCCGACGAGCTCGGTCTCCTCGACCGTTAAAGCAAATGCCCTGCCCTGAGATGTACCCCTCTACTGTTGGTATTAAGCAAGGCACTATTGTTGGGTCGAAAGTGACGATCCCCTCAACTATACTGCAGGTACTCTCCCATAGGTGCTCTAGTTGGTCCTTTATGAGCTGGACGAGCTACACAGTCCCTCGGCTGATGATCGGATGACCCAAAGAAAAGGCACATACCCAACCGCTTTCGATAGACCTCTTGTGTGTCCTGTCTTCCCATATAATACACACTAAAAGGCCTGTCATGCCTGTCTTTGTACCTACAGGTTATGAACATGAACTGGTACATGGTGCTACTGGTGGTGAAGCTGAAACGACCTCTACTGGATGTGAGGACGCTTGACTGATCCTCCACTGGTACCAGTACCACCCATAGCACCACTGCCTCTTTTAGGCCTGCGGCCCAAATCCTCCTCCGTGATCTAGGAATCCATCAGAATGTCCTCATTCGTGCGACACCAAGAAGTGTGCGATCCGACCTCTCTGTTTATGCCCTTCCTAAACATCCGGCCTGATGTCGTGGGTCCCGAACTATGTTTTTTGTAAAGCAGTAAGTGGAAAAACTCAGCGAGATACTCGTCAACTGACATGCTCCCATGGACCAAGCCAAGGAACTGACTCTCCAAGGCCCCGAACGCTACGTCAGAAAAGAACTTTTCCTTGTAAAGCGCATTGAATGCCTCCTAAGTATGTCCCATTATGGTAAGCCTGGGCTCCGTGTGAAACCATGTGAGTACAATGTCAAAGAGCTCACTGCTGGCTGACTCAACCTATAAAATCGTAGGAATCTAAGCTAGATACAGAATTCCCTCAATGTCCTCTATCTAGTCATGTGCATAAAGTATCCCTTGGTACCTTTGAACTCCTGAAGGGACATCATCTTGAAGTCCATAATGGTACCCGGCCTCGACTGCTTTTGAAATAGAGCATCCTGAGCCTGAACAAGTGCCACCTTCTCGACTGCAGCTAATGTCAGCTGGTGGGCACTCTCAATGCTTTGGCGCATCACCTTAGCCTACGGCTGCTACGCCTTGTCCTGGGCTCTCTAAACCTCCATTATCTGCTGAAATAATACAAACATCTGTGTCGCCTTAGTCGGTGCAAGAGGTGGCAGAAGAATAGCCTCTGGCTCTACGAGTACAGCCCTATGAACAGGTGGAGGAGCACCCCCAAAAGTAGCTAAAACTCCCACATGAACGAAAGAAATCGCATGAGCGTCCCCCTCAGTTAGAACATGGGTCGAGAGGTATCAGACCTCTCAGAAGGTACTGCAGGTCCAGAGCGCTGAGATCTAGTCTTTGGTGGCATCCTGAAGATAGATCGAACAAAGGAAGTCAATATGGCACTAGATAAGATATTATCGAGGAAGGACAATTAAATTTGAAGAATAATATACAGAAAGAATTTGGAATGTAATCAAATAGATCGAAAGATTTCTTGTTATGATTGAGTATTTTTCAACTATAGTTTATAACCTATATCCTAATAGCTGGCTCATAATAGAAATCTAAGTCTGAGTACTACTACTACGGTATCGTAGTAATTGCAACGTCTACTTGACCTGTATGGGCCACCATAAAAATGTATCACGACCTGCACCCGGTATAGGGGCACGAGTACGTGGGTACATCAAGCCTACAACGGAACATAGATGGAAGAACGTTGTCTAGGTCAACAGTACTAACTAACATATCTATGAATATATAAGTCACAACCTGTCAATGATATCACATATCCAAAAGGAGGACAATATAGTGACTAACATTCATACTCAATCATAAATAACTATAAGGAAGATAATGGCACGATAATAATATAAATATATGAAAAGATAAACCAAGGAGTCCAATAGCATAACATAACTAAAATCTACGACAGAGTCTAAGAGTCTAATATCTCAATATAAGTACATGTCTCAAATAATTATAACATCTCAAGTATCATAAACTGGTGACAAATATAGTAATAAAAGCTACTAGCTTAGTCAATACTGGTGGTACCTCCTCAACGAGCACTGGCTCCAAAGGAAGTTCCTGGACATACTCCTCATATACTCCGGGCCAACAATAAGTATGACAGAAGTCTTCTAGATCCTCTGAAAAATATTATCTAGTTAGGATTGGAGCGAAGCACATTAACTAATAGCAGTTCCATTAAATTAACAAAAACTATAAAAAAAGTAAGTAATGGAAATACATTATAGCTAAGCAATACTGAACAACAATAAAATAGAAAATAACAGGTAATCATGACATAGGCAAATATGAACTGTAAGTAATCATGAATATGAATGTATCAGTTGGTAATAACTTAAATGGATCATGTAATACTAGAATATGCCTTGAAATTTTAGTTTATTATATAATTGGTTTAGGGCAAGATCAGTCTATTCCATATGACTGGCTATGCACAAGTACACATAATGGATCAGGCAAATCATATATATGAAAAGCTATGTACAAGTACATGTAAGATCATGCTATTCCCTACGTGAGTTGAGGGTGAGCTATGCATGAGTATATGGGGGTATGATCACATAATCTACTAATATCATCCCATCTCCAGACTAGTATAGTAGTTCCAATCATGTTATCTTACGATACATGATTCATAGAGCAGGGGGCCATCTTACTCCTGAATCGGTGTTTATACATATACAAGAAATAAAAGACATGTACAGGGTCCTCCAGAAAATAATATCTCATGACGGGATCCAAGATATACTAATCTGTGTACCCTCGTATCAGGAATCAAGTATAACAATACAAACTGATATCATAGAGATCATCAAGATAACAAAAACTGTCAGAGAATGTACTCACTTGTGGTCCTGAGCAATGGGTATGGATCGATATCTAAGTAGAGTTACAAAGACCTAAATATGAAATATAAATGTCAATTAGTGTTTTAGTGTGATAATCATTGACGTCTAATTTGAAATGTGGTATCTAGGTCATAGAAGTCAAACTAGGTCAATTTCTCGTTACTATGGTCAAACTAGATTAAATTACTTAAAATATTGACTTTTATGGTCAAACTAGTCAACACTACTCAAACTAGGTCATACTTAGGTTTCTAGGTCCTTACTACTTAAGAATAGGGTTACTAGGTACCTTGCATACATATGGCCTCATATAATCTAAACCTTCATATTTATCATTTACCTTACCTTTACTCTTTTACTTACTAGCAATATTAAGATACTAACATGCCCATTACCTTATTTCCCCATTACCTATCTTGATACAAATCCCTTTTTAACTGGTATCTTAATACCAAGATACTGGTTTATCCTAATATCACTAGATCTCACTTGTGTGTATAGGATACATATATCCCAAGGCATGGTATTACACATACCTATACTAATACATATACATGTGAACCCTTAGCACTAACTAGACACACTTACACATACTCTAGACATTTACCTATTGCGCCTTGGTATTACCTACAAATTGTTAGCCCAATGATCTAACTATGTTTTCGATTGTGATTATTCGATTAAGTTTAACATTATGATATCACTAATATTTATGCTATCTCTATAGCATTGATACTTAAACTTTGCATAGTCCTAATGTGCTTTATCTTATCATACTTGCTACATGTATATTGGCTTTGTTCGTCTAACATGTATTTACAAAAAAACAATTAGCAAGATCAAATACAGACATATACAATAACAAAATCATAGTGGGCCAAAGACGATGGTAATCCACAAAGACTACTCTGAACAACCCGACGACATTTTCACAAACTGACTATTTTTGGACTGTTGCCGCCAGAAGAAAAAGCCAGCACCTATCAAAGGAAGAAGCCAAGCCATGCCATCATCATTTCTAGACTCTGAAGAAGCCTGCTCCTGCCAAAATATATCTAGAATATGTAATGAGTCTTAGGAATATTTGTAAATACAAGAAATAAATGATAAAATCGAAAGCAATAGTAGAAAAAAACCCAGGACAATCTTTGGAATCCTGACGGATGATCCAGCGGATCTCCACGAAAATTCGGCGGAAGATCCGAATGGACTCACAGAATACCTTTTGTGATTGTTCGGATTATCCGACAAAAAACCGCAGAATTCTGAAAGATTTTTCGTCTTGTTATCGATTGTATTCCAACGGTCAGATTTTATCGAAGATTGATCCCAAAGGCTCTATTTATAGCCGTTGGACTGTGCAGGCGGATAATCCGGCAGACTTTCGCAGAAATCTGGCGAATTATCTGTCAGCCTGATGAAAGTTGCATTAATTGCCCTTTCCAATGCTTTGGTTATAAATAGCCTTGAACCCCTTCATTCAAGGTTGATGCTTTGAGCTTAAAAATTTCTAAACAACCAAAGCTTATCCATAAACAACTCTACAAAGTTTTTATTTGCCATCCACAAATTGTTTTAGAGTTATTGAGTTAAAAAGTGAGATCTTCATCTTGTTGTATAAGGAGATCAAAACATGTTGTGAAAGGTGGAAGTTGGAGAGTCTTCGGATCCAAACTCTCAGTTGATGCTGGAGAGTCTTCGAATCCAAACTCTCGGTTGAAGTTAGAGAGTTTTCAGATCCAAACTCTCGGTTGAAGTCGGAGAGGCCTTCGGACTAAAGCTCTCAAGTAAGAAGTTGGTGAGCCTTCGTATGAAAACTCACGTTGTACTATTTGCGATAATAGTGGATTAAAGTCGGAGAGAGTTCCAGGACTGGAGTGCCCCTTAGAAGGATATCAGGATACATCGGGTGTCGGTATTATTTTGCTTCTTCTCTTGCACTCTTATTTTTAAATTGTACATTAGCTTGTGCTAAGTGCTTGAATAGTTATCTTTACCCTATTCACCCCCCTCTAGGGTTACTTCATATATTAGGCCACCACTAATAATTTTAACTACACTCCAACATGCTTTAGCTGCACACACATAACACTACACTACGTGCAGTCCCTACACCTACTACTTCTGCTCACTACACTGTTACTACTACGCTTCTCTCCTCTTCTACCCACTACATAGATACTGAACAACTACATTCCCTGATGCTTAAACTGCAAGCAGTTGTTATCCTAACTGCTATATGCCTATGCACTATATTGCTTCACAGGTGTCCTTAGAACTACCTGTTGTGCATCTGAAGGCAGCAAGTGTAGGAACGAAATATAAAGCGCTATACTCTAGAGGAGGATGAATGGTCAATGCAGCAGAAAATTAGCTATTTAAAAATTGTTAGCAATAAGATCACATAATATATATATCACATATATGTAAATGAAAAGTAGAAAGCAGAGAGGAAATGCAAACACAAGGATGTATACTAGTTTTCCTCTTGTGAGGACAAGTCCAGTCAGAAGAACTCTAGCTTCTAGTTGAAATATACTATGGAAAAATGTTGCAAGTTTTCATGCAAAGTTTTTGCAACTTCTACAACGTGATCTTTGATCCGAAGTACTCGACCAACTTCAATTATGAAGTATCTTTTTTCAGTAAAGCCTCTGATTATAATCACTCTGAAACTTCTAGACTATACCGTACTGGCAAATCGACTGGAGGATTGTAACTGGCTTGGGATTTGAAAATTAAAACCAAAGAACACTTTGGAATACCATAGTTGGCTTAGAGAGAAGAGAAGAGAGAGGAGTGTTAAAATAATAGAAATTCTTCTCTATTTATAGGTTTTCTAAAAGGAGAATTCGGACAGAATTCACGAATAATTCTTTAAGAGAATCTCGACAAATAGCCGTTGCATCCGTAACTGTGGGGAGACCAAGTTGAAAATCTAACGGAATTCTCTTAGTGTCAAGAGTTGATTTTTAGGGTATTGTAAATCGGATTTTGGACTTTTTGAAAAGTCAAGCAGTTATGAGCTTTGATTAAATGGTTATTTTCAAAACAAAGGATATTTTGAAAATATTTTGGGGTAGCCTATTTGCCAGTGCGACTCGGCGTACATCATATTCCTATACTCAATAAATTATGAAAATTATATTGGTAAAGGAAATACAGATTCAATAGCAAACTGGCTTCATGTCTTGAACGGTAGCAGTAGCAGTTCTCAGCAGTTATCCAAGTAGCCCTTATATCGAGACAGGATTAGATCAATTATGAAAATTAGGTTTGACTATGACTAATGGGCCAACAATATCCCCACTTTGATAATTGACAAACCTTGACCGGTATAACATCTTGATCTTAATTTGTCCAAAAATATCAAAATATGTAATCTACAGTTGTTCTATATTTGCTGCCTATTTTAAAAAAAATCTTGTATCCTACAAAAGATGTTAGATCCTTCTTCTCCCCGGTTGTCACTTAGCAAAATAAATGCAAAGAGAGAAGCTCCCCCGCAATTCATGCTTAAGAAACGAACGTTGAAGAAATAGAGAAAAAGAATAACATATATTTCGCAGGCAGTTCAAGGGTAAAGTGCATTTAAACCCTTTTTGGATGTCACAAAAATGCAAATAAAGACTCGCTGATTCGAAAAAGACAGTCCATTACAAAAATGCTCAAATCACCCCCTGGTTGTTAAAATCCGTTAAAAATCGTCTTAAAAGATGATTTTGCCCCTCCCCTCTTCCCTCTCTCTCTCCGGTGGTGGGGGCGGGTCGGGGGGTGTGGGGTCGCCGATGGCCGGCGGAGGGGGGAGAGGGACGGGGGGCTGGTCACCGGCGGAGGGAGGATGGGGGGTCGGGGATGACCGACGAAGGGAGGAGGGGGTGAGGGGGTCAGGGGGCAGGTCACCGGTAGAGGAAGGAGGTGGAGGGGAGGGGGTCGAGGGACGGGTCGCCGGTGGAGGGAGGAGCGGCTGGAGGGGTCGGGGTCGGGTCTCCGGTGGAGGGAGGAGAGGGGTAATCGGGGATGACCGGCGGAGAAAGGAGGGGGGTGAGGGGGTCGGGGGGCGGGTCGCCGGCTGAGGGAGGAGAGGGAGGGGAGGGGTCGAGGGGCTGGCCGCCAGCGGAGGAAAGAGGGGGGTCGGGGTCGTATCGCCGGCGGAGGGGGCCCGGGTCGTGGTCAGGTCGTCGGCGGAGGCGGGAGGGGGGGTAGGGAAGGGAGGGGCTGGTAGGGAAGGGTAGGGGTAGTTTAGGTAGTTTCAATTTTTTAAAATTTTCTTTAAGTCTTAACGACCATTTAACGGATAAGGGCCATTCTAAACAAAATAGGTTTTTCGGTAAGTGCAAACTACTTAAGTTTTCTAAAAGGTCTTATTTTGCAAACAAGACAAATCTAGGGAGGGTTTAAATGCACTTTACCCGGCAGTTCAATGAATGAAGAATAAACTAAGATACTGCTACGCATAGAATAAAAGAGAGAACAGTTTACACTGAAATAGTAAATACATACTAACAAGAGTTTGGAAAAAAAATCAACTCAGTAGGCAGTCACAGTACTAAGAAAAATAAAGATAAAGTACTATATTGGAATGTCGAAGAATTTCCAAGCATACATAGACAAATATAGAGTCTAATCGGATACTATCTACACAAAATACAAAAGCATCTAGATCAAAAAATCTCAGCAACTAAACAGAGTCATCATCGTTACCGCGATTAACATCACCACCATGTCCGGAAGGACCAACTCCAGAAGTGCTAGCTACAAGAGAAGGGTGTAGAGTAGCACCAGAACCATGGTACCAGTCATAAGTGTTATCGGGCTCAAAGAAGTACGAACCACCTCATCCTTATAGTGGTAGCCAGAAATAGTAGGATCTTGTAGAAGTGAACTAGCATACAGACCAGTCTGGACGAAACGTAGATCAACAAAGGAGTTTGCCAGGGCCTAAAACCACTAGCATCTCAGAACTCGCATTCCCTCAATATGTCAGTTACAAACACTCGCATAGAGTTGTGATCATCCAGCTGAGCATGCCGCATGTCAAATAGGTGCTGGTGGAGACCCTCAAAAGACATAGGGTAATCCTGAGGTGGTGGAGGTTATGCAGTAGAAGGAGCAGGTGGAATAACAACTGTGCTACGACGAGATTGCTGAAGATACTTGGGCTCAGAGTCACGAACGCAAGCGGATAGATAAATGTCAAAGTGCTAAAAAATGATTGGGATAATCATAGCGTAAACAAGTTTCATGTGCTTTTCTTGACAATGATCCATCATCTGAATAATAGTCTTGGGGATAGAAAACAGAATCCCCTTATGATTATGATATAATGCAGACATTCAAGGGTGGTCACGTCGTCCTTAGAAGTATATTTGGCCAAGATAGTGGAGTGGACGATGTGATGCAATTCATAGAAAAATAAGTTCAAATGAGCAGCTTTGAACTTTCCAGAATGAACTCGATCAGGAGGGCAAAGTTCATTCTTGAAACTGTTTAAAGTTGTGTCTCCAAGAAATTCAAATTTCGTAATATCGTCTAGCGGAGTAGCTTCATTTGGAATATCAAGAATTTTTGCTAAGTCGACATCATTGAATTAAATATCAATTCCAGTGAGACGGCTCTTAACAGTAAAAGTGGCTTGGGTGAAATTGCAATAAAATAAATGAATAACATTAGTTACAATAGGAAATGAGTAAGTGACAAGGTTGTGCAATCATAATGCTTCAAAATAAGTTTGATGGGACGGAAAGATAGTCCACTTGATCGGTGCGTCGGGGCATATGTTACGAATAGAGAAATCCGTATACCACAATAAGGATTGGTCATGAGCTTCGAAGTAAAACCCATTGAACGCCCCTTCGTACAATTGGACGGGCAAAAAGAGTAATCCTTGGATAGGATCAGAAGACGAGGCTTCTTCGCTAGCCGTCGTCTTCTTCCTCTTGAGGGGGTTGAAAATCCTAGGCATAATTTCTATAAAAAGTATAAAAATTTATGAAAATTAAAAAAGAGATAAGGAGGAAGTTATACCTTCTGAAATTTGAGTATATGGAAGAGAACGTGATTTCACTCATGAATCAAAATTTTGGATGGAAAACTCCAAAAGATTTGAGAGAAATTAAATGATGAAATGCTAGGGTTTGGAGCTCTCGGGCGCGGCTACTGCTCTGTTTGGAGGAGATGAAGGTCATGAATAGGGGAGGCCACATTCAAATCAAACTTTAGAGTACCCGACACCAACAAAACTAGGTCCGAATTCGGTGCGAGTTCACGTGGGTTCTATTGCGGTATTTTTGTGCAGAAAAAAATGTGTCACTTTATATTCATCAATCCTTTTTAATTATTTAATTCAAGGATTACTTATTTTAAATTTCAATTAATATAACTAGTCTACATGTACGTGCTTTGCACGTACTTTAATTAGAATATCATAAGATCAGTTGTCGTCTTTTCGACTTTTTCAGATGATTATTTACGTGTGTGTGTTTTCTACTTTTTACAATGCCAAGAGATTTAAAGTACAAATTTTATTTTCTTTAATTTTCTATTAAGAATAATAATCTTTGAAAAAAGGTAAGGATAGAAAAATTTATTACCATTGGAACATGAAAAGTTGTATGGAAAAAGAAAACTTGCATACAAACTTTATTGCTTTGACTCTTAAACATAAATGACATGTAAGTTGACATAATAACATAATGTTTATAAAATATTTAAGGGTATTTTAGGAATTCAAAAGTTTCACCACCAAGTTTTCACATTATATAGTAGAATAGATTAATATTATTTTATGAATTTGTTATGCAGCAACTGTTTCAGATTAGCTGTAGAGGTACTGTCCCAGCTAATGAAGATTCACAGGAGAATACATAAGTACAGTTTTACTTCGACCTTGGTCGTGGTGACAGACTGACCCATTGCAGGCTTTTCTCGAAAATAATTTTTGTATATTAAAAAATAATTAATAAAACAAAATTAATAAATATTATTGATATCTAAAATTTCAAATTCTTGACGTAAATAATTAAAACGATCTTTCGCTAATAGTTTTGTAAAGATGTCAGCCAATTGGTTCTCTATATCTACATATTTAAGGATTATATCTCCATTTGTTTGATGGTCTCTAAGAAAATGATGTCGAATCATAATATGCTTAGTTTGAGAATGACATACAAGATTCTTGGTCAAATTAATAGTGCTAGTGTTGTCACGGAAAATGGGTACGTGTGAATACTATAAACCAAAGTCTTCTAAGATTTGCTTCATCCACAAAATTTATGCACAACAACATCCTACAACGATATACTCAGCTTCAATAGTTGATAATGCGATAGAATTTTTCTTCTTGCTAAACCAAGAGACTAGAGCATTACCTAGGAAATGACACGTGTCCCTGGTACTTTTTTTTATCTACTTTGCGTCCAATAAAATCAGCAACCGAGTAACCGGTTAGGTCAAAGGACGTGGTTTTGGGATACCATAATCGACAGAAAAAGTGACTTTAAGGTATCAAAAGATTCACTTAACTGCGCACAAATGTGATTCCTTAGGTTTCACATAAAAACGTGCACACAAGCAAGCACTAAACATTAAATCAGGACGACTAGCAGTTAAATAAAGTAAACTAACCACCGTACATCGATACTTACGTATGTCAACCAATTTTTGAACTTCTTTAGTAAGTCTTTTGTGTACTTAGCTTGATTAATGAACGTCTCATTGTTGGTTTGTTTGATTTGCAGTCCAAGAAATAATTTGAGTTCACCCATCATGCTCATCTCAAATTTATTCTGCATACACATTAAAAATTCTTAACAAATAGACTCATCAGTAGATCCAAAGATAATATTGTTAACATAAATTTGAATTAAAAGAAGATTTTCTTTCGAAGATTTTATAAACAATGTATTGTCAACCTTCCCTTTTATAAAATCGTTATCAAATAGAAAAGAGCTTAAGCGATCGTACCAAGCACGAGGGGCTTGTTTCATACTGTATATGACTTTCTTCAACTTGAAAACATAGTTAAGGTTTTTGAAATCAGTAAATCCTAGAGGTTAAGCTACATAGACTTCTTCTTTTATAAAACTGTTACGAAATGCACTTTTTGCGTCCATTTGAAAAAGTTTAAAATTATTAAAATATACAAATACACATAACATGCAAATGGATTCTAATCTCGCAACTGGGGCATAGGTGTCATCATAGTTGATACCTTCTTCTTGGTTGTATCCTTGATCTACGAGTTGGGCCTTGTTACAAGTGACTAAACCATTCACATTAAGTTTATTTCGGAATACCCAGCAGATGCCAATGACCGGATGATTAATGGGCTTGGGAACAAGTTCCCAAACTTGATTCCATATAAATTGGTTTAATTCCTCTTGCATAGCATATAACCAAAAATTATCGCTACATGCTTCTTCTATAGTTTTAGGTTCTCGATGTTAAATAATTGCAACACAGGAAACTATATCTCTGTTAGAGGAACGAGTACTTACATCCCTGGTAATCTTACCTATTACCCTATCCTTGTGATGGTCATCCATAAACTTTATTCTTTTTGCCAAACTCTCAAGGTTTCTGGTTCTAGCTTCTGGTTTTGTACATGCTCTGCTTGATGGATCTACAGGTGTTGTGCTAGAAAGTTTTGCAAGTGTCTGCTTGGTGTACTGATATCATCATCATCATCATCGATTGTTTGTTGATTTTGTTCATCAAAAGTAACGTTCATTGACTCTTCGATGTTCATAGTCCTTTTGTTAAAGATTTAGTACCCTTTGCTTTTGGCTGCGTATCTTAAAAATATACCTTCATCGATTTAGGTTGACTAAACTAGTATAACATAACTCTAGGGTGTCTTCTGCGATTTAGGGAGTGTTCACCTATCAAACCATAACTCTCGGGTGTCTTCTTCGATTTAGAGAGACTAAACTAGTTTAACATAACTCTAGGGAGTCTTCACCTATCAAACCATAACTCTTTGGGAGGCTTCTTTTATTTAGGTCGAATTAGAACCCTAATGAGAACATAACAAGCTATGTTGACAGCTTCAGCCCAAAAGTATTAAGGTAGACTAAACTGGTTTAACATAACTCTAGCCATTTCAGATAGTCTTGTTCTTACGTTCTATGGCTCCATTTTGTTATGGAGTCCTAGGTCAGGAAAACTGATACAAATAATCGTGTGTGTCACAAAATTGCTCAAATTTTGTATTCTCAAATTTGCCGCCATGATCACTTCGAATACGAGTGATCATGAATTCTTTTTCATTTTGAATTTTTTTGCAAAAGAAGACGAATTCAGACAATGCATTGTTTTTGTGTGCCAAAAAAAATATACCCATGTGTATCTAGAGAAATCATCTACTATTACAAAAGCAATTATCTTACCACCTAGGTTAGCATTTCTACTAGGCCTAAATAAATCCATTTGCAGTAATTATAGAGGTCTAGTGGTACTTACAGCATTCTTGGACTTAAATATGGATCGGGTAGCCTTGTTCTTTTCACATTTACTACATACCGTATCCTTCTTGAAGGTGATGTCCGGTAAGCCTTGTACCAACTTCTTCGTGGATAGTCTTGAAATTATATCCATATTTGTAAGATCAAGTCTCATATGCCATAGTTGACTCTCATCATTCTTGGCGATTAAGCATCTACCTACTTTGTTAGCATCTTCCAACAGATAGAAAATAAATATATTATCTTCCCTAATACCTTCAAAGATAGTACTACCAGTTGAGCTATCAACTATAGTATATTTGTCGTTGACAAAGTTTATACCATAACCATGATCAGCTAAATGGTTTATGCTGAGTAGATATGTTTTAACATGGTTACTAAACAGATATCTTTAATCATATGATAGGGAGCCTTACCAATATTGCCGAAATCTACTATATATCCTTTAAGATTATTATCGAATGAGACGTATCCTTCTTTATTCTTCGGCAGTGTTGCGAATAATAAAGCGTCACCAGTCATGTGCCGTATGCAACCGCTATCGAGGATCCATTTGCTTCTAGCATGCGAAGGGTATTCCACCTACAACGAATTTCTAGATAAAACTTTTGGTACCCATTTCTTGTTGGATCCTAAAATGTTAGTCTTTGGTATCCATGCACATAACTTCAAATCAAGTAGCTTTCTTACTCTATGCGTCGGAAAGATAACACCAACGGTGCCACAATAATGATATCTAGCATGTTGAGTGTTAGATGTAGTATGTTGTGCATGATTGGTAGGTCTTGGTCTTCTAGTTAGATATTTGTAATAAAATGCATGCCTATTAGTCTTTTTGGGCAAAAATTTGGTTGGGTTTGGTCTGACAGTGTTGGGTTTGACAGTGTTCCGGTGGTTCAGTAATTGACACGTGTTAGGGTAGGAAGCAGCAACCTCAGGCTATTTTCTTACCCTAATTTCCAACTTTTTGGAAGTGTCATACAGTATATTGTAATCAGCAGTGAGTGTATCATTTCTGACTAGTGCTTGATGAAGACTCTTCTTCTCTTTAAGTAAGTCTTCCTATAATTTTGTAATGGTCTTGTCTTTCTCTCTGAATATCCTTGTGGTCTCGTGTAATTGCAACTTGACTGAAGAAAGACCACCTACCTGACAAGAATTATTATTACTTCTAACCTCAGCTAGTAGGTCGATAAGTCTTCTTATTTCACCTTTGCACTCTTTGACTACCTTCTTAGAGTTTTGGCATTTGCTACGCAGTTTTCTGTAGTCATCTAAGAGGTCACTAAAAGCATCACCTAACTGTTCAAAGGTAAAATTGTATATGTATCAAACAGGAGATAAGTGTTTACTTGATCATATTTTATTAAACATACATTTGTAGTGTCGTCTGATTATTAATCTTCTAAGTCGCTGGCTTCACATTCGTGCCATATGCTTGTGTTAGCATATCTCCTGGAGATAGATTTCTTCAAGTAACCCTTCTCAAACTTGTTACTTTTCCTGGTTGATGATGATACAATCAGACAATCCTTCTTGATGTGTCCACTCTTCTTGCAACAGTAGTATATTGGATCTTCTTCTTTGTTTCTATTGTTGCTGTTGTGCTATTTTGTTCTTCGGTTGAATCTCATGAACTTTTTGAACTTATTTACAGGGAGAGCTTGATCATCAAAGTCAGAGTCACTGTCGTCTAAATCATCTTCGACATATCTTCTGTGTTGAGCTTTGAGGGTGATTGACTTTTCTATTGGTGTAACTTCTTCAAAGTCTTGAAGTTCCAGCTCGTTCGTGAGTAGCTTATCCATGAGTGTTTCAAGAGACATAGTAGTGAGGTCATTCCTTTCAATAATTGTAGTTGCCTACGGAATCCAATTCTTTGTGAGAGCTCGTAGAAGTTTGTGAATCTTCTCATGGTTATTGTATTCCTTGCCTAGAGAAGACAAAGGGTTTACAATATCCAGAAATCTTGTAAACATCTGAGTGACGGATTCGTTTGGCTTTATCTTGAACGCCTAATAGTCCTGAGTAAGTCGACTGATCTTTGACTCCTTGACTTGTGATCGTGCCTTTGTGAGTAAATTCAAAAAGTTTCCACACTTTATTAGATGTTGTGCATATAGACACCCTATTAAATTTAGTCCTGTCTAAGGCACGAAATAAAGCGTTAATAGCACGCGCATCAAGACTGGCCGATTTCTTTTCAGCTTCAGTATACTTGTCATGGTATTTCTCAACCAACTCTCCATCGACAAGAATACTATGAGGCTTCTCATAGCCATCAATCACAATAGACCATAAGTCAAAATCTAGAGATTTTAAGAAGAAACTCATGCGTGTTTTCTAGTATGTGTAACTTGTACCATCAAACAGTGGGGGTCTGTTTGTGGCATGGCCTTCACTTGTAAATTTTACAGTTTTCATGTGTGATATAGTAATCTATATAACAGCACTATAGATAAGAATATAATAATAATATTACCCTGCTTTACCTGTGTAACCTGGCTCTGATACTAATTGTAGGAACGAAATGTAAAGCATTAAACTCTAAGGGGGATGAATAAAGTAGGCAGCGAAAAACAAGCTATTGAAAAATCGTTAGCAATAAGATCACAGAATATATATCATAGATATGTAAATGAAAATAGAGTGTAGCGAGCAAACACAAACACAAGGATGTATATTGGTTTTTCTCTCGTGTGGACTAGTCTAGTCGGAAGAACTCTAGCTTTCAGTTGAAATCCACTATAGAAAAATACCGTAAGTTTTCATGCGAAGTTCTTGCAACTTCTACAATACGAGCTTTGATCCGAAGTACTCAAGCCTCTGATTACAATCACTCTGAAACGTCTAGACCGTACTGTACTGGCAAATCGACTAGGAGATTGTAAGTGGCTTGGAATTTGAAAATGAAAAGCTTAGAACACTTTGGAATACCGTAGTAGGCTTAGAGAGAAGAAAAGAGAGAGGAGTGTTGAAATGCTGGAAATTCTTCACTATTTATAGGTTTTCCAAAGGCAGAATTCGGACAGAATTCTTTGAGAGAATCTCGGCAAATAGCCGTTGCATCTGTAATTACGGGGAGACCAATTTCAAAATCCAACGGGCCACCAACCGAATAAGGTGTAAATTCGGGCCAAACTCGGGCCGAATTCTCTTGTTGTCCAGAGTTAATTTTTTGGGTTTTATAAATCAGATTTTTGGCTTTTTGAAAAGTCAAACAGTTAGGAGCTTTTTGTAAATAGGCTATATTTTTAAAATAAAGGATATTTTAAAAATATTTTGGGGTAGCATATTTGCCAGTACGACTCGGTGTATATCGTATTCCTAGACTCCATAAATTATAAAAATTACATTGGTAAAGAAAATACAGACTCAATGGCAAACTTGTTTCAATCCTTAAACGGTCGCAGTAGCAGCTGTCCAAGTAGCCCTTATATCGAGATAGGGTTAGATCAATTATTAAAATTAGGTTTGACCATGACCAATAGACGAACAGCAAGATGTTGCTGCCACTTCCTTGGCAATTTTGTTGTTGCTGCTGCTATGTACAACAAGCAAAACCACTTGCTGCTGCCCACGTGCAAGCAATTGCTTGTTGCTGCCCAGCACAGTAGTGCATCCCCTCTACTAACTACAATCACACACACACGCACACAAATATTCATATTCACATACACTTCCCTCTTCATTTTCACTATTGCTGTTAACCATCCTCCCCCCAATCGACAGGCCCTTTCCCTTGATCTTCTATACACCACAACAATATCTATATCCACATTCAAACTTGTGTTCAAGACTTCCCCCGAATGATACCAATACCTAGTCAATATGGCTACACCTACACATACACACACTCTCTCTCTCTCTCCTACATATACACATACACGCATATGTTTCTATGGCACACAACACCAAGTTCCCCTATACTAGTACATATACATTTAATGTACACGTACATGTATACACTTATGGGTGGGGGTATGCACACACCCCAAATCTACCCAAGTATCAATACATATGTGCATATCATTGCTCACAACCTATCAATACACATATTTACGTATGTGCACACATGTAAATCATATATCTATATACGCACACATATATGTAAACACTATCAAACACTTGGTGTGCACCACGCTAGTATCAGACCAATACTCCGATACTCTCGTGATACGCCCAAGGTACCTATAACAAACCTTGTGTGACTCTCCTAAAATTATATGTGCATGTCTAAAATAGTAATTAGAGCCTAATTAGAATAGTTTTTAGCTAGTGCAATATGTCATATATAATGTGGTGTGTGTGTATCACAAGTGTCGGAGGAGAAAACCTCCAAAATGACTCCTTATCCTATAATATTTTGATACGGCCTACTCGTATCCATTTATGGACACGTATCTAGCCATACACAAGTAAGACAAGTCTATTTAGCCTAATAAACCTAATAACAAACACTTGGTACACTATTCTCGAATTTTTCCTAAAATGACAAAATAACTCACTATAACTTCTACATAAAGGGTCATTAGTGTCTAGTTCTTCCTCCTATAGGTACCCCTAGCCATGGGTGGGTTCCTAATGGTCAAATACATTTATATTAGTCTAGAAATAAAGAGAAATTAGTTGTATACCTATTGGGATATGGATTCCCATGCAATGCCCACTGGACACGATTCTGACACAGTTTGGACACAAGCACCTAGCCCAAGCTTTCTCTCTTAAGGCTCCTTACCTCCAAAATTCTAGACACCTTTGATGAAGAGTAGGGAAGGATTGGGAATGATTTGTTGAGAACTTATTGAGGAATGTAATATTTTCGGAAAGAACACCACAATTTGAAAAGAGTACAAAAATGAAGAGAAGAGAGAGTGTGCTCTCTATACCTTTAGGGCCGGTTGTGGACACACACAAAAAGAAGAAGAAATGCTGTCTTTTCTTTATTGGCACAAGACACCACAAGTCGAGTACGCATAAGAGATCTTGCGCTGAGGATCCCCGAGTACAAAAAGAATTCTGGAGAATGGGACGATGGAGATCGAGCGACAGTTGCTCCTTTACTCCGTTTACACTCCGATTACAAAAGTAGAAGAAAACCTAAGAAAATTGCTAACTCTTGGCTCACTGGAAAGAAGTGCAGCAATTTGGCTCTTGAAAATGCTCTCCGTTCTATGTTTTGAAGAGGGATGATACCCCTTTTGTAGTCGTTCTTGAGCTGGAATGATGTTATACGCCCACATGAGAAAACATACTTGTTTTCATGTAGGCACATAGTCCTGCTTTGGGCGTATTGGGTGTAGGTGCATACAGGCTGCGTGATCGTGGTACTGACGTGGGCGTATGCTTCGGTGCATGACTGCTCGTGGAGACTGACGTGGCTGTATGCTTTGGTGCATGTTTTGATCATGGGTTTGACCGAGTCAGGGATTGTTCTGACTTGGACGCATAGCCTGAAACAGGGCTATGCGCCCCCTCCTGGAGAAGTTTGTCTTGGGCGTATAGGGCTTCACTGGTGACTTGGGCACATATGAGTTTACTTGGGCGCATATGTCCCCATTGGCTTGGGTGCATAAGGCTTCATTTATGACTTGGCCGCATATGTCCAGTCTGCTAAAATTTTTATGCTTCTACAAGATCCCCTTCAAAGTTTTTGATACTTGAACGAGTTCGAAATACTTTGAAAGAAGCATGGACCGTCTTTTCGTGAAGTAGTGGGCGCATAGCATGTCTCTCTCTTTGGGCACATAGAGTTTAGCCAGCCTTTCAGAGAGATAGCTGTTGAGATCTTCCTCGAAAATCTGATCTGACAGATTCATCGGGATGGAAATTGAAGAGGTCCATCCTTCATACATTGTCCAAGTCAGCAAATGGTAGTCGTATAGTGTGCAAGAGGCTAGGTCTTCACGTGGGCACATAAGCCATGGTGGACGCATAGTGCGTAATGGGCGCAAAGGCGCATATGAATAGTGGGCATATAGGGAATGGACCATGCCTATAAATAGGCTTTGAAAGAGAGAGAAAGTTCATTATTCTCATTTCTCTTAGAACTTTTAAAAGACTGTTCATCTTCTCTATTTACGAACCATGTCTCCCATGGCCGCTAAGTGATCTGCGAAGGGCAATGGGGCTACACCGAGTGGCTCTCCTCCTGCGACAGCGTCGTCACCATTCTAAGACCCAATTCTGTGTGAGGCTACGCCTCAAAAACAAAGTTTTGAGCATTAATTTGCGACGCTCAGACTTTTTTCTGCCTGGGCGCATGCGCCTAAGGCAACATGCTTCTGTGAGCATTCTTATGCGCCCACAGAAGCATGCGCCAATACTGTGGTGTGCTATGCACCCACAAGTTGCTATGTTATGCGCCCACATGCTGCTGCATGTTTATGCGCCCACATACTTATGTACGTTATGCGCCCACATGTTTGTTTTGGGTGCATAACCCTTTGGGCGCATAGCCTTTTCGGCGCATAGCCCTTTGGGCGCATAAGACTCCTCCAGTACTTAGTTTTTCCTGCAGATTCTGAGTCTGACTTTTTCTTCTGTCCTTGCAGTTAATATGTTTGTCCCGGTACTTTATGGAATCCCTTTCGGCTCTGCTTATCAAGTCCTCGGTACCAGTCTCATTACAAATATGATAAGCAAGGTTCAAGCCACGATCAGTCAAAACCAGCCTACGAAACAGACACTCACCATACTTGAACAGTATAAGACCTTCTTAAAGTAGATGATTAATGATGAAAAGTTCTTGCTTGGAGGGGCACATCGTTTCAAAAAGCCTTACTTCCTGTTCGACGATAGTGTGGGGTTCGAAGATGGTGAGAAAATACGCTTGAGAAACCCAATGGTGATCCATCCGAACAATCAGGATATGGCTATCATCGATGGAGCGTCAGTATCCATTGTCTTCTTTTACTGTCTTAGCCGTACGGTGATAGATGAAGTGGGAGCTAACTCCTGAGCTCCCCGGTGTCATCTCCGGAAGAATACAGTTCGACTCCGGCGATCAGAAGAATGACACTTTCAAGTGTGTCCGGGGCTCTGCATCTTACTCTACGAGGGGACTGCAACCTAGTACCGTAACGAATGACATTTCGACTAATCTCCATCCTTATGCCGCTGACACACTTTGTAATTTGATAATGTTGGGGGACGTGTCGTATCCCGCAGGGAAGATGCGGATGAAAGGCTGGAGGTATCCATCTTCATTCTGGAGAAACCTCACCGGCTGGATGCTTTCCACGTATGAAGCCACTCTGAAGACTGTTGGCCTTTATTATGCTATTAGGGCCACCCAATATGGCGTAAGGGTCAACTGGCCAATGTTTGTCTCTTTGGTGATGTTATATAACCTTCACACCTGTACCTTCTTTACTCCGGGTGGGGAGATGGGATTGGCTCTCCACGAGATGCAAGAAGTGTCGAAGCTTTCCTAGGGCACGAAACAGTATGAAGAGTACGTGCCTTGTGATAAAGAGCTCAAAGATCTGGAGAATGAAAACTCCGAGTTGATTGATGTATACAAGAAGTTACTCTGCCACCTCCTCGTCTGTCATAGGATTAATAAGAAAGGGAGGACCAAGGGGGCCAATCCCCACGCAAGAGCTTGGATGGGCTACGTCTTCGTTCAAGGAGAAGGAGAGGATTCGGCCTCCTTTTCGATTTTAAAACCTATGAACAAGTCCGATATAGAAGTCCAGATGACTGATTATGATACGACAGATACTGAGGACAGTGATGTTCCTGAGTCCTCGATCGGCCACTACTTCCGTCAAGCTGAATATCAGTTGTCGGAGAAAGCTGTGCTGGCAGCTTTCTTAATGATCTGGCTTCGTGACTGCATAGTCCCTAGAGGTTGTAAAACCCCAATATTTTCTAATTATTTTAATGCTTTAAAAATTATTTTTCTATATTTTTGGGTTTATTTGGTATAAGTACGTAATTTTAGATGTGTATAATGTATGTATGTTGTGTGCGTGATAATTTAGATACTCCTAAATATAGCTTACCTTGTTACAAAATATTTTGGTTACTCAATTAAAAATTTTAAAAAGTTTTCTTATGAATATATATATATATATATATATATATATATATATATATATATATATATATATATATATATATATATATAGTTGTTTTGAAGAAAAAAAAAGAAAAACATTTGGGGTGGGCCGACCCCTACCACAAGCAGCAGCAGCTGCGGAAAGAAGGGGGGCCCGACCCCTTAATGTAATATGTTAGCAGCAAGCAAGCTGCTATAGTCCAGAAACCCGACCCCCACGTGTGACTAAAAGCAGCTACAGCTGCTACTTCAAAACCGAGCAAAAACCGAGCAAACCCGTAGGGGAATTAGTTCCAAACCCATTAGTATTAGGTTTTGTAAACAACTTGGTATATATATAACTTTTTCTACAAGCCTCAAAACCCTAATCTTCCAAAACGAAAGTTGAGGCTGATTATACCCTCTTCGTCCAGGACTTCGTTTAACCAGCAATGGAGCTTTGTGCACGACGAACGGAGCATCAGAAGTCAGCCCCGCGTCACCCACGGAGCAGTTTTCCCACTCAAGGTATCCTACTTCTCTACGATGTAACTTTTTACTCGTAGCACCGATTTTCGATTCGTAAGATTTTCTGGAAAGTAGACTTGACCCTCTTCAATATCCTCCAGATGGATTTCAAAATAACCCATCGACTTGCTCGAAAAATTGAGATGAAGTTGAACAAAAATCTATTTTCTGTGATATTAAAAACTGTTTTGAAACGCCAACTTGTCAGCCACTTTTCTCGCTGTCCATTAAACTTTCTTAAAAACTAATTGAACACATGTGAAGACAACATAACCGAGATCACAACGTATCTTCTGGATCATTGTTTTGATTAATGTGTAAGAAATAAACTGATATTGAAGTTAGAGAAAAACCTGTGTTAATTTATATAAAATTTTAGAATCAACGCATATCCGTCGAGATACCCCCGTAACGACGTTTTGAAAACTTGCCCATAACTTCGTGTACAGTCGTCGGATCAAGATGAAACTTGTGCCAACAGGTCCGGATCGAAATTCTGGTCCTGCATGCCAAGTTTGGTTCAATTCTGAGAAGGTCGAATCGGAACCCAATTTTGGCGGGCCCGCGAACCACTCAAACGGGCGATTTTGTACACGGCTCCTCGGAATCCAAAACTGGACATACCATTGAGTTTCTCACCTCAAACTGAAACTGTAGATATGTAGTTTGACGACTTTAGAGACCGTAGACTTTGGCAAGGATTTCGGTACAAAGCGGGTCCAATGGCGGACATCGTTTTGACTCAAAATTACGATTTTATCCCTGTTTCAGAATTTGACTTTTGGACAGGCATTTCCTAGGTATATCTTCTTCACTGAGATCATTTTTGATATTTGTTTCAGCGTTTGGAGTCATCTGTGATTTGTGAGTTTTGGTGCTGACACTTGCTACTCTTGGACTTGCCACTTTACACCACCAGGCAAGATACCTTGCCACCTTACTCTGTGATTATTATACTTCTTATTTTCAGTTGTTATTTTCAGCATTTTTCTTGATATTTAAACTGTGCGTCCAAGTCACACTTGGGTGCAAGCGACTCTATCGGTCATTTTTCTCATTTTATTTATTTTCTTGCATTGACTTAAGTCTAGTGACCACCCATTGATATTGAGATATTGGTATATCTCATACGGCCTTGACTCTTGCTTTACCACGGGTTGTGAGTCACATGTAGGATACGTATCCTCGTAGTCGGCTGGCTACCGATATGTATGGAGCGTGCGACGGATATGACTAACTGCCAATAGAATTGTATGCTAGAAGACTTGGCAGTTACTAGAGGTTCATGAGTCATGGATGTGACCCTACTAGGGATTGGGTGGGGAGAACAGTGTCCTTAACGTATGGGTCCTTATGCACTATCCTATTACTGATACTGCTGGCCTCTGACATTCGAGGAATATTATGCTTTGAGGTCCCTGGTATCCTGATGGGGCCATACCTGAGTTACTGCTACTGAGCCAGATACCCATTCGTTGAAGGTATGTTCTTAACTGCATTTTCACTGTAGAATTGGTAGGCACCCTATTGCATGCATTTTTTTCTATTATATTATCACAGTTATATGGCATGGTGTTTTCTTGTATCTTGCTATGTCCCCTGAGGACCTGGTTATCTTTCCAGGATTAGACGACTTTCTACAGGAGTACGGAGCGGCTCTAGATCCATCTTACATCGATGATAAGGCAGTCACTACTGATTTCTAGTTTATTCTATATTTGAGACATTAGTGGACATTATTTTGCATCTTATTTCTTTCTATTTTGCGGAGGTTGGACTCCGATCTTGTGAGACTATTTTTCATAGCTGTTTGGAGTGAGTATGTTCACCCGGCTATCTTTTGATACTTTTATTTATTTATTTGGACTTAATTATCTTCTGTGTTGAGCTGTGATGAGATTAGATATGTTATTCTGGCCTGTGATTATTTATTACAGCTTATATACATATATGAGGATTCCATATATTAGAGTGTTCCTCGTATATGTGCAGCTGGCATGTTCACGTACTTGGTCCTACGTATTTTGGGACTGGAGCGTTACAGAGGTTCAGGGTCTATTGAGAGAATAAGCTGTGGGATGATACTTTCGGCTATGAAGCTGGCGTTCGGATACCGTCTTGCATTGCTTCCCGTAGTGGTCTGTGCCACTGGACGGGGTCTGCGGGACTTTGTTAGGAATGCGGTAACTCCTGACGGTAGGGCCAACTTCGCTCGGACCGAACTTTCGTATCATTTTTTGCTGGAGTGGCTGCTACTGGATTGTTATTCCCTGATGAATGCTGGGCTGGTGGCGGACTCTTTGGCCGGAGACGCCTTTCTTCGTAGATTTTGTGATGCAAATTGGACCGTCACCGGTGTACCCGCCTGCAAAAAGGCTTTAAGCTTCTTGCAGAACTATGAGTTCTTTAGAGTATCCCCTCCATCCGGTAGCGGTAATACGTGAGATATCTTAGTGGATGGGGGAGTTCATGCCACTAGTTTGACTGCTGGGGCGTTTCACTGGCTTTGGTCAATTAGACTATCACATTTGGTGCTTCGAAACAGGAACCATGCCTATCTGGAGCCATACATGCCGAGTCATTTCGGGCGACAGTTTGGCTACATCCAGCTCCTTTTGGGAAATGCTAGCCCGTATTTGGAGTCGGTAGGCCGTTTGATTGACGGGGCGCGTGCTTGGATGTATTACAATGTCGGGTGCACGGGGGCAATCTTCACTCTGCCTTTGGATATGCCTGAGACCCATTTGTGCTATGTTGCCGCCAAATTTTATGTTCAGATCAATACTTTTCATCCCCGGTATGATCGTGAACAGAGCTTGATTTTGAGAACTCGGTTTGGTCCCCTTCCTATAAAAAAGGTACCGTAGGGCCGTAAGTAGGAGAGTGTTGTTCCCACCGTGAAGCTAGCCGTAGTACCGCAGACGAAAGCTGTCCTTAGTGAGCCAGTAGTGTCTTCGAAGGAGGACATGAAAGATGATGATTCTTCTCCTCTCAATCCTCCTCAGAAGAGGAAAGCTTCAACTGAATTGGCCCAGGAGCCAACTTTAAAGCGAAAGAAAAAAAAATGTCGCCCTGAGTGTCACGACCCGCACCCACTGTGAGGGCACGAGTACGTAACAGCGCCAAGCCTACGCCGCAGTATCGATGGTAGAACGTTGTTCTAAGTCTCTAACTAACCATCAACTCATACAGTATATAATGTACTCATCTTGATCAACTCCGAACGGAGGACAAGTATAAGATATGGTGCAACTCAACCACAGTTTAAGCATGATAAGATAACACAGAAATATAACTAAGAAAGTGAAGATAACAAAACTACTAATAAAATAACAACAAACTCAAACAATCTCAAGTCTCAAATCTCTATATACAACTCCAGTTCTAAACAGGAAAACTAAAACAAGACAGACTAGCTAAACTCCCGATCACTCCTGTGTGTCAGGGCCAAAGGTAGCTAAACCATCTCCTGGTCTGTAACATGTAGGACATGTGTCCTCAGGGCAACCATCTGTAAAATTTACAATAGGTCCAGTCAGGACAAGAACGAGCACATCTCATCTAGAAAACCCAAGTAAATGACAGAGAACTATAAAGCAGTTATAGACAGTTGTATTGATGAAAACGGCAGTTTATATTCAGGTGATGGTAAGAAAGACAGATAAAGTGCAAAAAAAGTAAATGCTAAACAAGAGAAGAATCATAGCAATGAAGACTGTAAAAATAGAACTAGCTGAACCAGGGTAATATTGTATACAGTCCAGACAACAATGTAGACAAGTGTAAC
The DNA here is from genome assembly GCA_029216955.1 of Iris pallida. Taxonomy (NCBI): domain Eukaryota; kingdom Viridiplantae; phylum Streptophyta; class Magnoliopsida; order Asparagales; family Iridaceae; genus Iris; species Iris pallida. The sequence goes on from JANAVB010027399.1 coordinate 7,720,558, forward strand.
TCCAATGTAAGTCCAGTACAGGATGAATCTCATACAAGATGAATCCAGTAAGGGACGATTTGTCACGCCCCGCTCCCGCTATGGTCGTCCGTCTTGCCTGGATCCCTGCGGGATCGATCGTCCTCGCTAAGGCGTGATGCCGTGCAAGCCTAAGTTGCGCTTGCACAAGGCCATGTACTGCACAAAAACAACTAGTCAAGCAAAACACACGCACGAACCCATTAGTTAAGCAAATCACACGCACGTACCCATTCATTGCAAAAAACAAATGTTGGACACAGAGATTTGAAATAGAAATACTCATTTTATTGATAGCTTGATTGGAATACAAGTACAAAGCTTTGTGAACTCAGATTTGCCTTATAATTTGGCTACAAGATTCTCTTTGAAACGCTCTTTTGAAATTAGCCACAATGCCCATACATGATATCCCTTTATTACAAGCTGGAATTGAAAGACACCTTCAGAAGGAAAAGAAACTTGAACTTGACTTGAAATGAAAGAAAGCTTCGAGGCGATCCACAACTCTACTAGGCTAGACGAGCTTCGGTGCCTCACTTGAAATCCCCCTGTCTCCTTTTGCTTTCTAAAAAGGATGCCCACAACGTGGGTCAGCACACATCATGTACTGGCGAGCGGCTCTTCGCCGAAACTCACAAATATCTGCACTAATTCAACATGTGAAGCTACATATTTACTAGTGCTCTTTCTACTTGTCTAGGTTCTTTTTAACAATTCATAAGAAACAATGACAGTAGAATATTCATAACCAACTTACCAACGCCGACAGTCATCCCTGCACAAGACAGGTTAGCATAATTTGCATATGAAGTAAAAGCATACTGTTTTGAATTCTGCATCTTTTGTTAGGTTGCAATGCACTCTGATTTTATAAATGTACCTAACTACATGTTGGTCCATGAGGTATCCCCATGATTAGTCGATGTGATACTTTGGTTCAGCTTGTCGCTATGTGGACATTGATTCAACGCCCGAGGCCCTTGCACCTCGTAGTGTCTAGACAATCTCCCCCAGGCCGAGCGATTCCAGGTGCCCCCAGTCCCGCTCGAGAGATCTAGTTTTCTTGTATACAAGTTGTCCAGGAGCTATGCATACTCTATAAGGCGACTATTAGGCAACATATGTACTTATGCTTTGCTTTGATGTATGACAGAGCTTATAGCTCCTAGCTTTAGAACAATTCTCTTACTGTGGTAATGCATACAAGTTCGTCTGTACACATCTAAACATTTGAAGCATATTCATAGGCAACAGATGGAGTGGCAACAAATAATCCAGCATATGATTCAATTCATTATCTTCTCTTTATCTTTTGGTATTGAGGTATCGTTGATTACAGGGACAAGGCAACAGAGTGGATTAGAGATCATTTTTATTAGGGCGGACAAATAAATGGAAGCCCGGTTAAAGCAACTCACCAAGATGAATCTTAGTTGAGAGAAGGAGGGACTTCACGCGCCGTTCACGAACAATTCACGCGGCCTACATTGGCACCAACAGTTGATTAGCATACTTCGTCTCTTTCTCTCAAGATTCGGAATGAATGCGAAATGCGATGAAAGCGAACAATGAAAACCAATCATCGAAAACCAACACGAAAACGCATTCATCAAAACCAAGCAGCGAAAGAAAACATCCAACAAAACTCTTTGATTTATTTTAATAGAAGTCAATCCATCAATTGGAAAGGTTCATTGCATTTTATCCGTGATTAATCAATACCGGCAAAGGTTTCCCCAAACACTCAGTTCAAGACCGAGTCAGCAAGCCGTAGGTATTACATAGTGGACCGCGAGGAGCGGGGCACTACACGTTTCCAGTTATAGTGATCAATAATTCCAGGGTGAGTCCAACCTATACTCTAGCAGTGTGTTTTAAAATACCGAGGTCGACATGTAAACGGCTATAGGTAATCCGGCACATCACACACCTGGCCGGGTGTGAGATGGCTATCATTCCAGTATGATTCCACCAAAAGGGTGATTCCATAAATGGGGTATGTCTACATGTCTTACTCTAGTATTTCCCCTCCTAGCAAGTGAATCCAGAATTCTGACACAATGATTCAAGATGAGTCCAGCCAATAATATGAAGATACTAGTAAATGATTCCAGTAAATGATTCCAGTAAGTGATTCCAGTAATAGAAGACATGAATGACGATACCAGTAATAGAGGCCAGAAAATAAATGTGTGTCGTATACATGAATTCAGAAATAACAGTACGCGTTTGTAATAGAGAATCACATACAGCTAACTAGAACTGAAATACAGTAATTGACAAATAAATGAGAGAACTATCAGAGAATGTACTCGCCTGATACTCTGAAAAGAGTAGTATAATGTCAGATGTCTGCACCAGAGTCACAATGTCCTAAATAGAGCAGTACAGGTTATAATGTGCTTAAAATAAGATAAATAGAGTTTATGATGCAATCTACATGATTTCTAGGCCAATCTAGGTCAAAGTTAACTCTAAGTCAACCCTGGTCAACTGTCTAGGTTAAACTAGGTCCAAGTCAACTCTCTATGGTCAACTACCTAGTTAACTAAGTCAACAAGTCAATATTGGTCAAACTTAGGCTAGTAAGGGTCAATTGGTTAAACTTGGTCAATTTCTAGGTCCTCTATAAGCTTCACATAAGCCCATAGGCTAATGATTACTAAACTACCAAATCACTTGACATAAATACATATGGTGTATATATATATATATATGTAAGGCAACTAACCTATATATCAAACAATGTATTTATCCTCATATATATACACATAGATGCATACATTCATTCATTAATTATCTACCTTGCATACACATGCATACATATAAATTACATATAGGTATAGAGATGATATATGGCATATGGGGGTGTATGTGTCTAGTGACAGGTTTTGATAGGTTAGTGTGTATCATGTGTTTAGGGTTATGAATCAAATGACAGTGGCTATTGTATAAATGAGTGTGTATCTCTAATACTTGTGAGTATGTGTTATGAGGATGAGTGTAAAGGATGTGTGTAGAGGGTGTCCCTGTGGTACAATGTTACATGTTCTCAGGAATGTTAGGAACAAGTGATAGTTAACAAATGTGTGTGTGTGTGTAAAAACTGAAAACTAAGATGTGTGTGTGATATGAACATTAGAGGGTTCAATGTGTGGTGTGCTATAGTAATCAGTCTTAGGTAATGCAAACAGTGGCATGGTGTGTGTTTAGAGATAGGTTTCAGTCAATGTGTTCTCAGGATAGGGAATAATGGTTGTGGCTAGTTCCATCCCAACACATTTGAATCCCAATATATCAACATTCCAGATTTTAAGTTCTCAGAAATGTTAGTCAGTCCATGTGGGTGTAGAGGACATAGGAAAACAGGGGTGTGTCAAGCCATGGTGAGTGTGAACTCAGGAAAAGTATCGTGTCAATATGTAACAGCCATAGGCATTTCAGATTTTCAGGTATTGGAAGATGACAGTTCACTAACTCAGTTAGCATTCAGTCAAGGTTCAGAATCTCAGAAAATTCATTTCAACCATAATGTGCATATTGCTTGGTTCAATCCAAAATAGGATTAATATAGGCATGCCATAAGTTGGACTGAACATCTAGGGTGATTTGAATCATGGCAAATAGGTTGAAGCTCATTTATTTTCAAAATTTCAAAACAGTTCAGACAGTGCCATGACAATGTAATGTGTGTGACAAGAGTTTATGAAAAACAGTGGATGAGTGTGTGTATCATATATATGTGTCAATAGGAAAACAGGAATTAGGAATTATAGAGAGTGTGGATACATGTGAATTTGTGTGTGTACATATGATTCTCAGGAATGTAGGTTGAGTCAAAAGAAATCTCAGGAATGCATAACAGTTCACATACTAAACTACCAGTTGACAGTTAAAATATTTAACATTAAACCCCCAGTCAACTTCCTACTAAAACCCAGATTAAACAACACTTCAGTTGACAACCTAAATTAGCATGGATATTAACATTTCACATTTCAGAAAATCTCAGGAATCAACACTACTGTCAGTTCATAAAACCAAAAACCCAACTCCGTTCTCTTAAAAAAACTGAGAATAAGTCTTAGACTTACAGTCCCCTGCATTAAAATGAACCCAAATCGAATTGAAAAGAACCAAAACAAACATGAAACCAAATCTTAGAAACAACTAACCTAGGTAATATAATCTGAAAACTCATTTGAAACCCCAAGTTATACCAGGTATCAGCTTTTAAGAACAATTCCTTCAGTGTATTTTAACAGTTCAAAAACTGAAACCCACTTCGAATATCCCAAAATGAAATTTCGAACTGAAATTCCATGCAAAACAATTCTAATCATGATATGCTAAATCCCTGATATGTAACAACCCTATTTAAAATTACACAACAGTTAATCATACATCAAATGTTTCAGAAATTGAAACGACAGGAATAAGTATCAGGAAAACAGTGATTTCACAAATTCGAATTAGGAAATAAACAATTAAAAGGCAATTAATAGGTTAGTAAACATGGAAGCACATGCTAGGGTGTTATATGGGTCGTGTCATGTCTAAATAAGTCGACACAAAGTGTCCAAATACAAAAAAACAAGTATCAGTGAATCACAGTGTCAGCAGTCTCGTGCGTGCGTGTGGGTCGCCCTAGGACACGACACAGGGCGACCCGTGTCTCGTGGTCATGCACGTGGGTTCGCCCATAGTAGGGCTAGGTGTGTAAGTGTCTGCATTGTGTCTAATAAAGCCGTGTCCAAAGAAATCAATGCGTATCAGACGCACTTTCTGCGCGCGTGCACGACAGGCACCGACCCGTGCGAGTGAGATTTCTCACAAACTACTCGACGAAGTTGCCTCAAAATTGGTGAGCATGCTGTCAGTCATTGCCCGCAGGTGTGTGCAAAGTTTTGTGTCACGACGTGTAGTGTCGTGTCCGCTACAGTGCCCGAGCAGCAGGATACTGCACGGTGTCCTCGTGCGCGCGTTCGTGTTCACTTTTGGACACGAAAACCAACCCAATACGTGCTCAGTCATATACAAACATAATCTTCATATTAAGAGCTACCCAAATAGATAATTTGTTTCAAAAAATAATAACATTCAATCCATAGAGGCATTTCAACAAACACCTACACAATACTACGACAAGTGTCCGATACGGATACCAAACGGACACGAAAATCACCCAAATTTCAGGGACACCTAGGGGACTCCTAGATCTAGCCCTAAATGCAATGAAAACCGAATTTTAAATCAATTTAAAGGGTTTTACCTATATGTGCAAAAAGCTTAGAAAAGCTTCAAATGGGGGATTCCTCCTCTTGATGGCAAAAGATCCAAATTGACCCAAAACTGGGATTAAATTCCACAATCAAAAAATAGAAGGAAATTATGTTCTAATGCAAGAAACTAGGATTAAAAAGGACTTAAAATGGATTTATGGAGATTTTTGGAAGAGGGACAATTACCTTTCTTTTCCAATGTTGAAATGAATGGAAGAAGGAGGCAAGCCCTAGAGAATAGGTGTTTATATAGGGTGGGGATCCCTATGGCTGGTCATAAAGGAAGGAATTAGGGTTAGGGTTTCCTAAATTGGCCCATAGTCTTAAGTTATGATTAATCAAGTCATGAAGTCATAAGCTATTTCATGAAACCATAAACCATGACTTAATTCCACTAAACCAAGTCCTCTCATTCTAAAATTAGTTTCTAATGACTAAATGTAGGTTAACCTATGTTAGACTAGGGTCACCATGGCTAGGGTTAGCTTCTAGGCTAGTTCACTAGGTCTCAACAAGTCAAGTCAACCAAAAATTCACCAATTCAATAAATCACCAAATAATTCAAATAAGTCAAAATGACCAAATTACTCCTAGGCTAAAAATAATAATTAAATCATCCTATGACATGGTTAGGCTCTAGGTCATGCAGTCTCTCAGGTTTCACTAGCAGCACATCAAAATCACAAGTCATGACTTAAACCAGTTTTTAAATAGTTTAAAAAAATAATTAAAATTCACCAAAAATCATAATATGAAATAAATATCGATAATAATAATTATAATTACAAAATTTCAAAAATACCCTAATCTGGAAAACTGGGTGTTACAATCCTACCCACCTTATAAAAATTTTGTCCTCGAAATTAAGATGATCGTACCTTTCCTAGGTCAAACCCCCAATCAATCAGAGTCGAAGCAATACAATCCTACTGGTCGTGATTTCACAGTCTCGAGCAGGGTAGCAACACCATTTAGCAATCACAAGAAATATCCTGGCAGGTACTAAGGAAATCACACATGAAAGTGGAGAGGAAGAACAAGAAGGTCAAACCGGCTAATCCATCACCTGCGATGTCAGTCTCCTCGGCTGCCATCGCAAAAGCTCCACCCCTCTGGTGCTGAGCTACAGGTGGCCTAGCTCCCTCAAAAGGAGGTGCAATGGGACAATCTATCTTCTGGTGGACAGCTGACCCACAGAAATAGCAAACCTTCAACCTCTTCCTGTATTGCTCCCAAATGTGTCCCGACTTCTTGCAGTAGGAACAACTGATCGACTTCGGGTCCTGACCCCGATACTGATGCTGCACCTGCTGAACTCCCACTAGTGCCTGCGTCTGCTTAATCTGCACATGAGGCCTCTTGGCCTGGCCTCCGCTGTTGCTGGTACCGTGAGCGTCCCGTCCCCTCTTGAGCCTCAGCTCAAGATCATCCTCAGCCAATAAAGCTCCCGTCAAAATCTCCTCGAAAGTAGAATCCCTATTGCCCTTGGTCAAGGACTTGACTTCCTTGACCAGACCCTTCCAGAACCTCTGGGCCTTCGCCGCCTCGCTTAAGCCCTCTACGAATCTGCTGAGGCGGCCAAACTCCCCAGCGTACTCCTCCACTGACTGGCTTCCCTGAACTAAACTCTCGAACTGCGACTCCAAAGCTCTGAGCGCTGAATCTGGAAAGAACTTCTTCTTGAAGAAGCCCTTGAACTCCTCCCAAGTCTGTCCAGCTACCCCCACCCTGTGGTCTGACTGATACCAGGTGCGAGCAAGGTCTCGCATTCGGCTAGCTGCTGCCTCTATCTGGAGATCTGCCAGTATCTGGGCCAGGCGAAAGATCTTCTCAATATGTTCGATCTATTCATCAGCATATAAAATCTACTCTGTCCCCAGGAAGTCTCTAGGGCTCATCTTCTGGAACTGCTCTATCCCCGGTGTCCTCGGCTGCTGGATCACGGGTCGAGCTGCGACCGTCGTAAGGGCCAACTCCATGCTCCTGTCCTGTCGTACCTGCTGCCGGTCCATAAAATGCTGGAAGTAAGCGAATATCTGTGCCACATCCATGTGTCCTATAGGCGGCGACTGTTGGAACTGCATCTCTGGGATGACTGGTCCTGCCCCCGAGCTGGTGAAGGCATACCCCTTGCTGCTGCTGCTGAAGTCTCAATATGGAAAGAGGTGGCAGGAGCTGCAGCCTCCTGACCTTGCTGATCTGGCTGAGAGGTGGCAGTCCCCTCTACAACGACTGCTGCACCAGAGCGATATGATCGTGTCTCCACCATCCTGAAGACAGATCGAACAAGGAAGTCAATACTGAACAGGAATCGGTATATCAAAGGAGGACATTTATTTCAAAGAAGGCAAATCTGTACGATATGTAGATGGCATGATTTAAAGCAGAATTTTTCTAACTGTGATTGAGTGCCTCTCCGGTAAAGCCTATCTCTCAGTCCTATCGCAGGCTCGCAGCAGTACAACTAAGTCGTCGTACTACCACGATATCGCACTAATGCGACTCTCGACCTGCATGGGCCACCACTAAAAACGTGTCACGATCCGCACCCACTATGAGGGTACGAGTACGTAACAGCGCCCAGCCTACGCCGCAGTGTCGGCGGTAGAACGCTGTTCTAAGTCTCTAACTAACCATCAACTCATACAGTATATAATGTACTCATCATGATCAACTCCGAACGGAGGACAAGTATAAGATATGGTGTAACTCAACCACAGTCTAAGCACAATAAGATAACACAGAAATATCACTAAGAAAGTGAAGATAACAAAATTACTAATAAAATAACAACAAACTCAAACAATCTCAAGTCTCAAATCTCTATATACAACTCCAGTTCTAAACAGGAAAACTAAAACAAGACAGACTAGCTAAACTCTCGATCACTCCTGAGTGTCAGGGCCAAAGGTAGCTAAACCATCTCCTGGTCTGTAACATGTAGGGCATGTGTCCTCAGGGCAACCATCTGTAAAATTTACAATAGGTCCAGTCAGGACAGGAACGAGCACATCTCATCTAGATAACCCAAGTAAATGACTGAGAACTATAAAGTAGTTATAGACAGTTGTATTGATGAAAATGGCAGTTTATATTCAGGTGATGGTAAAAAAGACAAATAAAGTTCAAGGAAAGTAAATACTAAACAAGAGAAGAATCATAACAAAGAAGACTGTAAAAATAGAACTAGCTGAACCAGGATAATATGGTATAAAGTCCAGACAACAATGTAGACAAGTGTAACTCCAATGTAAGTCCAGTACAGGATGAATATCATACAAGATGAATCCAGTAAGGGACGATTCCAGTTATAGTGATCAATGATTCCAGGGTGAGTCCAGCCTATACTCTAGCAGTATATTTTAAAATATCGAGGTCGACATGTAAACGGCTATAGGTAATCCGGCACATCACATACCTGTCCGGGTGTGAGATGGCTATCATTCCAGTATGATTCCAGCAAAAGGGTGATTCCAGAAATGGGGTATGTCTACATGTCTTACTCTAGTATTTCCCCTCCCAGCAAGTGAATCCAGAATTCCGACACAATGATTCAAGATGAGTCCAGCCAATAATATGAAGATACCAGTAAATGATTCCAGTAAATGATTCCAGTAAGTGATTACAGTAATAGAAGACAGGAATGAGGATACCAGTAATAGAGGCCAGAAAATAAATGTGTGTCGTATACGTGAATTCAGAAATAACAGTACGTGTTTGTAACAGAGAATCACATACAGCTAACTAGAACTGAAATACAGTAATTGACAAATAAATGAGAGAACTATCAGAGAATGTACTCGCCTGTTACTCTGAAAAGAGTAGTATAATGTCAGATGTCTGCACTAGAGTCACAATGTTCTAAATAGAGCAGTACAGGTTATAATATGCTTAAAATATGATAAATAGACTTTATGATGCAATCTACATGATTTCTATGGCCAATCTAGGTCAAAGTCAACTCTAAGTCAAACCTGGTCAACTGTCTAGGTCAAACTAGGTCCAAGTCAACTCTCTATGGTCAACTACCTAGTTAACTAAGTCAACAAGTCAATATTGGTCAAACTTAGGCTAGTAAGGGTCAATTGGTTAAACTTGGTCAATTTCTAGGTCCTCTATAGGCTACACATAAGCCCATAGGCTAATGATTACTAAACTACCAAATCACTTGACATAAATACATATGGTGTATATATATATATATATATATGTAAGGCAACTAACCTATATATCAAACAATGTATTTATCCTCATATATATACACATAGATGCATACAATCATTCATTCATTATCTAACTTGCATACACATGCATACATATAAATTACATATAGGTATAGAGATGATATATGGCATGTGGGGGTGTGTGTGTCTAGTGACCGATTTTGATAGGTTAGTGTGTATCATGTGTTTAGGGATATGAATCAAATGACAGTGGCTATTGTATTAATGATTGTGTGCCTCTAATACATGTGAGTATGTGATATGAGGATGAGTGTAGAAGATGTGTGTAGAGGGTGTCCCTGTGGTACAATGTTACATGTTCTCAGGAATGTTAGGAGCAAGTGACTGTTAACAAATGTGTGTGTGTGTGTGTAAAAACTGAAAACTAAGATGTGTGTGTGACATAAACATTAGAGGGTTCAACGTGTGGTGTGCTATAGGAATCAGTCCTAGGCAATGCAAACAGTGGCATGGTGTGTGTTTAGAGATAGGTTTTAGTCAATGTGTTCTCAGGGCAGGGAATAATGGCAGTGGCTAGTTCCATCCAAATATATCAACATTCCTAATTTTAAGTTCTCAGAAATGTTAGTCAGTCCATGTGGGTGTAGAGGACATAGGAAAATAGGGGTGTGTCAAGCCATGGTGAGTGTCAACTCAGGAAAAGTATTGTGTCAATATGTAACAGCCATAGGCATCTCACATTTTCAGGTATTGGAAGATGACAGTTCACTAACTCAGTTAGCATTCAGTCAAGGTTCAGAATCTCAAAAAATTCATTTCAACCATAATTATCATATTGCTTGATTCAATCCAAAATAGGATTAATACAGGCATGCCATAAGTTGGACTGAACATCTAGGGTGATTTAAATCATGGCAAATAGGTTGAAGCTTATTTATTTTTAGAATTTCAAAACAGTTCAGACAGTGCCATGACAGTGTAATGTGTGTGACAAGAGTGTATGAAAAACAGTGGGTGAGTGTGTGTATCATATATATGTGTCAATAGGAAAGCAGGAATTAGGAATTAGGAATTATAGAGAGTGTGGATACATGTGAATTTGTGTGTGTACATGTGATTCTCAGGAATGTAGGTTGAGTCAAAAGAAATCTCAGGAATGCATAACAGTTCACATACTAAACTACCAGTTGACAGTTAACATATTTAATATTAAACCCCTAGTCAACTTCCTACTAAAACCCCGATTAAACAACACTTCAGTTGACAAACTAAATTAGCATGGACATTAACATTTCACATTTCAAAAAATCTCAGGAATCAACACTACTGTCAGTTCATAAAACCAAAAACCCAACTCAGTCCTCTTAAAAAAAAACTGAGAATAAGTCTCAGACTTACAGTCCCCTGCATTAAAATGAACCCAAATCGAATTGAAAAGAACCAAAACAAACATGAAACCAAATTTTAGAAACAACTAACCTAGGTAATATAATCTGAAAACTCATTTGAAACCCCAAGTTATACCAGGTATCAGCTTTTAAGAACAATCCCTTCAGTGTATTTTAACAGTTCAAAAACAGAAACCCACTTCGAATATCCTAAAATGAAATTTCGAACTGAAATTCCATGCAAACTCAATCCTAATCATGATAGGCTAAATCCTATATATGTAAAAACCCTATTTAAAATCACACAACAGTTAATCATACATCAAATTTTCCAGAAATTGAAACGACAGGAATAAGTATCAGGAAACCAGTGTTTTCACAAATTCGAATTACGAAAATAACAATTAAAAGGCAATTAATAGGTTAGTAAACATGGAAGCACATGCTAGGGTGTTATACGGGTCGTGTCGTGTCCAAATAAGTCGACATAAAGTGTCCAAATACAAAAAACAAGTATCAGTGAATCACAGTGTCAGCAGTCTCGTGCGTGCGTGTGGGTCGCCCTAGGACACGACACAGGGCGACCTGTGTCTCGTGCTCATGCACGTGGGTTTGCCCATAGTAGGGCTAGGCGTGTAAGTGTCTGCATTATGTCCAATGAAGCCGTGTCCAAAGAAATCAATGCGTATCAGACGCACTTCCTGCGCGCGTGCACGACAGGCACCGACCCTTACGAGTGAGATTTCTCATAAACTACTCAACGAAGTCGCCTCAAAATTAGTGAGCGTGCTATCAGTCATTACCCGCAGGTGTGTGCAAAGTTTCGTGTCACAACGTGCAGTGTCGTGTCCGCTACAGTGCCCGAGCAGCAGGATACTGCACGATGTCCTCGTACACGCGTTCATATCCACTTTTGGACACGAAAACCAACCCAATACGTGCTCAGTCATATACAAACATAATCTTCATATTAAGAGCTACCCAAATATATAATTTGTTTCAAAAAATAATAACATTCAATCCATAAAGGCATTTCAACAAACACCTACACAACACTACGACACGTGTCCGATACGGACACCAAACGGACACGAAAATCACCCAAATTTTAGGGACACCTAGGGGACTCCTAGATCTAGCCCTATATGCAAAGAAAACCAAATTTTAGATCAATTTAAAGGGTTTTACCTATATGTGCAAAAAGCTTGGAAAAGCTTCAAATAGGGGATTCCTCCTCTTGATGGCAAAAGCTCCAAATTGACCCAAAGCTGGGATTAAATTCCACAATCAGAAAATTGGAGGAAATTATGTTCTAATGTAAGAAACTAGGATTAAAAAGGACTTAAAATGGATTTATGGGGATTTTTAGAAGAGGGACAATTACCTTTCTTTTCCAATGTTGAATTGAATGGAAGAATAGGACAAGCCCTAGAGAATATGTGTTTATATAGGGTGGGGATCCCTATGGCTGGTCATAAAGCAAGGAATTAGGGTTAGGGTTTCCTAAATTGGCCCATGGGCTTAAGTTATGATTAATCAAGTCATGAAGTCATAAGCCATTTCATGAAACCATAAACCATGACTTAATTACACTAAACCAAGTCCCCTCATTCTAAAATTAGTTTCTAATGACTAAATATAGGTTAACCTAAGTTAGACTAGGGTCACCATGGCTAGGGTTAGCTTCTAGGCTAGTTCACTAGGTCTCAACAAGTCAAGTCAACCAAAAATTCACCAATTCAATAAATTACCAAATAATTCAAATAAGTCAAAATGACCAAATTATCCCTAGGCTCAAAATAATAATTAAATCATCCTATGTCATGGTTAGGCTCTAGGTCATGCAGTCTCTCAGGTTTTACTAGCAGCACATCAAAATTACAAGTCATGACTTAAACCAGTTTTTAAATAGTTTAAAAAAATAATTTAAAATCACAAAAAATCATAATATGAAATAAATATCAATAATAATAATTATAATTAAAAAATTTCAAAAATACCTTCATCTGGAAAACCGGGTGTTACACTGAGGAGGGCCAAGGAAGTGGGTGCTGGCTCGTCTCCCTTGAGGAGATCTTTCCGGCAAACTGGAAGAGGTGGAACGGCGTCGCGGGTCGTTACTATTCGGAAGGTAGATCCCTGCCTAGACTTCATAGCCGTTCTGGTCAAGCCTTTAGAAGCTTTCTCACATTTATATTTTTCCTTTACACAGGACCCTGAAGTTGTGGTTGAGGCAGGTACCTCTTTGTCTGAGGAGGTGGACGTGACGATAGTGTCCCCTGCTCGCCCTCGACCGATAGATGAGGGCGAATCTTCTTCAGCTGTAAGGTTTAAGCGACGGGATGATCAGTGTGAAGGCCAAGACCATGACGACAATCAAAAGATCAGTCCCTCCTATGATATTTCTTTTGGGTGTATGTCTGCAATAGGAGCTGTAATGAGGGACTTAGATAAAAATCAAGTCCAATCGACTCATCCTCATGCGGGTACGTTATCTTTGTGCCTCTCTTCGGTTGAGATTTTTCGACTTCGATTTTGCGTGCTCCTCGTGAGACTGACCATGATTGTATGTTCCCTTGTAGACAAGGAGAAGGAACCCCTCGGGAAGGAACAAAGGTTATCCCCGGCTCCTTTAAATTTGTTGGTACGGAGGGAGCTATTAGTGTACCGGTATCGGCTACAGAAGGAGAGGTTGAACAGCTTACTGAGGGGACTATTCCTGAATCTGCTTCCGTTCCAGCTGGGATTATGGAAGATACCAGGCCTGATACCGCTCGGGGCCTTGATATTGTTCTCCTTGAACAGTCTGGGCCTGCTCTAGGTTTCCCTGAAGCCAAGACTGATGGCGTAGCCCAGGCTGGCGCTAAGCATACCGAAGGTACAAAATTATAACTCTTTCGCATTTTCTTTTTTTTGGTTACTGATGTATATATTGTTCTCTTGTCAAGTTCGGCTTCTTGTCAGGTATCCCTTCTTGGAGCGGAAGAAACTCTCCAAGTATCCTCCCCGTCGTCCTCCACTAAAGACGATGAGTTAGCCCAGGAAGTCGTCAAAGCTTTCTACTCTGTGCTAAAAGTAAAGCTTCTTGAAGTCATGAATCGGAATGCTGCCTTTGGCCCTGTGAAGGCTGTTGTCGAATGCCAAGTGGCGGCCGTTGAGAGCATTGTCGGCTATGAGGAGCGGGCTAATACTCTGAGGAATGTCCTGAATGATCTGGAGGGTCAGGTGGCCAGATTCTAGGATGCCAAGCAACAGAGCCCGACATCGCTGTTTTGTGCAGAAGATGAGGCTTTGATCACGGTTCTTGCGGAGGAGAAGGCTACTTTACAGGCGAGGAAGGATGCCCTCGTTCAAGAGATCGGCAAATTAGCTGACCAGTATGGTCTGTTCAATGCTGCAAGTGAGGTACGTGTTACCTCGAAGAATAAACTAGCTGCACAAATTACCGAAAGATATCATCACATCGTGGAGTTCTAAAATGAGATCGCTCAGCTGGAAGCCAACTTGAGGACAACAACGTCTGAGCAGGAGGACTACTTGGCTCAGGTTACCATGACTGCAACCACTTCCGCATAATTGAAAGAACAGCTGGTGAAGTTGGAGGGAGAGCACATGAGTCTGGTCCTTTTCGAGGATAAACCTTCTCGTCAAGAAGAGGCGTGCCACCGAGCTACTGTGAAATCTGAAGCTGAAATCGAGGCTCTAAGGGACAATATCAAGCGACTATGTATCCCTTAGATTTTTTGTTTGTAACTATTTTTTTCTAGCCGTCAAGGCTCTTGTACCCCTTTTCTTCCGTCTCTTGATAGACGCTCAAGTAAAGAATAAAGAATCTTTTGACTTTCAATATTTATGAATATAGTTTTGTGAAATATCGAAACTAGAGGTAATGTGGACGTAGTAGGGATATTTCTGGTGGATATTCCGTTGGAGAATTTGATGTGGACTCATTATCCATTTTATATTCAAGTTTTTTTTTGAACATAGGTAATAAGTTGAACGAAGCTGCTAATAGAGGTAATATAGACGTAATAGCAGAGGCTTTTTTATATCTGACCAGAGGTAATATGGACATGGAAATATATATAACATTAGGTAGGAGTGGATAATTTAGAGGTAATATGGACGTGATTATCCTTGCTGAATGCTTTGCTCAGAAGTTATATGGACATGGCAAAAACGTTTCTTAATTATTCCATTGGAGAAATAATTATCGAAAAATAATTCAGAGGTAATAGGGACGTGACTTGTTTTTGTCAAACCGAGTTTGGACAGAGTCAAAAAAATTAGAAATGATTCTACTGGAGAAATATTTTAAGAGGACCTATTATCCAAGGCGTATTCAAGACTCATGAAATACGGATAATAGTTAGATAATTTTTCGAATCACATAAACATCGCACTGTATATTTACATGACTGAACATATGTGAACATTATTTACAAAAGGTTACACAATATTTCTTCAGGAACTTGCCGTTGATAGGCATTATGAGCAAATCACCATCAGGCTTGGTTAGTCGATACACACCATTAGAATACACTGATTCTATAATGAAAGGACCTTCCCATTTAGGCTAAAATTTTTCTTTTATTTTGTGCGTCATGACCATTGGTCTTCTCAATGCTAAGACTTGATCACCGACTTGGAAGATTCTTTCCTTCATCTTTTTATTGAAGGCTCTGGAAAGGCATGCTTGGTATAGCTTAATGCACTGCTGAGCTAACAAGCATTTTTCGTCCAGCACTTTGAGCTCATGTAGTCACAGACGATAGCTTTCTTCGGTAGTCATCTAACTGGCTAAGGCTACCCGAAGGGAAGGAATCTGGATTTCAAGGGGAAGAATTACTTCGCTCCCATAAACGGAGAGAATGGCGTACTGCCTGTTGGAGTCCAGACCGTTATACGATAGGCCTATAGACATTCGCCGAGCTTCTCATTCTAATTGCGCTTGTTTGAAGACACGAACTCCTTGAGAAGTTTAGTGATGGTTTTATTGAAGGCTTCTGCTAGCCCGTTAGTCGCTGGGTTGTAGGCAGTAGAGGCTACATTCTGGATTCAATTCCTATCGCAGAACCGATAGAATACATGGCTTGCGAATTATGGACCATTATTATGGATGATCCTGCGAGGTAGGCCGAAGCGGTAGATAACGTGATGTTTGATAAAACTGGTCACGTTTGACGCCTTCACTTCGGTGAGCGGTATAGCTTCCGCCCATTTGGAGAAGTAATCGATTATAGCTAGGATGAACCGATGTCTTCTGGAAGATGGCGGGCTGATTGGGCCTATGACGTCCATATCCTAGGCTACAAAAGGCTACTATACTGCCATCGGGTGTAGAAACTTCGACGGTTGATGAATAAAATTAGAGTAGAACTGACAAGCTCTATACTTTTTTGCATATTCAACAACATCTGCTATCATCGTGGGCCAATAATAACCTATTCGTCTAAGGCAATCTTATAATTTGGGGCCTGGTTGATCTGTACCACAAAATCCGTCGTGAGCCTCCCAGAGTTCATGTTTGGCTTCTGTGTCTGATAAATATCGTAACAGTAGTCCGTCGTAAGAGCATCGGGACAGCATCTTGGTAGCTGTGTCGTAGTAAAATCTAAGGGATCGTCTTTGGTTAGACACTGCTTCCTTCGGGTCCTCGGGGAGGATTCTATAGACGACGTAGTCTATGAAAGGAAATCTCCAGTCTTTAACATCGACGTTTGTTTCCGTTGTGTAACTGTGATGAATATTAAGGCATCTTTCACACAGAAAAGTTCTCGACCAGATACTGTGATCGACTGCTGAGTATTGGTAGGGACGGTCAAGGAAGCAGTGAGACCGGCTAGAGCATTTGCTTCTATATACTGTGGTCGAGGCACGTATTCGATGAAGAATCCAGCAAAAGTAGACGCCAACTCGATTGTTGCTTTGTGATTGGGGATGAGATCTTCGTGACGAACTTCATAATCCCCTCGGACCTGACTAACTATTAGCTTAGAATCGTCGTAAGCTTCTTGATAGTCAACTTCCAGTTGTTTTGCCAGTTGTAGGCCGATCAATAGGGCATTATATTCGGCCATGTTGTTGGTGTAGGGTTCCACGAGAGAATATACATGATGTATAACCAGATGGTCGGGTGACACTAGCAGGACACCTACTCCGGCCATATTATTTCTTCAGGTCTTGTTCTTGATGCACCGTTGTAGTGCCCCTCTCCTTGCGGTCCACTATGTAATACCTACGACTTGCTGACTCAGTCTTGAACTGAGTGTTTGGGGAAACCTTTGCCGGTATCGATTGATCACGGTTGAAATGCAATGAACCTTTCCAATTGATGGATTGGCTTCTATTGAAATGAATCCAAGAGTTTTGTTGGATGTTTTTCTTTCGCTGCTTGGTTTTAATGAATGTGTTTTCGTGTTGGTTTTCGATGATTGGTTTTAATTGTTCGCTTTCATCGCATTTTGCATTCATTCCGAATCTTGAGAGAAAGAGACGAAGTATGCTAAACAACTGTTGGTGCCAATGTAAGCCGTGTGAATTGTTCGTGAACGGCGCATGAAGTCCCTCCTTCTCTCAACTAAGATTCATCTCGGTTAGTTACTTTAATCGGGCTTACATTTATTTGTACGCCATAATAAAAATGATCTCTAGTCCACTCTCTTACCTTGTCCCTGTGATCAACGATACCTCAATAACAAAAGATAAGAAAAAGAATGAATGCTAACGAATGACTGCAAAGGAAATGAAATGTTATTTAATGCTATCGATTGACCGAATGAGAACTGAATGCAAATAAATGACCGAACGATTAAGGCTAGTTATGATCTGGTCGCTATCTGTCGCACTGCTATATTTTTATATTATAGAAAGAACAAGTCATGCATTGGTCTCGGACAACTTGTTAACAAGGTAATAGTCTCTCACAATTCTGGGGGCACCTGGGATCGATCGGCTTAGGAGAGATTGTAATAGCACCCCGGGGTAAATGCTACACCGCGGGTGATGGAACTGGGGATTCCCAGGACCCTTCCTTTGGTGTGCGTATTGATCGATAGAAAGTTAAACAGATCAAATACGTGTTCTAACCCTTCATAGGCAAAAACTAGGGTTCACGAATTATACCTGCGACAGAAAGGAGACAAGTAATTTCTGGCAATCTTGAGCGGACGACCCCAAGATCTTCTACACGTATTCCTTCCTCGAGTTGGACGTCGTGTGGGCGACGATCTTCCAACCTTTTCTTCTCCTTGGCAGCACTCTCTTTCTCTCCTTACGTAAATCACGAATTTAGAGAAAATTTCAGATTTCTAATTAGTAATCTGGCGGCCAGAGAATAGAGGATATATATAGGCTACGGTAGGGACCATGAGGAGAAATTAGGGTTAGGCCTCCTAACGGATCTGGATATCCCGTGTTCAGCCCGAACACACAATCCAGGCCCATTAACAATAGCTCGGTCTACTAATGAGCTATTGTTGCACAACCTCCCTAATCCTAAATTATGTTTGTGGCTCCTTTTATTATATGCTCGTTTGGCTCCCAATGTTAAGATATCGTATGTTCGTCGATCAAATTAAGTTACTGACAACTATATTGATTCGACATATTTTATCCTTAAGTAGTACCTCTCAACTTTATTTGTCACGTCGAATATAATCCACCTGCAAGGTTTACATGACAATCCTTATGAGCTCCTTAAGAGGACATCATCAACCCGATGTATCGGGACATGGATTCCATTTATAACCAATAGCCCATCATACATACAATGTTATTACCCAATTCATAGAGGTTGTTGATCCATAATGAATCTCACTCTGTTATAAGTCAAAGTAATGCACATTGCATATACATGTCCGTTATTATATCCGGATTAAGAGTGCAAGCATACATAATAACCGAGGTGTTTGTTCTCTTATGTAGTCAGTACAAAGAGAACAACCTCAAGTGGTCCTGTTCAATACACACAAAGTGTACTAGTATAAACCTATAGTCAAGATAGACTAATACCAGATTACACTACAACCTTTCCAATAGATTGTCCAAGTCCATCTAGGTTGTGAACTATTTATATACTCCATAGGAAACTGATAATATGATCTTCTGTGTGACAACACACACCATATTATCTACAATATAGAATATCAGACATTTACATTAACACTTGCAATAAATACAATATGCAAACATTTGCCCATATGATTCTCATTCAAAATTTAAGGAAATAAGGTTACTACAAAAGTGATGCTTTTAGTATATAACCCTAACAATCTCCCACTTATACTCAAAGCATTGCTTTTCAGTATACTGTTACAAATCTCCCACTTATACTTAAAGCCATGCTGCTACACACCTGACTCCCATTCCCTCAACATGACTATCAAAAGCCTTAGCTGGTAAGCTCTTTGAAAAGGGATTAGCTAGGTTGTCGGCTGATGCTATGTTGATCACAGCAACTTTTCCTTTCTTTACGAAATCTCGTATCAGGTGGTACTAGCGCTCAATGTGTTTGCCTGTCTTATGGGCTCGTGGTTCCTTCGAGTTTACAACTGTACCACTATTATCACAATAAAGTGTAATAGATTTAGACAAACTAGGTACCACATCCAAGTCCAACAGAAAGTTTCTGAGCCAAACCGCTTCTTTGGCTGCCTCAGAGGCTGCCACATACTCGGCTTCCATGGTGGAATCAGCAATACATTTTTGCTTGATACTCCTCCACACAATGGCTCCACCTCCCAAAGTAAACACATAACCTGAGGTAGATTTCCTGGAATCCCTATCCGACTGAAAATCTGAATCTGTATACACCAAGGGAACTAAACTATCTGCCTGGTAAACTAGCATATACTCTTTAGTCCTTTTCAGGTACTTCAAAATATGCTTTACGGCAGTCCAGTGCTCTTTTCCTGGGTTAGACTGATATCTGCTGACCATGCCTACGGCAAAGCAGATGTTTGGTCTCGTACATAGCATTGCATACATTAAGCTTCCTACTGCTGAAGCATAAGGAACTGCCTTCATGTTCCCTATCTCTTTAGGTGTCCTCGGACACTGCTCCTTTGATAGAGCAATTTCATGTCTAAGAGGCAAGAAACCTTTCTTAGAATTTTGCATACTAAAACGAGTTAGTACAGTATCGATATAGGAAGCTTGGGATAAGCCCAACATCCTTTTCTTGCGATCTCGTAGAACTTTGATCCCAAGGATGTGACCTACTTCTCCCAAGTCCTTCATATCAAACTGTTTGGATAACCATACCCTTACATCAGATAATACCTTCACATTGTTTCCAATGAGCAAGTTGTCATCCACGTAAAGTACTAGGAACACCACCACGTTTCCGTCACACTTTTTATATAAACATGATTCATCCTGATATTGATCAAATCCATAGGATTTTATCACCTGATCAAAATAGATGTTCCAAGATCTGGAAGTTTGCTTAAGTCCATAAATGGACTTTTTGAGCTTACAAACAAGATGCTCCTGGCCCTTTTCAATGAACCCGTTTGCTTGCTTCATATAGATGTCTTCCTCAAGACTTCCATTAAGGAAAGCTGTCTTGACATCCATTTGCCAAATCTCATAATCGAGATGAGCTGCAATAGATAAAAGAATCCGAATAGACTTAAGCATGGCTACAGAAGAAAAGGTTTCCTCATAATCGATACCCTCTCTTTGAGTAAAACCTTTTGCTACAAGCCGAGCTTTAAAGGTTTCAACATTACCGTCTGATCCTCTTTTTCTCTTATAGACCCACTTGCATCCAATGGCTTTTACACCAACGGGTGGTTCTACAAGCTCCCAGACCTGATTAGAATCTATAGATTCTATTTCAGATATCTTTGCTTTTTGCCAAGACTCTGCATCTTTATCTTGGAGTGCTTCATTGTAGGTACAGGGATCATAATCTTGTTCCTCAGGGACGAAGTCTGACGACTCTTCCAAGAACATATATCTATCAGGTTGTATCACAACCCTCCCACTACGACGAGGCACTATCGGTTGTGGTGTAACATTTGTGACACGTTGTGCAGTTATTTGTGGTTTATCCTCTTGTACTTTTGGTACTGAAGTACTTGGTGTCTCACATCTCAGTTTTTCTAGAACAACTCTACTTGTGGGTTTATGGTTCATCACATAGTCTTCCTCTAAGAATCGGGCATTGGTGCTAACAATGACCTTCTAATCCTTAGGACTATAAAATAAACCTCCTTTCGTTCCTCTTGGATAGCCTACAAACAAGCGTACTTCTGTACGAGATTCCAACTTATCTTCTTTCCCATTGAGCACATGTGCTGGACTACCCCAAATGCGAACATGTTTCAGACTAGGCTTACGCCCAATCCACTGCTCTGTGGGAGTAAGAGGTACTGACTTAGAAGGAACCAAGTTTAAAATATAAGCTACAGTCTCTAAGGCATATCCCTAAAACGAATCTGGCAAATCCGAATAACTCATCATTGATCTAACCATCTCCATAAGAGTTCTATTCCTTCTTTCGGCTACACCATTCTGTTGGGGCATTCCAGGTGCAGTTAATTGGGATGCAATCCCAGCCTCTGATAAATAATCTCTAAACTCTCCAAAGAGGTACTCGCCACCACGATCTGATCGTAATGACTTGATACATTTTCCATGACGTTTCTCCGTTTCAGCCTTGTACACTTTGAACTTCTCAAAGCACTCAGACTTACGGCGCATCAAATAAATATATCCATACCTTGAATAATCGTCAATAAATGTGACAAAATATTCAAAGCCACCTATAGCTTGGATAGTCATGGGTCCACACAAATCAGAATGAACCAATTCCAACACATCTTTGGCCCTATACCCTTTTGCCGTAAAAGGCCTTTTGGTCATTTTACCTTCCAAGCAGGATTCACAGACTGGTAGTGCCTCCACTTCTAATAAACTCAAAGGTCCATCTTCAACTAGTCTCTGAATCCTTCTTAGGTTAATATGCCCCAATCGTAAGTGCCAAAGATATGTTTGGTTCATACAAGAAGGTTCTTTTCTCTTATTTAAGTTAGATGACATATTATTCATTTCCATAAGTTGCATTGTGGGCGAAATAGGATTAATGACATACAAATTATCATCCAATGCACCAGAACAGATAAAATGTTTATTCTTTCTAATAACAATATTGTCATTAAAATAAACTGAATATCCATCCTTAACTAACATAGAAACAGAAACTAAATTCTTTCTAAGTGAAGGTGCATAAAGACAATCTCTCAATGTCAAAGACTTATTTCTACCAAAAGATAAAGTAACATCTCCTAATGCAACGACCGATACTTTTGTAGCATCACCCATGAACAAGCATATCTCTCCATCACTGAGCCGTCTGGTTTCCTGGAACCCCTGCAATGTATTGCAGACATGATTAGTGGCTCCTGTATCTACACACCAGGTTCCGGTAGATAACACCGCTAAACATGTTTCAACTACTAGTAAATGAGATATACCTTCTTTGTTTCCTTGTTTGAGAAGTGGACAATCAGTCTTCCAATGTCCTGACCCTTTGCACTTGAAACATTTGCCTTTCGACTTTTTTACCACACCTTGAGGTCCCATGCCCATCTTTGCTGAGTTTGCCTGTTTCTGAATGTTATTCTTCTTCTTACCGCCTTTTGGCTTAGAAGTAGAAGCCTTTTCAGAAACAAAAACATGACCACTCTGCCTAAAGAGAGATTCAGCATCCTGTAGCTCTTTTGCAAGTTCTGCCAAACTATACAACCTTTTGTTCATGTTGTAATTAAGGCAGAAATTGTCAAAACTTTTAGGCAGAGTCCCGAGAATGATATCGACCTAGGTTTTCCCATCGATTTCAGCTCCAAGGATCTCCATTTCATTCAAATGACCCATCATCTTGAGAACATGATCCCTTACTGGTGTACCCTCAGCCATTTTTGTATTCATCAAACATTTCATAGCAAACTGCCTAGCTGCTCTACTCTGATGTCCGAAGAGTTCCTTGAGGTTATACATCGTGTCATAAGCTGTGGCTATGGCCTGATGCTGATGTTGCAGTACATTTGACATAGATGCCAGAATGTAACACCGCGCCATCTCATCTGCCTTTTTCCACTTCTTATAAGCCTCTTTGACCTCTTCATCAGAGTTAGCATCAGGCTTAGGTGGGCATTCCTCAACAAGTACATATTTGTACTCCTCAGCAGTCAAAACAATATCCAAATTACGTTTCCAGTCAATATAATTAGGTCCAGTAAGTTTGTTTTCTTTAAGAATCACCATATGTGGACTGAAAGAACCCATTTTTGAAATCCTAAGAATCACATAAATAAAATTATGAAGGGCAAAAAAAACTTTTTGAATTAACTAAATATTGATTCCCTCAAAACAATAATAAGAAATTCACCAACACCTTGAACACCATGAATTTAGAATGCCACGGTAGTGTGGACGTATACAAATTCAACTTTGTTCAAGTAGATTTTTCTTATTAATTTTACTATCATGTCAATATAACTTTATGACAAATAAAATTAATATGCTGGTCTTGCTCTGGTCATATAAATAATAGAAGTGACTCCGATGGGGTGGATACCATTATTTGTATCTAAGTGTATACCATTACTTAATACTAAGTCCATTACCTTGTAATGAGTTCCTTCAGATGGAGAAGTGAACACATACTAGGTAACTTTCTACAATTATTCCTAAGGAAGTTTGTACTGGTGATCCATAATTATACTCATCCAATATGGAGGAAAGCACTAAAGCCAACACGCATGTATAATTACATCACCTACAAACCAGTAATAGAGACCATAGGATTTATACTAAATAAAAATCCTCTCCCACTTAGTTATTTAACAATGAGGGTTTTTGTACTAGTTGATATTATGTCCATGTTGTCCATTATTAATGTAGGCTTGGTTTTTTAAAAAAACAACCACACAATAATAAACATGCATAATCAGAAAAAGCAAAATGACAAAAATAAGAGAAAATATCCAACTATTATGGTCATCTTTGCTGCTCCGTCCTCAACTATCCGAATCCAAAGTCTGGCGCTGCGCAGATCTATACGGGGTTCGACCTCTGGATTGCTCAAAACCAGCATATCGTCCGGCGTCAGAAACAGCCACCACCGCCATCACGATTGATCAAAATTAATTAAAATTACATCAATCATATGCCTTCATAAGGAGTTCACACATAATCTAGATTAAAAAATTAAATTAATAAGCACGATCAACCCTCGTGATTTTAATTACATCCACAGTAACAACGACATCCACGACATGTCCGTGGTTTAAACAACACAATCAAAAATATGCATTGGACCATAATAGTTGGATCTAAGATGCCTGCAAAACTGAGTTAGAACAGATCTACATCTACCGACTATTACATAGCACAAGTTTTATTTGACAACATGGACGTATCAATCAATATGTAGATCCAAAGTGGCTCTGATACCAATTGATAGAACTGGGGATTCTCAGGACCCTTTCTTTGGTGTGCGTATTGATCGTTAGAAAGTTAAACAGATCAAATACATGTTCTAACCCTTCATAGGCGGAAACTAGGGTTCACGAATTATACCTGCGGTGGAAAGGAGACAAGTAATTTCTGGCAATCTCGAGCGGACGACCCCAGGATCTTCTGTACGTATTCCTTCCTCGAGTTGGACGTCGTGTGGGCGACGATCTTCCAACCTTTTTTTCTCCTTGGCAGCACTCTCTTTCTCTCGTTACGTAAATCACAAATTTAGAGAAACTTTCAGATTTTTAATTAGTAATCTGGCGGCCAGAGAATAGAGGATATATATAGGCTATGGCAAGGACCATGAGGAGAAATTAGGGTTAAGCCTCTTAACAGATCTGGATATCCCGTGTTCAGCCCGAACATATAATCCAGGACCATTAACAATAGCTCGGTCCACTAATGAGCTATTGTTACACTACCTCCCTAATCCCAAATTAGGTTTGTGGGCTCCTTTTATTATATGCTTGTTTGGCTCCCCATGTTAAGATATCGTATGTCCGTCAATCAAATTAAGTTACTGACAACTATATTGATTCGACATCTTTTATCCTTAAGTAGTACCGCTCAACTTTATTTATCATGTGGGATATAATCCACCTGCAGGGTTTACATGACAATCCGTATGTGCTCCTTAAGAGGACATCATCAACCCGATGTATCGGGACATGGATTCCATTTATAATTAACAGCCCATCATACATACAATGTTATTACCCAATTCATAGAGGTTGTTGATCCATAATGAATCTCACACTTTTATGAGTCAAAGTAATGCATATTGCATATACATGTCCGTTATTATATCTGGATTAAGAGTACAAGCATCCATAATAACCGAGGTGTTTGTGTAGGATGTGGAAAATTATGACACGCTGTCATTTTCATCCATACGCTTAAAGACAGATATCAGTTGAAGCCATACGCTCAATTCAGAGTTGTACGCTCATTCAAAAGCCATACGCACAGTAAATATTTTATTATTTACTGAAGTGACAGCACAGCATATGTTTAAATGAGGAATGAATCTGACACTTCATCTTTCGTGCAAAGACAGCTGTCACGAGAAAAGTAACCGTCGTATAGGTTTTCGAAGAGTCGGTTTTGTCTTTTACGAGGACAACTCAGCAGCCTTCATAAATACAAAGGCCATCATTACTGTCAGTTTTGACAGTCTGTCAGCCGTCAGATCCGCAGTAACGACGCTCGAGAAGATTTTGTCAGCTATGGGAAGATATGGTGTACCAAAGAAGATTGATGATAGCCACGTGGCTACTTTTCCAGTGAGCGTATCGGCCTCACATGACTCCTTCTTCACACAGTCATGTGAGCGTATCGATCTCACATGACTCCTTCTTCACACAGTCAAGTGAGCGTATGGACCTCACATGACTCCTTGCCCATAAAGCGAGCGTATCGACCTCACATGACTCCTTCTTCACACAGTCAAGTGAGCGTATGGACCTCACATGATTCCTTGCTAAACAAGCGAGCGTATGACCTCACATGACTCCTTGCCCATAAAGCGAGCGTATGGATTTCCCATGGCACTACGCTGTCCAAGTCAGCATATAACTCTCCTTCAACGAGGCAGCGTATTACAGCAACCATATCCATGATTACATTCAACACACGTTCTCACGTGTCCTGTACCAATTATCCACTTCTTTAGAAGTTATGCAACGTGGCATCCAGGCCATCAATCTCTCCTGAACATGCTCCACTACTTTCAACCGCACGCTAATGTGTCTCCATCAAAATTCGCCACGCGTCCCTGCAGTTATGCACACGTCAAGTAACTACCTGAGCGTATGCTTAAGGACAGTTATCCTGAACTCTATAAAAAAGAGTTTTTTCATCTTCATCAGGGACTACAGTCAATTTCAGAGAGAACAGAGAGATTGCCCAGTTGCTGTCCAAGTTCTTCAAAGTTTGAGTTTTCTTCATCGCATCGTCCAAGGGATAAAGTAATCGTCTTCTAGATTAGATTCCTACAGTTGTAATTTTCCTAGATACAAAATAAATAAAGTGAATTTATTTATGGAAAACAAATTGGCGACTCTGCTGGGGAAAGCTGTCTCCTCTAATGAGATAGCAACAACTCAATGCGATACTTCGTCGATCGGCTTGACGAAGAAGACGATGGTTGTACAATTCGACCAATCGGCTTATGAAGAAATGCTCAAGGCGAAGGAGGGCCGTACTGCTTCCTCCGCTCTTCCTGTTGCCAAGAAGAAGGGACACTCCGTCTATGTCCCTAAGCCTTCTGCAGCAATCCGAGACGCTTCTATCACTTCTCATGCTGATAAGAACACGTCTTCAACTTCCATGAAGCACACTTCGGCTTCTCGGAACACGGCAACAATGGTTTCCCCTAGTCACGCTGACAAAATTGGTTCTTTAACCAAGTCAATGTGTCCAAGGAAAACCATCTCTGGACATGTCAAAGTCCCTTCTCCTTCTATTCTTACGACAGCAGTCGGCTCTTTAGCCATTGATGACTCTAAGCGTATGGCATTCAAAAGGCAGCGTATGACCAGAAGTCCAAACTGAAGTCAGCGTATGCTAATAAATACAGTCCTTTGACTATTTCTGAAAATCAAATTGGGGGTTCTCTTCCACAGAACATACAAATGATTCCCCCTCAACTTGCACATCTTGTGCCAACCAAGGAGAAAGACTCTTTAGTCAACTCCTCTACTCCTAAGGTCTTTACCTCTGGAGTTAATTTGACTAGTACTCTTACTAGATCAAACAATGGAAAGCGCCTTTTGGCTAACTCCTCCAAAGATGGATTATTACCGACTCCTAGTCAGAATAATACTCATCTTCCTTCTCTCAAAATTTCTCGGTCTGAGAAAGGCAAATTACAAGTATCCAAGACTGATATCAAAGTCAAATCTCCCACGGATCTTCGTAATAAGCTTAATCAGAATCGGTTCGGTTCCATTGAGACAAGTAAATTAGACTCTGATGCAGAATATGCCAAGAACTATGTGGCTCAAATTAATCAGTCTTTATACACTCAGGAACCAAGAAGACAGAAGAACAAAAGACAAGTTTCTACACAGAAACTATCTTCAAATACTTCCCAATCTGTTCCTACAGATCTCCGAGAATATTTGCAAAATAAACAGAGAATTGACACTCCATCTGGCTATGACATTGCCCATATTCGCCATGAAAAGCATGGTTGTGATTTCAAACCTCGGGTTGTCATCCAATGTTGTTGTTCACCAAAAAGACAATCTGTTTTCGAACGGATTCAATATGAACCAATGTTGGATGAAGATGAACCTCTTTATGCTTCTGTCAACATGACTTCCAGAAACATTGGGGGTAGCATACGGTCTGATGCTATATCAGACTCTGAAGATGGTGTTTATCTCGGCACTCGATCCAGGACCGGAGCCTTGACCAGAGCCTCTTCTTCTTCTCATCCAAGTGGTAATCCGGAGATCACAAAAGACTTCCTTGGAGAGTCCAATTTTCCAGTATTGACTCCTATAAAAAACCCTGGGAAAGATACTGATTCACACAGTGATGATTCAGAACAGACTGTTTCATCATCTATTCCTCGAATAATTACCACTTACATGGCAGAAAGTGATCATGAACCTTCGATTAGTAATGAGGCTCATGAACAGAGGATTTCTTCTTTAGAACAACAATTGCAAGCTATGGCAGATATATTGAGTGCTATGCACACTCTAATGCAGGCTCAACAACAGATAACACCACCAGTGGTATTGAATACTCCTGTTGTTCCAAACCCCGAACCCTCTACTATTCCGGGGGTACAATCTAATGTTCCTGTACAAACCACACCAAGTCATTCTGGAGCTGGGGGTGGTACATATGCTGCAGTCCCTCCTCCCAATTACACTCTACAAGCCACAACTCCACAATCTTCGGGAGTTATCTCTGAAGAATTGAAGAATCTCAAAACTCAATTCGAGGCATTCAAACAGAAGGATGGTTTACAAAGGTTAGGCATCAAACAGCCTTATCCGATAGAATGGAAGCAGGTATCGTATCCACCAAAATACAAACCTCCGACCATCTCTTTCTATGATGGGACAACTTTTCTAAGTCAGTTCATTAATCATTTTGAAGTAATGACTGATCAATTGCAACCAAGTGACGCTCTCCTTACTCGGGTGTTCATTGGATGTCTCAAAGGAACGGCTTATGAATGGTATAGAAGTCTCCCTGATGGGTGCATTACCTCATTTGCCGGTTTTAAGCAAATGTTTCTTGAACGATTCTACGAAGGGCTCAATGATATGACCATGTCGGCCCTTATAAGAATCAAACAGAAGAATAATGAGACCACTGAGGAATTCATTGAGAGATTCAGAAGAGAAGCCCTTAAAATGCCTCTTGGAACTCCCGATGCTGTTACGATCGACACTTGCAAGTCGAACCTCTTACCAATTATCAGCATGTAGACAGGGTCCACTCAGTTCCAAAATTGGCCTTCATTCATCGTCAGTGCCAAGGCTGCCGAGGTCAGTGCTGAGACCTTTAAGGGTCTGGGGGTACAAATGGCTCCCAAAGAATCAAATCAGAGTGCTAGCAATAGTACTCGACCCAACAATCGCAAAGGGAAAGAAGCTCTTGAAGTCAATCTCCAAAACAGTAGTCAAGAGGTAAAGACTACCCAAGCTACTTCAGCTCCAACAAATCAACAACAGAGATCTCTTCGGCCGAAAGAAGAATATTCTTTCGATGATGATGATGTTCAGGGTATCTTTGAATGCTTACTCAAAGGTAATAAGATTCAATTGCCAGAAATTAAAAAGCCTGATGAAGCCAATAAGACAGATCATCCAAAATACTGTCCATATCATAGAATACTGGGTCATACAATCCGGTCTTGCTATGTATTAAAAGGAAAGATTCAAGAGATGATTAAATCAGGAGCTGTGACATTAACACCCAAAGACAAAACGGTCACAGCAAATGTAATTTCAATGCAGTTCGGTGACTTCCCTCCCTTAAAGGTGGAAAGTGGGATTGTTCCTATCCCCAAAGTAACTCTCAAAGTTATAAACATCCCACCAGCACAGAATGACGGACTTGTTCCTATCACAACTAAGAAAGGAGAGATCATGTGGATTCACCCAGATTTAATGACGGAGTTTGAAACGTCTTCCTCTTCTCCTCGGAAGATTTCCTCATCTAAAAAGAAGTTCGAGAAGACTAAGTCATGCAATGTGACTTCTAGTTTTACACCCGATTTTTATCTAACCTCTACTTTCATCTCAGCAGAAAATTCACTCTCTACGAAGATAAAATCTGTACCTCAAATTGAAGATAGGTACAAACTTGCTTTTCATTTATACAGTTCACAATCTCGTGAATTGATGGCGAAGATGGGTTATGATTTAGCCACTGCCCCAGGTTTGAACTCAGGCAAAGGACTCCGAGCACCTTTGGCCATCACCATGAAACATAATCAATCTCGTGTTGGCCTTGGTTTCTGGAATGAAGCTTTCATCAAACATAAAAGAATCAAGAGCAAAATAAAGAATTGCAGCATGGTTTCCATAGACCTTGAACCAGAATCTGAAGTTGAAGTTCATGCTGGAACTCGGTCAGGAAAAGTATATTTGAAAGATTATGCTGAAGTTCCTGAAGAAATTTCTGACGTTCCTCCGGCTACAGCTTCAACTCCAGTTTCTACTGAAGAGCCTTTAAATGTTCCTGTTGAGACAGTTCCTTCTAAACCAACAGCAGCTGACAAAGGCAAACAACAAGTCCGCTTCGACAAACCCTTGAAGAAGTCATCTCCTACAGGACTTGAAAAGCCTTATAATTTTGATATATTGGCTCAACTAGCCAATACACCAGCTAAATTGTCAATCTTCGAGCTCTTACGCCTCTCCAAAGAGACTCGAGAAACTTTAAGTGAAGCACTGCTGCAAGCAGAAACCTGCTTAACTCTTCTCAAAAAGTTGGAAACAGAACCTGTTTCTCATTGCCATAATGTATTGGAATTTATTCCAAACATTACCTTTATGCAGGACGATATGCTGCTAGAGGATAATCGACATGACCGTCCGTTATATCATACAGGATATATTGATTCTATGAAGATCATTCCTGTTAGTGGACTCATCACTCCCCCTCCATCTTCTCAGGCTAGATCAGATACTCTAGTCATTCCAGTCAATGGACGCATTACTTATCCACGGTCTTCTTCAAGGGGGCTCACCTCTTCTGAGCCTTTTGTTATCGATCTTAATCGAAACAAAAATTCTAACTGTTCTTCTTCTTCCCCCTTTGTCGTTAATCTGACTAAGTCTGATAAGGCTCAGCCTTCTGTTGTAAATACAGCATCTAGTATTAATGAAGCATCTCCTTTGCAGTACATTGATGTTTGTGGTTATGTACAAAGTTATTTACAATTGCTAAATAGCTTAGAGCCACTAACTATAGGGGTTGTTCAAGCTCTTCATACAGACGTATCATTAGACTCTATACAGAAATCATACTTTGTAGTCCCCAGTCGAAAGAAGGAAGAAAATCCAATATTTTTCTATAAAGGACCTCAGAATCCTCCTAACTTGGAAGAAGATGACATAAACGATGATACTGGAAGGCTACAACTGCGTCGCTACAGTCAGCAATCTAAAAATATCATCAAAAATATAGGTTATGATTTCAGAACCAGTCTCAATAATGGAAAAGGAAGAAGAATGCCTGTTCGAATTCCTCCATTAAAATACGGAAGGACAAAATGTGTTTTAGGTTACATTGCCCCTACTTCCTTTATCAACATAGTCCATGAAGAGTCAAAATTCAATAAAGACGAACAATCTGAAGATGAACGATCTGAGTCTTCTGATTCCCTTTATTGGGATTTTGATACGAGTATTGGCGATCTTCATCGCTCTATTCTATCCATTAATATGGTCTCTGTTGGTGGCCCACAAGAAAATGATGAAGATGAGGATGATTTTGAAATATCACCCGAATCAGAACAATGGGCTCAAAGATTAGATGATCAATGGGAATTCAGGTTTGAGCAGAGGGAACCTCCTACCGAAGATAAACTGATCCAAATTGATGTTGGTGAAGAAGGTTCTCCTAAACCAATATTCATCAGTGAAAGTCTTTCAGAAACAGATAAGCAAGACATGATCAAGCTTATTCGTGATTATATCGATGTCTTCGCCTGGAGCTACGAGGATATGCCAGGACTAGATCCGAAGATCGCAATGCACAAGCTTAATATTATGCCAAATGCTAAACCGGTCAAACAGCAACAGCGACGATTTCGTCCAGACATTATGGATGCAATTGAAGCTGAAGTCAACAAGCTTATGGCTTCCGGATTTATCAGAGAGGAACTCGAGTCTGTATAGACTTTCGCGATCTCAATGCAGCTTGTCCTAAAGACGAGTTTCCTCTTCCAATTACTGATGTCATGATCGACAATACATGTGGTTTCGAACGAATGTCATTTATGGATGGGTATTCGGGATACAACTAGATCAAAATGTTTCCAGATGATGAAAAACACACTTCCTTTAGAACGTCGATCGGTACATACTGTTATACAGTGATGCCGTTTGGTCTCAAGAATGCAGGAGCAACATATCAGCGAGCAATGAGCACTATATTTCGCGAACATCTCCGAAAAATAGTCGAATGCTATGTTGATGATATTGCAGTCAAAAATCGACGAAAGACGGATCATATCCAAGATTTGAAGACTATCTTTGATTTAATGCATCAGCATCAACTTAAAATAAACCCTACTAAGTCCATCCTGGGCGTCTCTAGTGGTAAATTTCTCGGCTTCGTCATTACCGCTAAAGGTATACACGTGGATCCCGAGAAAATCAAAGCCATCCAAGAGATGCGTCCTCCACGCACCTTAAAAGAGCTACGAGGATTTCAAGGAAGAATTGCTTATATCAGGAGATTCATTTCCAACTTATCAGGACGCTGCAGACCATTCCACAAACTTCTGAAGAAAGGTGTATCTTTCATCTGGAACGAAGAATGTCAAAAAGCATTTGATGACATCAAACAGTACCTCATGAACCCTCCAGTTTTGGTACCTTCCGTCTCGGGAATACCATTTCTTCTATATGTTCGAGCTATGGATCATTCTCTTGGTGCATTACTCGCCCATAAAAATAAAGATGGTCACGAACAGGCCATTTATTATCTCAGTCGCACAATGACGGGTGCTGAACCGCGTTATTCTCCAATCGAGAAAGAATGCCTAGCATTAATGTTTGCTGTTCAAAAAATGCGACATTATATTATCGGTCAAACGATTCATGTCATTTCCAGAGTGAATCCCATCAGGATTATGATGAAGAAACCTGGTATTCTTAACTCCAGACTAGCTAATTGGGGAATCTTGTTAGCCCAATATGACATGCATTATATTCCTCAGAAGTCAGTTAAAGGACAAGCTCTTGCTGATTTTCTAGCAGCTCATGCAGTCCCAGAAGATTCTAAATTATATGATGAGATTCCCGATGAAGTTCTGGATTCAAATATGGTTTCTGAAGAAATTCCTACCTGGCGTCTATTCTTTGATGGAGCATCTAGAATAGGTCCTAACGGCAATATTGTCGCCGGAGTTGGAATTGTTCTTGTATCCCCAGAGGGATTAACTATTCAGAGGGCTTATTCTCTAGATCAATCATGTTCAAATAATGTTACAGAATACAATGCATTGCTCATTGGTCTTCAACTCGCTAAACATCTGGATGTTCAATATTTAGAAGTTTATGGAGACTCTAAGCTTATCATCAATCAGATCAGAGGAACGTATGAAGTTCGTCATCAAGATTTGATACCTTATCATCGAATAGCACTCTCTATGGCCTCCTCCTTTGAAGGTTTCTTTATCGAACATGTTCGACGAGCCTATAATGCAGAAGCTGATGCTTTGGCTAATCTTGCTGCTGTATTAGCCATACCAATCAGACGTCAGCAAGTGATAATGGTTTATAACCGAGAACTATTCTGCGTTGAAAATAATCTGGCTTTGGCTTTTCCCTATAATCCAGACGAAGATTCTCTCAACTTTGATGCTGAATTAAAGTTTGACAAAATGTCCTTGTCTTCTTCCGATTCTACTATGGAATATGTCTTTTCCAACAAAATAGACACCGTAACTGAAGACTGGAGACGTCCGTTTATGGACTTTGTGTTGTATGACATACTTCCTGATAACCCGAGTGAAGCAGCATCTATCCGGCGCCGGTCTCTCAGATTCTATTATAATCATACTACGAAGACACTATATCGTCGAGCCTATGATGGTCTTCTTCTTCGATGCATCGCTGGTGAAGAAGCACAACAGATAATCCGTGAAGCACATGATGGCGTCTGCGGAGCTCACCAGCCAGGTCCAAAACTTCAAGATCGTATCCGACGTATGGGTTATTATTGGCCCACGATGGTATCTGATACTATTCAATATGCTCGAAAATGTAAAGCCTGTCAAATTCATGCAGACTTTATCCATCAACCATCGGAGTTCTTACACCCAACAGCGGCATCATGGCCCTTTGAAGCTTGGGGCATGGATGTCATCGGTCCTATCAATCCACCATCATCAAAAGGACATCGGTTTATTCTAGCAATAACTGATTACTTTTCTAAATGGGCTGAAGCAATCCCGTTATCTAAAGTCAAGACTTCTAATGTTATCAACTTTGTCAAACATCATGTCATCTATCGATTTGGTGTTCCTCGGCGTATTATCCATGATAATGGACCACAGTTCGTCAGCCAGAAATTTACTCGATTCTGTGATGATCATCGGATTAATAATCTGGCTTCTACAGCATATAATCCAGCAGCCAATGGACTAGCAGAGGCTTTCAACAAAACAATCATCAAACTCTTGAAAAAGTTCGTTTCTTCCAATAAACGTAACTGGAGTGAGAAGCTTGGTGAATGTTTATGGGCTTATCGTACCACAGTTCGCAATGCGACTGGGTGTACACCTTTCTCTTTGGTGTATGGGTGTGAAGCTGTTCTTCCCCTCGAGATACAAATTCCTTCTTTGAGAGTTGCAATCTCCAATGAATTTACAACAGAGAATAATGATCGACTTCGACTTCAAGAGTTGGAAGCTCTAGATGAAAAACGATTGTATGCGCAACAGAATATCGAGCTATATCAAGCCCGAATCTCAAAAGCTTTTAATCGGAAAGTCAAAGTCAGAACATATCAAAAGGGAGAATTGGTCCTTACTGTCAGACGTCCGATGACCATGACACATATGAGCAAAGGCAAATTTGACACAAAATGGGAAGGCCCATTCGTAGTAAACAAAATCTTCTCTAATGGAGCAAATCAGCTTGCCTCTATGGACGGAAAAGTCACGATGATGCCTATCAATGGCAAATTCTTAAAGAAATATTATGTATAAATAATATTTTCATTACTCCCCAGCAAGTGTAAAATCAAAAATTTATTCTTCTCTACAAAAGCTATTTCGATGTCGTTATCCCCAGCGGAAACTGATATTCTACCATGTATCATTTTCCCAGAGAATTTGATATTTTGTCTTATTAGATTCCCA
The DNA here is from genome assembly GCA_029216955.1 of Iris pallida. Lineage (NCBI taxonomy): Eukaryota > Viridiplantae > Streptophyta > Magnoliopsida > Asparagales > Iridaceae > Iris > Iris pallida. Next base: position 7,755,530 of record JANAVB010027399.1, read on the forward strand.
GTGGATTTAATAAAGATCTTGTATAGAAAATCATGTCCATATCACCTCTGAATTTTCTATCTCAATATGTATCATATTTTTTATCATATGAAAATGATATCTTGTCCTTTCGATTTCTGGGTCTAAAGATCAGTGAATAAAGGCAAAATAATATAAAGCAGGAAGGATACATCATAAACAAAGTTTCCTTAAACAGAGTTTATTTGAGACAAATTCTTCAAGAAGTACATCATCATGGAAGATCACTGGTATCCCTTTCGTACTTGGGACGAGGACCACATACATAATTAGCATAAGAATTGAATACATCATTTCCTGACCGCACCAAGAACTGACAGGCAGCCAGCCTTATTGCTTCTTCTTCGTCGGTTTCTCCTTGTTCGACCAGGAAATCCAAGATATCTTTCGGCAGCTTGGGAACAGACGAGCTTTCGCCCGTCTCCTTCTTTTGTGGAGTCGAGTGCTCTTGAGCATTTTCATCGACTTTGGAGACGACTTCGGTTTTCTTCGTGTTCTCTTCGGAAGACATTTTGAATAAAGGAGAATAATGTGTGATCCTTCTACTCGAAGAGATGCTCTATTTATAGACATATATTTTCCAGAATTAAAGGAACGTGTCTTTTCCCGATATTCATTCATTAATGCTTAACGGTTCATCCATTCATTTCTCACATTCATCCGACGTTTCGCATATTCATTAATACTTGACGGTTCATCCGTTCATTACATTCACTCGACAGTTCATCTGTTCATTATTTCCTAACGGCTCATCCGTTCATAATCTTCTATCAGTTCATTAAGTGGGGATTCGTTATTTTTCATGTTTTTATAACCTCTGAATCAATTCCGAATCTACTTACTCATTTGTCATGTTTTGACCTCTGTATAGAAATCAATCTATTTTCTTCTGAGTTCCTATATATTATCACGTCCATAATACCTCTGATAATATCATATACTCTAAAACAGAAAAGAAGATTTCATCATCTATCATGTCCACAATTCATCCACAAATATAAATCATTGAGCAAAGAAGATTTATCATTTCCATTATCATATTTTCATAAAAAGTCTATTACATTTCTTAGACTTTCCTACAAATCATAATGGAAATCTATTACAAATCTTGGATTTTCATTCTATGTACAATTGAGATCTATTTCTTCTTGGGTCTTCTCTGGCAATCTCGTTGTTTGTGGCAATTCCTGAGTGTCCAGCAGGAATCAAACTCTGGTCTTATCTTTCAGACGAGAGGAGAACCACAGAGTATGGCAACACGATGGCGTGTTGCTGCCAATACAGCGCGTGGAGGAACGGCGGTACCTCAAGCAGATAGAAATGTATCCAAACCTTGGGATACAGTTCCTAGTTCTGCCGTCAAAGGAACTCTACTACCCGATTTCTCGGGGTAGAGTTGACTCCACCATCCAACTCTCGTGTATAAAGGCTCTTCCTACCATCTGAGGAAGACCCTTCTATCTCACGAAGAGTTCTGAGTTGTCTGATATACGCGTCAAAAGCGTATGAGCTCCCTGATGTAGATGTCAGAAGAACATTGTCCACAGCGTCCATATCACCAATGCCAGTTCTGAAGAAGGTTTTCAGCCAAAATTCTGTAAGAAACAGTAAAGAAAAATCAGTTAACAAAAACTGGCCAAGCAAAGACAGATGCATTCTGTTCATTTCGGGAAGATGAATTTGTCCTTAGCAAACAAAAATTTCGATACGTGTATATTGAACTTACCGTCGAGTTTGCTGCTAAGGATTGACAGATCCATGTCTGGTAGCGTGCACAGAGATTTGACATCAGACAACATGGCTTTTCTATTTTCTTCTCATAGAAAACTCATTCTCAGAAGAGAGGAAGAAGAATGGGAAGATGAGTTTGCATGGAGTTCATCCATCTATTTAAAAGGGTCAAGTACAGATCTATTCTTGGAAAGGATCCGCACGAATAGCGCTCGTAAACGTGGAATGAATGACATGTGTACTTTGGAATCCAGTACAGCCTTAGAAATATTCAAAGAGTGCTTTCCACAACATTGGAAGACAGCGAAACTTACGGGCTATTTATTGGTGCACGCTATTCATTGGCGTACGTTATTTAGCGTAATTCACAACATTAAAGGACAGCGTAATTTATAGCGTAACATACGCTGATATACGCTATTCAGTGGAACTCACAAAATACTGGAAAATAGTGTAATATACGCTATTTTCATTGACATACGCTATCTAGCGTAACTTACAACTTGGAAGACGGCGTATTCTACAGTTATTCATCGATACACGTTGGTTTTCAACACAGATTTGGACTAAACAGAAGATTCTTGAATATCCATTTTTTATTAAGGCACTGATGAACTTACAAAAAAGAAGGGGAGGAAAAGGAAAGGAGTGCGATAAAGTCACGCTCTATTTTCCAGAGCGACTAAGCTTAACACCTAACTCTTCTACGCTTTGGACCCCCATGCGGTGTAACAGAGCAACGAACACTTTACGCTTCTCTGCGAGGCTCTGCCCATCAGAAGAAGAGGAGCCGTCCAGACCAAAGTAGCCCAAGAAATTCTTGGCTAAATGCATAGGGTCGTCCTTGAGCTCGATGACGACAGGTTCGGGTTCTTGGCCCCCAAAAGTGGGGTCTCCATGGGAACAGAATCCCAACTTACGTGCTTCTTCTTCAGCAGCTTCCTTTGGAGTCATGGTTTCAAAAGATGAAAGTCAAAAATTAAATTCTCTCGGTTTATATAATCGAGCTTGCTGGCTGTTCATATTCTTCCATCAGATTCAATCAATCTCGAAAAATGAAGTCATCATAACATTTAATGAACTCATGCCAGCGTGTCAGGGCTCATTCCCACTTTCTGTTCAAAGTAATTTCAAACTTTTGAAACTCATAAAGTTCGAAAACTTTGAAGGGGGTCTTGTAGGATGTGGAAAATTATGACACGCTGTCATTTTCATCCATACGCTTAAAGACAGATATCAGTTGAAGCCATACGCTCAATTCAGAGTTGTACGCTCATTCAAAAGCCATACGCACAGTAAATATTTTATTATTTACTGAAGTGACAGCACAGCATATGTTTAAATGAGGAATGAATCTGACACTTCATCTTTCGTGCAAAGACAGCTGTCACGAGAAAAGTAACCGTCGTATAGGTTTTTGAAGAGTCGGTTTTGTCTTTTACGAGGACAACTCAGCAGCCTTCATAAATACAAAGGCCATCATTACTGTCAGTTTTGACAGTCTGTCAGCCGTCAGATCCGCAGTCACGACGCTCGAGAAGATTTTGTCAGCTATGGGAAGATATGGTGTACCAAAGAAGATTGATGATAGCCACGTGGCTACTTTTCCAGTGAGCGTATCGACCTCACATGACTCCTTCTTCACACAGTCAAGTGAGCGTATCGATCTCACATGACTCCTTCTTCACATAGTCAAGTGAGCGTATGGACCTCACATGACTCCTTGCCCATAAAGCGAGCGTATCGACCTCACATGACTCCTTCTTTACACAGTCAAGTGAGCGTATGGACCTCACATGATTCCTTGCTAAACAAGCGAGCGTATGACCTCACATTACTCCTTGCCTATAAAGCGAGCATATGGATTTCCTATGGCACTACGCTGTCCAAGTCAGCATATAACTCTCCTTCAACGAGGCAGCGTATTACAGCAACCATATCCAGGATTACAGTCAACACACGTTCTCACGTGTCCTGTACCAATTATCCACTTCTCTAGAAGTTATGCAACGTGGCATCCAGGCCATCAATCTCTCCTGAACATGCTCCACTACTTTCAACCGCACGCTAATGTGTCTCCATCAAAATTCGCCACGCGTCCCTGCAGTTATGCACACGTCAAGTAACTACCTGAGCGTATGCTTAAGGACAGTTATCCTGAACTCTATAAAAAAGAGTTTCTTCATCTTCATCAGGGACTACAGTCAATTTCAGAGAGAACAGAGAGATTGCCCAGTTGCTGTCCAAGTTCTTCAAAGTTCGAGTTTTCTTCATCGCATCGTCCAAGGGATAAAGTAATCGTCTTCTAGATTAGATTCCTACAGTTGTAATTTTCCCAGATACAAAATAAATAAAGTGAATTTATTTATGGAAAACAGTTTATTCTCTTATGTAGTCAGTACAAAGAGAACAACCTCAAGTGGTCCTGTTCAATACACACAAAGTGTACTGGTGTAAACCTATAGTCAAGATAGACTAATACCAGATTACACAACAACCTTTCCAATAGATTGTCTAAGTCCATCTAGGTTGTGAACTATTTATAAACACCATAGAAAACTGATAATATGATCTTCTGTGTGACACCACACACCATATTATCTACAATATAGAATATCAGACATTTGCATTAACACTTGCAATAAATACAATATGCAAACATTTGCCCGTATGATTCTCATTCAAAATTTAAGGAAATAAGGTTACTACAAAAGTGATGCTTTTAGTATATAACCCTAACATCGGGAATGTTGTGTCCTTAGCGACGAGCTGAACCATTGAGTCACAGTGGCTAATCATGGGGGACGGGCCCATGGACCACCATGTAGTTAGGACATGCATATGAACAAATCCCTAATGCAAAGCCTAACAATGAACGATGATGGTATAGTATGCTTCTTATATTCATATGCAAATTGTGCTAACCAGTTTTGTGCAGGGATGACTGTCGGCGTTGTTAAGTTGGTTATGAATAGTTCTACTGTCATATTTCTTATGAAATGTTAAAAAGAACCTAGACAAGTAGAAATATCACTAGTAAATGTGTAGCTTCACATATTGAATTAGTGTAGATATTTGGGAGTTTCGGCGAAGAGCCGCTCGCCAGTACATGATGTGTGCTGACCCACGTTGTGGGCATCCTTTTCAGAAAGCAAAAGGAGACATGGGGATTTCAAGTGAGGCACCGAAGCTCGTCTAGCCCAGTAGAGCTGTGGATCGCCTCGAAGCTACTTTTAAATTCCATTTAAGTTTCAAGTTTCTTTTCCTTCTGAAGGTGTCTTTTATTTCCAGCATGTAATAGAGGGATATTTGTATGGGCATTGCGACTATTTTCAAAAGAGAGTTTCAAAGAGAATCATGTAGCCAAAATACAAGGCACTTTGAGTTTGCAAAGCTTTGTACTTGTATTCCTATCAAGTTTATCAATAAAAGAAAGTATTTCTATTTCAAATCTTTGTGTCCAAATATTTGGTTTTCTGCAATGAATGGGTGCGTGCGTGTGTTTTTCTTAACTAATGGGTGCGTACGTGTGTTTTTGCTTAACTAGTTATTTTGTGCAGGTACATGGCCTTGTGCAAGCGCAACTTAGGCTTGTACGGCATCACGCCTTAGCTAGGACGATCGATCCCGCAGGGATCCAGGCAAGACAGACGACCCTGGCGGGATCGGGCCGTGACAAAGTGGTATCAGAGCCAGGTTTTACGTCTTTGGCCTCTTGCACATATCGTTTTCGAAAAGTATATAAAGTATTTTTATGGCTTTCAAAAGTGTCCCGATTTTGAGTTATGAAAACCAATGCCCCATACAATAAGTCCATAATATTTTATGAGACTGACAGAAGTTATACTCTTTTGTAGAGAAATGGCCCCTACTCGACCAGCTTCCTCGATAGATCCCATAGAACGGATCATGATATTGTTGGAATTACAAAGGCAGGACAACGAGAAACGCAATCAAATACAACAATCCTAAATAGAGGCCCAACAGAAACAGTTGGAGTCCTTGACCCAAATTGTCATGGCGCTTACGGCAAATCGAGGTACCACCACAGCGACTAAACCAACGGGAACGCCCGAGATTGAGCCCGTGGAGGGTGACAAGCCCTAACCAGCGCAAAGGCACACTTCCTTTAAGCCAAAGGACATCTTAGATGCGAAACCTCTGGAATTTGAAGGCAGGACGTCACCCGACAAGGTGATGGACTGGATTGATAAATTGGAGAGTATGTTCACGTTCATAGGAGTTCCAAGTAGCAAAAAGGTAGTTTGTGCCGTTCTGCTCCTACGGCTGCGGGCAAAGGATTGGTGGAAGGCCAAGAAGCCGGCGCTTCTCACAATGGCTAGGAATGGAAAGATTTCATGGGCCTTGTTCAAAAAGGCATTTCAGGATCAATATCTGCCTCCAGCCATGAGCAAGAAGATGGAGGATGACTTCATCACACTGAAACAGGGAGATATGTCCGTAGAGGACTATGAGTCTGAATTTGCTAAACTGGCAAATTTTGCTACTGTGATGCTACCCACCGAGCAGACTCGCATAAATCGATTCGTTGGAGGTCTGAATGACGACATCCAGTTAAGTGTGCTGAATCGAGAATGTGTGTCATATTCTCAGGCCTTTGAGGCAGCGCTACAGGTGGAACAGTTCTACCTGAAGAAGGCATCCAATAAAGTGTACTACAGTCGAAATCAGCCCGCCAAGAGATATCATAACGGAGAGAAAAAGATTGAAGAAGAAAATAAGACAGATAATGATCAGCATCGAAGACCGGAGTGTACCTACTGCGGCCGCCACGGGTACACCAAAGAAGTCTGTCGGTTCACCAACAGATCATGCTTCAGCTGTGGAAGCCCAGACCATACCGTCAGGAATTGCCCAAAAAAGAATAGAACGGCTCAAAATTGAAACGACGCTGAAGAGCGTGGGCAGCTGCCAGGCCTACCGCCGCTTCGAGATCATCCGCACAATCAGCAGTTGCAGAATGCAAACACCGCGACAACGTGCGTCTACAATCTCTCCACGTTGCTTGATCCAGAATACAACAATAGTGGAGGTGAGTTTATTTCTTATGTTTTGAGGACAATACTTTTTCTCAGTGGGTTATTATGTAGTGCCCCGCTCCTCGCGGTCCACTATGTAATACCTACGGCTTGCTGACTCAGTCTTGAACTGAGTGTTTGGGGAAACCTTTGCCGGTATCGATTGATCACGGATGAAATGCAATGAACCTTTCCAATTAATGGATTGGCTTCTATTGAAATGAATCCAAGAGTTTTGTTTGATGTTTTTCTTTCGCTGTTTGGTTTTGATGAATGCATTTTCGTGTTGGTTTTTGATGATTTGTTTTCATTGTTCGCTTTTATCGCATTTCGCATTCATTCCGAATCTTGAGAGAAAGAGACGAAGTATGCTAATCAACTGTTGGTGCCAATGTAGGCCATGTGAATTGTTCGTGAACGGTGCGTGAAGTCCCTCCTTCTCTCAACTAAGATTTATCTCGGTGAGTTGCTTTAACCGGGCTTGCATTTATTTGTACGCACTAATAAAAATGATCTCTAGTCCACTATGTTACCTTGTCCCTATGATCAACGATACCTCAATAACAAAAGATAAGAAAAAAAATGAATGCTAACGAATGACGGCAAAGGAAATGAAATGTTATTGAATACTATCGAATGGCCGAATGAGAACTGAATGCAAATGAATGACCGAGCGATTAAGGCTAGTTATGAACTGGTCGCTATCTGTCTTACTGCTAGGTTTTTATCTGATAGAAGGAACAAGTCATGCATTGGTCTCGGACAACTTGTTAACAAGGTAATAGTCTCTCGACGATTCTGGGGGCACCTGGGATCGATCGGCCTAGGAGAAATTATAATAGCACCCCGGGGTACATGCTACACCTCGGGAATGTTGTCTCCTTAGCGACAAGCTGACCCATTATGTCACAGCGGCTAATCATGGGGGACGGGCCCATGGACCACCATGTTCTTAGGACATTCATGTGAACAAATCCCTAATGCAAAGCCTAACAAGGAACGATGATGGTATAGTATGCTTCTTACATTCATATGTAAATTGTGCTTACCAGTTTTGTGCAGGGATGACTGTCGGCATTGGTAAGTTGGTTATGAATAGTTCTACTGTCATATTTCTTATGAATTGTTAAAAAGAACCTAGACAAGTAGAAAGATCACTAGTAAATGTGTAGCTTCACATATTGAATTAGTGCAGATATTTATGAGTTTCGGCGAAGAGCCGCTCGCCAGTACATGATGTGTGCTGACCCACGTTGTGGGCATCCTTTTCAGAAAGCAAAAGGAGATAGGAGGATTTCAAGTAAGGCACCGAAGCTCGTCTAACCCAGTAGAGCTGTGGATCGCCTCAAAGCTACTTTTAAATTCCAGTCAAGTTTCAAGTTTCTTTTCCTTCTGAAGGTGTCTTTTATTTCCAGCATGTAATAGAGGGATATGATGTATGGACATTGCGACAATTTTCAAAAGAGAGTTTCAAAGAGAATCATGTAGCCAAAATATAAGGCACTCTGAGTTTGCAAAGCTTTGTACTTGTATTCCTATCAAGTTTATCAATAAAAGAAAGTATTTCCATTTCAAATCTCTGTGTCCAAATATTTGGTTTTCTGTAATGAATGGGTGCGTGCGTGTGTTTTGCTTAACGAATGGGTGCGTACATGTATTTTTTCTTGACTAGTTGTTTTGTGCAGGTACATGACCTTGTGTAAGCGCAACTTAGGCTTGCACGGCTTCACGCCTTAGCGAGGACGATCGATCCCACAAGGATCCAGGCAAGACGGACGACCCTAGCGGGATCGGGGCGTGACAACCGTCAAGGAACATTCGCTAAATGGGGATTCCTCCATTTGTGGTGTTAGACTCCACTACTTCATCGGGGATTTTGTCGTAGAGTTTGGAAGATTCTGGCACCGGATGAGCTGCTAGGAAATCAGCTAACGCTTGGCCTTTTACTGCCTTCTAAGGAGCGAACAACATATCGTATGGAGTCAACAGCATCGCACATGTAGCTAAACGGGAATTGAGAGAACCCGATTTAGTCATGAGTATTCTCAGAGGATTGACTTTAGATATGATGTGGATAGTCTGCCCAGTCACATAGTTGTGTGTCTTCTGGATGGCAAATACTAGTATAAGGTATTCTTTTTCCACAAGTGTGTATCTGTGCTTGGCACCCACCATTGTACGGCTGAGGTAGTAGATTGCCTGCTTATGGCCGCCTTTATTCTTCTAAGCTAATAGGGCGCCGAGGGAGTGGTCCATAGTACGGACATACAGTAAGAAGGCTTCTCCATTATTGGAGCTACCAATACTGGGGGGCTTATGAGATACTTCTCGTGTATCCACGGACGTCCCAACAAGACATTGTAGGATACATTTGCATCGATCACATAGTAAGAAACCTTCGTTCGGAGATCACCGATCTGGCACTTGAGACGGATCTTGCCCAGCGGGTGGCTTCTTCCAGCATTGAAAGCCATGAAAGCTGTATTAGTTGCAGATAGCTTGTACAGAGGAATTCCTAGAATTTGAAGCAAACTTTTAAGAATGATGATGAGGGAGAAACCTGGATCGATGTGCATCCGATCCACCTTATTCGCCCCGATATACCCTGTATAGTACAGTGGTCTATCATGACGATTATTTTTGAGTAGCATGTCCTCCTGTGAAAAGGTAATGTTGGACACCACTTCCATAGTATTGTGGCAGTGGGGACAGGAGACAGGGTCTTCAGCGGGGGCTTTGACTTCAGTTAGATAAGAGTCGGCATGTAGTAATGCCCCACTTAAGTCCTTCCACATTTCTATGGAGAGTCGCAATTGATCTAACAGAGACAACCTGGCAGGTGTATTGGCTAGCTGTGCCAGTATGTCGAAGTTGTAGGGCCGATCCATGCCTTCTGTAGCTGGCGCCTTCAGAGACTTGTCAAATTGCGTCTCCTTCTGCTTGGCTTTGTCGGTAGTTGAAGGTTTAGATGGGCCGGCTTCTGAGCTTGTAGGGGCAGCAGGAGCTTGAGAAGGTACTGCTTCTTCTTGTGCGGGGTCGTATATCCGTAGATAAGCCTTCCCCGATCGCGTCTCGCCAGATAGAAATTTGTAGATGGAAGAAGACACCATATGGCATGACTCGTATTTTTTGCCCTTTTTTGCTTTGGGATATACCAGCCCCTGCGTCATTTCTTACACAAGGTCCGGATGGACCCACATAATCTCACCACGTTCAGTCGTGAGTGGCACCAAGGTTTAGTTACGAGCTGGCGGCCGGTTGACGACTTCCATTATTGCCTTGGGGTTTGGGACCATGCCGTCTGAGACTTCTGTGGGAGAAAAGTCACCAAACTGAAGAAAGATTATGTTAGAAGATACGACCTTGTCTTCAGCTTCGAGGTTGATCAATTGACTGTCGATAAGCTGTTGTATCTTCTTCTTCAGGATGATACAATGCTTGGTGGAGTAATGGACGTACTGATGATAAAGACAGTACTTGGGATCGTTGAGTTGGTTTCCCTCTGTAGGACGTCGTGGTGGAGGCAATATCAGTTTATTACCCTTCGTCAATGTGTAAAAAATGGTAATAACATCGTCTTCGTCAAAGGAGAAGGTCTCATTAGGTTTGTCAGAGGCATCCTAAGAATTGGAAGCTCCCTTGGAAGTGTCGACATTCAGGACTTCTTTTCCTTTACCCCCACGGACAGGGATAGTTTGAGGATGCTTTCCCTTGTCTTCAGATTTTGGTGTTTTCAACCCCAGTAATTCCAGATTAGAAACGTCATTTTCAGCAGCATCAGCAGCACCAATGAAAGCGGGCTATGTATCATACTTATGTATACCCAGACAGAACTTTACTGTTGGAAGGAAGTTATGTCGATAAGTACCGTAAGTTCTGAGTCTAGTATATCGAAGGACATCTTCAACGCTAGCCTCCTGAAGCATTCGATGAAAGGAATGACAGACTCAGTCCTTCTTTGCTTGGTCTCGATGAGGGTGGACATACTAACATGCATGCCACTTTTGTAAAACCTGTTGAGGAATAACCTCTCCAAGTCTTTAAAAGAATTAATACAACCGTCAGGCAGACTACAGAACCATTCAAATGTTATCCCCTGTAAGGTGCTAATAAACAGCTTTGATAAGAATGAATCATCCTTCGGTAAGTGTAGAGTTTGTATGTTGAAGTATATCATGTGTTAAAGAGTAAAAGCCATCCCGTCAAATGAATTTAGTGTCAGTAGCTTGTAGTTAGAAGGACAGGTAGCATTCTCCCATTCAGGAGGATAAGGCTTGTTTGCCATAAAAAAATCAAAGATAGGTATTACAGGAACACTGAAATTGATTGCAAACTCGATTGTACAAAGAAAAGCCTATAAAGAAATCCTAGGAAACAATCTAAGTATAATTGTTTAGTTTTGATTCTGGGGGGTGACGGTAGAGGCTCGGGAAAGTGTTATCAACTCTGCCTTACTACTTGGACTATCTGATGCAGTCCTTAGCTCTTGAAGAAATTGCTTTTCGAAGGTTGCCAGCCTTTTGCAGGGGTATGGCACCCCGCTATTTATAGTAGTTTATATATTGAGCCGCATAGATGTCCTGTGGCCACGTGGCTAATTAGTACGTAAAGACCCGCTCTTTGGCCGCCATCTGTCAATTTGTTGGGATTTTATTGCAGCAAATCTGGACAGTAAAGACTTGGTCAGCCTGCCACGTGTCCTGTCGCAGGAATCATTTTGAGCCGTATGGGTCTCTCAGTTTTCGACCATGTGGGGCTGCATGAGACTCATACGGCTTAAGTCGCAAACTTCCTTAGCCCACATATAGTTTAAGGATTTAAGCAGCATAGATTCTGTACTTTGGCCGCATAAAGCTCATGCGGCTTGAGTCACAGTCACCCTTGGCCGTATGAAGTTCGGAGACTTTGGGTCCGCATATTTTTTATCCGTATAAGGTTCATGCTGCTTAGGTAGTACTCTTTCTGGCCGAATGAAAGCGTATGAACATGCTTTTGGTGACGTCTCACGTCTTATCTTTTTGTCAAAGTATCAGAGCTGTCATTTTTGTCAGTTTTGACAGAACTTGTCAGCTTTATCAGACGAACTGATCCTCTTGGCCGCATATCTTTCTTCTGCAGCTGGTTGTCGACGGGCCGCATAATGTATTGAATCTGTCATGCGGCTTTCCTTTATACGGACCTGTTTGGCACAAAGTGCATATGCGGCAAATTGTGATCCGCATGAACCCTATATTTTCCATGCTTCTACAAGACCCCCTTCAAAATTTTTAAATTACAAATTTGGAATACTTTGAATAAGAAGCATGGAGATATGTCAAGCTGCAGGGAGTCTTCAAGTCACAGTGATTTTCAAGCCGCCGAGAGAGATCTCGAGCCGTAGGGAAATCTTAAGTCACAGGGAAATTTTGACCCGCAGAGAGACCCCATCAGCCTGCCAGCTGTCACTATTGCATTTAGTTTTCTTGATTCGGTTGTGGATCTCTTTTCGAGATAAAGCCGACGGTTACTAGTGATAAAGTCCCCAAACGTTGATATTATCTTTAATGATCTCGAGAATCGAAGAGGCGCTCTTCAAGATAAAGCTGACAATTTTTTAGGGATAAACTCCCCAAATGGCGTCATTATCTTTAATGATCTCGAGAATTGAAGAGGCACATTTCAGCAACTCTATAAATATGGGTCATTCGGAAAGAGATTTTCCTTTTTCACCTTCTTTTCCTTCGACTTCATCATACTTTCTGCTATGGCTCCAAAACCTTCCAAGTCGACTGGTGCGGCGGCCAAAGGGAGGGGACTGGCCTCTCCGTCGAGAGCGGCAGATGCTCCTTCCATTCATCCCAACGTGCAACCCCTCTCAAGGGTAAGGATGGTGGAAAGACGACGACTGAAATTTTGGATGGCCATATCGCATATTTCATATACGGGCCTGTCATATACTGCTTTTTGCCATTGATTATAAAAGAACAGGGAGGAATAGACTTTTACATCACAATACAAACTCGCTCATACAAAGAAAGCCTAGGAATGAAAACCTAGGTACAACAATATAAGTACAATTGTCTAGTTTTGATTCTGGGGGTGACGTAGAGGCTCGAGAAAGTGACGGCAGCTCTGCCTTACTCCTTGGACGATCGGGGGTCCTCTCCCTTTTGCAAGGGAATGGCACCTTGCTATTTATAGGAGTGGGGTGTCATCATTAGGGTTTACAATGATTGCCCTAAAAAATCGGCGGCTTGGGGATTTAATTGCCATTTTCCTTGATCCTATTTTGTTGGAAATTAATCTAGACCACTAATCTTGATTGTAACGAATCTGGACAACTGATGCTGATTGTGTCAAATCCGTATGGGCAATTAATATTAATTGTCATGAATCTTTGGAAGCTCGGATCTCCTGCCACGTGATTAATCCGCGTGATTGCAATAAATCAGCTTTGATTCGGGTAATTATGATAATTTCACTAAATCTGGTTGTTGGGAGTTGTTGATAAATATTGATTGATTTAATACCACGTGTCTAACCATCATTACGGGGAAACTGATCTTCTGCCACGTTTCATAACCGCGATCCCCAGCCGCATGAGGGTAGCTTCTTAGGTTTTGAACCGCATGAAGGTGGCAACCGCATAGGTGTAGCCTCCAAAATCTGAGCCGCGTGGGAGTGGTTTCCAATTGAGCCGTATAAGATTAGCCACATGTTAAGGCTGCATGGGCATGGCTTCTCAGTATTTGAGCCGCATGGAGATAATCCCCATGATCCGAGCCGCATAAGGACAGCGGCCGCATGGGGTGGCTTCTTAGGATTTGAGCCGCATGACGATAGTCTCCACAATCTGAGCCGTATAAGAGCATCAGCAACATGGGGGGGTGGCAGCCGCATAGATAGATTTGGTGGTTGGTGGATCGTGCCAGATGTATAGGAGATTTTCTTTGTTTTCCGAGGAACACGCCGTCATGTCAGAGTTCATCATTTCAGCTTTAATGTCAGAGTTAACACTTTATGTCAGAGCATTTAATGGGAGCAGTCACTTTATGGCCAGCGGTAAAAAGTAGGCTGCATAGGGCCACGTGATTCTTTCCTGAGCCGCATGAGGCTATTTGGAGTGTTTTTTAGCCGCATGAGGCTCCGATAAATTCATGAGCCGCATGAGGCTCCTTCTGTTTTGAGCCGCATGGGCTTCTTCTTGTTCTTTTCCATGCTTCTACAAGACCCACTTCAAAGTTTTCAATTTAAAAAATTGAAATACTTTGAATAAGAAGCATTGCTATATGAGCTCCGCTGGCCGCATAGGATGTTCTCGCCGTATGGACTTCTTGGCCGCATGGCCTGTCTGGCCGCATAGACTCCCTAGCCGCATGGGCTTCCTGCCACGCGTGCATCTCATTAATTGCTCTTAATTCATTTTAGAGCCGTCTTTTAGGGGAATCCCAAGAGTTGGTTCATTAAATATTTGGATTTGATGCCCTGGGTGAATCTCTTTTATGAGAGGGGGCAAAATCTGAGGAGTCAGTTTTGCCTGCAGCACACGACCCGAAGCGGTTATCGGTCCACATGCCCCCCTATATCTGCCTATAAATAGGGGTGCTTTTAGGACAGAGAAACTTCTTTGCTTCCTTTTGTCTTCCTCTTCTCTTGCCCAAAGCTACTGTCTTTGTTTTCCTTCTTCGATCATCAATCGATGATGGCCCCCAAAGCTTCCAAAGCTTCGAAAGCTTCAAAAGCTTCTAAGGCCTCTGCTGCGGCGAAAGACAAGAAGGCGGTGGCTCCCTCGCCGACTGTAGCACCCCCAGTCCATCCTGACGTCCACCCTGCCATCAAGGGTAAGGACTATGTGGAAGATCGGACACTTCAAACCCTAAAACAATGGCTTTGTTGCATATTTTTATGCACAAGCCTTCTTCTCTTCAGCATTCAATGCGTTATTCGTCTTTATTGAACTGCCAAAAGTTCAGTACGATGAAGCCGCATATGTTGTATGGGCCGCATGAACTTCTCATATCCGAGCCGTATGGGGTATGCCCTATGTTTGAGCCGCATGAGAATGACTGAGCCGCATAAGTACCTTTAGAACTGAACCGCATGAAGTCCCTCTGAACAGAATCATATGAGCTCCTAATGGACTGAGCCGCATAGCGTTCCACGAATCAGAACTGCATATGAACCCACCTAAACAGAGCCGTATGAGGACTCATCTAAACCGAGCCGCATGAACTCTAAATGTTTAATCAGAGCCGCATGAACTCTAAATGTTTTCTGGCCGTCTCCTGACTTTATTTCTTTTGTCTCTTTTCAGTAAATCTGCCAGTCAATGCTGTAGGAGAACCCCTGGTGGGTCAGGCCCAATTTGCCATAGGAGTTCAGTTTGACTATCTAGTCCAGCAGGTGGTGGAGCAACTGCCCCAGAACGAGCCGGAGGAGAGGCTGAATCTTATTAAGAACCAGCCCTTTCACTTTCTCTGTGCCATGCTGAACTCAGGGCGATTGGAGGGAAAGTACCAGAAGCCGGCGTTCTTCTTCGGGGACGCCCTGACTGTGAAGAACTCTCGGGTATTGGATATATCTGAGAATTAGAATTTTATTTCTGTTGGAAGGGCGATCCACATCCCCCAGATGGAGCGTCATTTCCCATTGGCGTGGTTCAATATGTTGTCGGTGGACAGGAAGATGCCGGAACCCTTGACCCCGAACCGGTCGGGAATGATTATAGGTAACATCCACTATAATAAGCATATTGGATCAGCGTACGCGGGCAGGGAACCGGTCAGCCGCTACATGATGGGGCTGGCCCCGGGTACCTACTTAAATGCGCAAGGTTCCAATTTCTCATTCTCTCAAGCCGACACCTTCCTGAATCAACTTGCTCGGAAAGGGTCTTATCCCGTTGGTCGGCTCTCACTTTTGAACTGGATACGCCCCATCCCTTCGTGGGCCAATTTGACCGGGTGGATTTTGCGAGAATATGGGACTTTCCTGCATGAGGTTGGTCTCTACCACGTCGGGGTATATGTCACGGACTGTCCATCAACAAGGAGTTGTTCATGGCTCTTTTGGAGATGTACAACCGGCGGATGGGGACCTTCTTTGTGCCTGGAGGGGAGATTGGTCTCGCTCTTCATGAGATGCTCGCAATTTCTAGGCTGCCCTGGGGCAATAAAGTGTTTGAGGTATATACTCAAACGAACGAAGAGTTCGAAGATTTGGAGCAACGATATCCGGGTTTCGTTGCTGTCTACCAGGAGTTACTATGTCATCACAGTTACTGCCAGCAGACAACCAAGAAGGATGGTACCTCGGAAGGGAACCCTCCACATAGTAGGGCTTGGCTCTCCCTCCTTTTTCAGTAAGGTGCCTCTGGTCGGGTTACTCCCCGGAATCCTCTGACTCGAGAGCAAGTACAGGATCTGGTATTAACCGCCAAGAAATCAAGGGCCTTGAGCGACACGTTTGGGTGTCAAACTGATTTCTTTGATTATTTTTATCAGGATACCCAGCCGCCGTCGGAGAAGGCAATCCTGGCAGGGTTTCTAATGGCATGGCTACGTAATTGTGTAGCCTCAGGAGGAGTTGGTTCCATTGAGAGGATCCGACGAAATTTCAACCTTTCTGCCGTGAAGCTGGCCTTCGGGGTCAGACTGGCTCTTCTTTCGGCCATGGTGTGCAGTGTACACCGTGGCCTCCGTACTTTTTCGTCCAAGGTTATTGCCCGTGACACGGCGATGAACTTTGAACGAAGCGAGTTGCCCTACCACTATTTAATGGGGTGGATATTAATACACTGTCGGTCTTTGATGAGACCTGGACCAGAAGATGGTGTAACTGACGATGATGCTTTTATTTTCCAGTACCGCCAGATGCCCTGGGAGTATAATACTATGCCCGCTTGTCGGAGGGCACTAGCGAAGGTGGATGGGTATAACTTCTTTGTGTCTGTTCCCTATTTTTCTGCTGAGGAGGTGAGGAGTGAACACGTTGACGGTACCGGGCCTCCTCTCCTCTTACCCGGGAGGTTGCTTCTTTGGTTTCGTAACATCCGTCCCTCACACTTAGTATATCGCAACCGCAATACCGTCTACCTGGAACCTTACTTGCCCAGCCGGTTCTTCCGTCAGTTTGGGAACAGCCAGCTGTTCCTAGAGAGTCCCAGCTCTTACATGGGTTTTGAAGGCAGCGTTCGGGATGGCATCAGGGCCTGGCATTATTATGATATTGCTCATACCCGTGCTAGTTTCTCGGTCCCTGACGCTGAGACGCAAGGGAAGATTTTGTATTTAGCTGCTCTCTACCGCGTCACTGCGAGCAGGTTTTCTGTTAACTTTGACCCTCGTACCAGTTTTATTGTTGGTACCGGCTTGGTGGAGAAGCCCAGGGGTCAAAGACGAGGAAGCAGAGGGCGAACACGGTTCCTGTGTCGGACTTGGAGTCCACAACCGCGGACGAAGAGAATGATGAGCATGAGGCAGATAACTCTTCCCTTCCTGTGGAAGATGTTGGGGCGGATCAGCCGCCTGTTGTACCGGATGAGATGGTGGCAAATCAGCCGCCCGTTGCGCAGGGTCCTTCGCGCAAGCGGAACAGGCGCATGTCCACTGATGGTGGCAGAACCTACTCTACGAAGCGGGCTGCGGTAAGACGTCGCGTGCTGTTCATTAAAGAGAGAGGTGAAGGTGATGATGTCGCTTCATAGGTGAACTGAACTGCAGCCATCTTTTCCTTTGGTCCTTCTTTTCCCTGAACTGTTGGTTAATCATTTTTTTCTTTGCTCTTGTAGGCGTCAGAGGAGTCGGATTCTCGAGAACCGGCTGCTGAAGTCGATCCGGCCCTGACCAGTTTGGTCAGTGACGTGCGTACCGCGATCATTTATGCTGGGGTTCTTTCGGAGGCGGCCGAGGAGTCCCACGTTGCTGAGGACTCAACTCAGGATGAAGGGGGCTCTACTGAACCTATCCCTGAGACTGTTGAATTTTAGCAGGGTGACGCTGAACCAGTCGTATCCCTTTCCGGGATGGCTGGGGCAGAAGAAGTAGCTGAATTCGACTTGGAGGTCGCTGTTGAGGGGACTACGGCGGCTGTGAGCGAACCGCAGCCTCCGCACTCCTCCCCTGGTAAGATAAGCCAAATCTTAACTAGTAAGGAGGCCTATCTGCTCTATCATCACATCCTTCGGGGGTGTGCCCCCTCCTCTTCTGACTTATATCGAAGGGCCTTCCGCTGAATCTTGTTTGGAAGGTCAGGTGGCGGCACAGCCAGGACAGGGAGCGATGGTTCCTGCATCCTCCTCTACTCAAGTGGCTCCGAGGGTCGACCTTTCTGCCTTACCGAGTATCCGGGTTCTGTGGGCCGCGGAGGAGGAGTTAGCCACTATCCACGCGTCTTTCCGCTCCGAATTTGTTTCCTTGGTGGCAGGGGTGGCGAGTTCTAGCGCACCTCTTTCGACACTGTCAGCCACACTTCCTTTGACGCCGTCTTCTATGGAAGTTCTGGATGAAGCGTAACAGGAAGTGGTTGACAGTTTCTACCGCCACTTGAAGAGAGGGGTCGAGGCTGCTGTGGGGCGGTGGACCCCTTTCGCCTTGGCCCGATAATGCGCCCAAGGCCAAATTGACATTCTCAAAACCCTTCCCGGTGGAGCGGGAATAGTCGTGCTTCTGGAGCCGAAATTGCTAGAGGCTGATCAGCTGGTGGCCCAGTTCAGGTACTGCGACAAGCTGATATGTCTACTGCGATAGGTCAAGAGCGCGGTTTCCTCATAACTGCCGTGAACAAGGTAAGGGTCGCTCGGGATACGGTCAAGCCGGTCATACTGAAGGATCTCCGTGATCTGTCTCAACTATATGATCGGTTGAGCCACGAGGGTGAAGATTGCACGGCTCGGGAAGCGACTGCCTCCCGTGGGATAATTGACACCCGGGAGCAGATCTTCGAGCTTCAGAGGAAGCTGGCTTTCTTAGAGTCTGAACTCGAAACTGCCTGTACAGAAAATGGAATGATTATCCAGGAGGCCGACAAAGTTATTCAAGCTTCAGCTAGCCTGGAGATCGCTCTGAAGAAGCTTGAGGATGGCTGGCGGGCTCACGTGCACCTGGATGATGCATAGTGGTTGTCTCAGGAGGCCGAGCGCCGAGCCAAGCAGCGGTTTGAACGGGGGACTGCCTTGCTGAGGAACCGTCTCCTGGAATTATGTACCGCCGAGCCATAGTCGGCTCTTTTGCTTTTTATGTTCTTGTTCTTTTCCCTTTTTTTTTGAGAGGGACGTGGTCCCAAAACCTGTAGTACTTTTGCTTTTCAAATAAAAGAGTATGCTTTATTCTACCCTTTATTTGTACTTCTTATTTCGTTTATGGTAGTGTTTGCCCCGCAGGGGGACTGTTTGTGGACCTGTTACCCTTGGCATACCTGGGTTTTAGGTATGGATAACAAATTTGATGGGAATACCTAGAACGATTCTACGGTAAGTGTAGGAACGAAATCGTAAAGCTGAATACTCTAGAGGGGGTGAATAGAGTTAGCAGCGGAATAATGCTAATTAAAAAATGTTAGCAGCAAAATCACAGAATAATAATCACAACTAAATAATGTAAAGGCAGAGATAAGAAAGCAAACGCAAAGACAGTGATGTATACTAGTTTTCCTCTGTTGAGGACTAGTCAAGTCGATAGAACTCTTGCTACCAGTTGAATCTACTATTGGCAAAACTGCAAGTTTTCTTACGAAGTCCTTGCAACTTCTACAACGCGAGCTTTGATACGAAGAACTCGTCCAACTTCAATTATGAAGAGGTATTCTTCTATCAAGCCTTCTGATTACAATCACTCTGAAACTTCTAGACCGCACCGCACTAGCAAATCGACTAGAGGATTGTAACTGGCTTGGGATCTGAAAATTAAAGCTCTAGAAAGACTCTTTGGAAGACAGTAGGCTTTCAGTAGAGAGAAGATTGAAAGTGAATGAGTGAGTTAAAATGATCGAAATCCTTTTCTATTTATAGGAGTTCCAAAGACAGAATTCTGGCAGAATTCGGGCAGAAATCGATGAGAAAATCTCGGTCAAATCCGCAACTGCAGGAGAACCAAGTTCCAAGGAATTCAAAACAAAACGGCCACTAACCGAACTCTGGCCGAACTCTGGCCGAGTTCTGTCAGGGTTAGGTTAGGGTTTTTAAAATTAGCTTTTGGAGAATTTTGAAAACTTTTTTGGAGCTTTTGTAAATACGAATGTTTTTCAAAACTAAGGACATTTTAAGAATATTTTGAAATCATTTTGGAATATCCTATTTGCCAGTACGACTCGGTGTACAAAGTATTTCTAGACTCAAATAAAATGAAAAATATATTGCTCAAAGAAATACAGACTCGAACAGGCAAACAACGCTTCGGTCTTTAACTGAGTAGATAGCCATTCTTGAGTATGTCCAAGAGTCCGAGATATCCTGACTAGCCCCATAAATCGAGACAGAGTTTGATCAATTATTAAAATCAGTTTTACCATATGACCAATGGGCCAACAATCTCCCCCATTTTGATAATTGACAAACTATGAATGATATAACATCTTTTGAGATAAGATATCACAAAAAATTTGTTCAACATTGTTCAATCCCTGTATTACGCTCAAAACAAAATGTTAAATCCTTTTTCTCCCCCGTTGTCATATAGCAAAATAATTGAAAAAGAGAAAGCTCCCCCGCAATCAATGCATAAGAAACAAATAGTGCAGGAACCAAAATAATAGCAAAATAATTTCTCATGCAGTGAAAATATACAAGATATAACAAAGAATTATTTTATAGGCAGTTTATAATATAGAAGCAGATAAAGATGCTATAAATAAATAAATAAACTGATGTGAAAGATAAACTACGCATCCTATAAAGATAAAATGATGTTCAAGAGATATCAAGAAATATCCAGTACAAGTCCTCAAAAGGAATGAACATAAAAACTAGAAAGAAAGAAACTTGGAATGTCGAAGCATTTCCAAGTGTACAGTAGACAATAGCTAAGTCTCAAAATCAGATAATATATCATCATCACATCTCCTCCTCCTCATCATCATCATCATCATCAGCAGCATGACCGGCATGTCCAGAAGGACCAGCTCCAGAAGTACCAGCGCCAGAAGGGTGAGGAGGGGCGCCAGCGTGAAACTTACCGACAAAGTCTCGAGTAGGGACACGATCAGAACGATACCAATCATATGCATTACCGGGCTGAAAGTAGGCATGAACAGCCTCACCCTCACAGCGGTAACCAGAAAAGGCTGGATCTCTAGGAATAGAACCGGCAGAAAGTCCAGTCTGAGCAAATCGGAGATCAGCTAGAGAATTTGCTATCGCCTGATAACGAGTGACATCGCAGAACTCATGTTCGTGGGCCATGGTATACTACTGAGTAGGTGGAGGAGGTAGAGAAGTAGGAGGAGCAGCAGCAGTCATACTACGACGAGATAGCTTAAGAAACTTGGGCTCAGGATCTTGAGTACAAGTTGACAGATCAATATCAAAATGCTGGAAGATGCGTGGGAGAATCATCGCATAAGAGATATTTCTATCTCTTGCACGACAACGTCCCATCATCTGGATAATAGTCTTAGGGGTAGAAAAAGGAATCCCTTAAGAATATGATACATAGCAGACAGCTCAAGTGATGTGACATCATCTTTTGAAGTAGACTTCGAAAGGAGAGTGGAGTAGATGATGCGATGCAATTCATAACTAAGCAAGTTCAAGTTATTTGCCTTGAACTTTCTAGAGCGAACTCGATCAGGGACACAGAGTTCAGCTTTAAAACTAGCAAGTGTCGTACCGTCGGAAAAATCAAATTCAGTGATATCATCAAGCGGTGCACCCTCGTTAGGAATACCAAGGATTTCCGCTAAGAGGACATCATTGAACTCGATATCTAGTCCGCCAATACGAGTACTTACGTCAAACAGGTTTAGTACGATATTGCAATAGAAAAGTCCAATGGCATTAGTAGCTACCGGGAAACAAAGTTTAACAACATGTTGTAACCCTAATGCCTCAAAATAAGGGCGGTATTCTGAAAAGACAGTCCATTTGATAGGAGCGCCTGTGCATATGGATCTAATAGAGAAGTCTCCATACCACAGAAGGGCTTGATCTAGGGTTTGAAAATAAAACCCATCGAACGCGCCAACGCTCGATTGAACTGGTGAAAAGAGGGAATCCGTGGGTGGATTTGAAGATAATCCTTCCTCACTAGGATTGGTCGTCTTCTTCCTCTTGAAGGGGTTGAATTCCTTAGGCGGCATTGTGCAAATAAAGTAAATATACATGAATTTAAAAGGAGGAGAGATACGAAGTTATACATCCCGAGATTCAAGTATGCTGTAGAGGATAACGATCTCCGCACAAATCTAAAATTTGGATAGATTTTACCACGTAGATTGGGAGAAACAAAGTGGTGAAGAACTAGGGTTTGGAGAGCTTTTGCACAGCTGCTGTTGTTGTGAAGGTGGTTTTAGAAGCAATAAAGAAGAAGAGGCTCTCGGGTTCTTGTTATATAACCAGATACCACTAACCGAACTCGGGCCGAATTCGGTCCGAACTCTGGCCGAATTCGCCTGGGGGTTCTGTTAGTTGGTTTGGGCCATTTTCTTTTTCATTGACTCATTTCAAAAATTTAATTCAAAGATTAGTAATTTCAACCTTCAATTAATATAATTAATATTATTTTATAGATTAAATATCATTATACAACGACTGTCTCAGATTAGCTGTAGGAGTACAGTCCCAGCTGGCGGAGGTTCACCGGGGAACTCTTAAGTACCGCTTCACTTCAACCGTAGTTGTCGTGAAAGACAAACTCTTTATTGGCTTGTCTCTAACACAGTTTTTGCGTATTGAAAATATAATCATAAAACAAAATTAATTAACATTATTGACGTCCAAAATTCCTAATTCTCAACGTAAATAATTGAAACGATCTTCTGCTAGAGGTTTTGTGAAGATGTCAGCTAATTGATTCTTAGTGTCTATGTATACAAGGTCAATATCTCCATTCGGATGATAATCTCAAAAAAATGATGTCGGATCTCGATATGCTTAGTACGAGAGTGACATACTGGATTCTTAGTCAAATTAATTGTGCTCGTGTTGTCACAGAAAATAGGAATGTGTGTGAAAAATAAATCATAGTTTTCCAAGATTTGTTTCATCCACAAAATCTGAGCACAACAACGTCCAGCGGCGATATACTCAGCCTCTGTTGTTGATAGGGCTACAGAATTTTGCTTTTTACTAAACCATGACACTAAAGCCTTGCCTAAGAAATGACATATACCGTTGGTACTTTTTCTATCAACTTTGCATCCAGCAAAATCTACATCCGAGTAACCAATAAGGTCAAAGGACTTGGTTTTGGTATACTATAAGCCAACATAAGATGTGCCCTTAAGGTATCGAAAGATACGCTTAACTACGCACAGATGTGATTCCTTTGGATTAGCTTTAAAACGTGCACACAGGCAAACACTAAACATAATATCTGGACGACTAGCAGTTAAATAAAGTAAACTACCGATCATACCTCGATACTTACGTGTGTCGACAGGCTTGCCTTGTTCATCAATATCAAGCTTTGTTGAAGTTGCCATCGGAGTGCCAATTGGTTTGACATTGTCCAGATCAAACTTCTTTAGCAAATCTTTTGTGTACTTGGCTTAATTTATGAATGTCCCATTGTCAGTTTGTTTGATTTACAGTCTAAGAAGGAATTTCAGCTCTCCCATCATGCTCATCTCAAACTTATTCTGCATACACTTAGAGAATTCTTGACAAAGAGATTCATCAGTAGATCCAAATATAATATCATCAACATAGACTTGTATTAAGAGAAGCTTGCCATTAAAAGACTTAATAAACAAAGTAGTGTCAACCTTGCCCTTTGAAAAACCGTTATCAACTAGAAAAGAGCTTAGACGATCAGACCAAGCACGAAGGGCTTGTTTTAAACCGTACAAAGCTTTCTTCAACTTGAAAACATGATCAGGAAATTTAAAATCTGTGAAACCTGGAGGTTGTGCTACAAAAACTTCTTCTTTTATAAAATCATTTAAAAATGCACTCTTGACATCCATTTGAAATAATTTGAAATTATGAAAACATACAAATGTACATAACATGCGAATGGATTCTAATCTCGCAACTGGGGCATAAGTCTCATCATAGTCGATACCTTCTTCCTGATTGTATCCTTGAGCTACTAGTCGAGCCTTATTACGAGTCACTAAACCATTCTCTTTCAGTTTATTTCGGAATACCCAACGGGTGCCAATGACCGGATGATCAATAGGCTTGGGAACAAGTTCCCAAACTTGATTCCGTTCAAATTGGTTTAATTCCTCTTGCATAGCATCTATCCAAAAATTATCACTATATGCTTCATCAATAGTTTTGGGTTCTAGCTGTGAAATAAATGCAACACTAGAAACAATATCTCTACTGGATGTACGAGTACTTAGACCTTTGGTAATATCACCAATTACCAAATACTTTGGATGATCAGCCATAAATTTCAATCTTTTCGGCAGACTCTGAAGGTAGCTGGTTCCTGGATCTTCTCAAGGAGAATCAGCTAGTGCTGAGCTTGGTAGAGAATCAGCTGTTGTTGAGCTTGGTACAGTTAGATCTTCATCATTGTCATCGATAGTCATTTAATTCAGTTTATCAAAGGTGGCGTTGATTGATTCTTCGATGATCATAGTTCGTTTGTTGAAGACCCTGTATCCTTTGCTCTTGGCCGCATAACCTAAAAATATACCTTCATCGGCCTTTTCGTCAAAATTTCCTAAATTATCTTTTGTATTAAGAATAAAGAATTTACAGCCAAATATTCTAAAATATAAAACTGATGGAATTCTATCAAACCATAACTCAAATGGAGTCTTCTTCGATTTGGGTCGAATTAGAACTCTATTGAGAACAAAACAAGCTGTATTGACAGCTTCAGCCCAGAAATATTTGGGTAGACTAAACTGGTTTAACATTACTCTGGCCATTTCGGATAGAGTTCTGTTCTTATGTTCCACAACTCCATTTTGTTGTGGAGTCATAAGACAGGAGAACTCGTGCACAAAACCGTATGTGTCACAAAATTGCTCAAACTCTACATTTTCGAATTCGCCTCTATGATCGCTTCTAATACGAGTGATCATGTAACCTTTTTTATTCTGTACTTTCTTGCAAAAGACAACAAATTCAGATAATGCATCATTCTTGTGTGTCAAAAAGTATACCCACGTGTATCTAGAGTAATCATCTACAATTACAAAAGCATATAGCTTATCTCCGAGGCTAGAAACTCAGCTAGGTCCAAATAAGCCCATATGTAGCAATTGTAGAGGTCTAGTAGTACATACTGCATTTACTGACTTGAATGTGGATCTGGTAGCTTTGTTCTTTTTACATTCGCAGCATACCGAATCCTTCTTGAATGTTATGTCCGATAAACCGCGTACTAGCTTCTTCGTGGATAATCTTGAGATTGTGTCCATATTTGCGTGACCGAGTCTCATATGCCACAGATGACTCTCATCACTTTTAGCCATTAAGCATCTACCTGAAATGTTAGTTTCTTTCAACAAATAGAAAACAGATATGTTGTCTTCGCTGATACCTTCAAAGATAGTACTACCAGTTGAGCTATCAACTATAGTATCTTTGCCAAAGTTGATGCCATAACTATGATCAGCTAAATGACTTATGCTGAGTAGATTATGTTTCAACTCGGTAACCAGACAGACATCCTTAATCACAGGATAGGGAGATTTACCAACATCACCGATACCAATGATATACCCATTAAAGTTTTTACCGAATGAGACATAACCTTCCTTCTTCTTCTTCGACGGTGTTGCAAATAATGTAGCGTCACCGGCCATTTGCCGTGAACAACCGCTGTCAAGGATCCATTTGCTTTTAGCATGTGAAAGGTGTTCCACCTACAAAATAGTTTGCAGATAAAACTTTTGGTACCCATTTCTTGTAGGATCCTGAAATGTTAGCTTTTGGTATCCATGCATAAATATTTAAATCAACAAGCTTTCTGATCCTACATACAGGAGAAATATGACCAGTGTGGCCATAATAATGATATTGTGCATGTTGAGTGTTGAAAGCTGAGTGATGTGCATGGTTGGTAGGTTTAGGTTTTCTAGTATTAAAGAAAGCATACCTATAATCCTGTTTGGGCTTAACCTTTTGGGGTAAAGTTTTAATATGGTTAGGTCTGACAGTGTTTGGTTTGGGAATATTCCGATTATTCGGTAAGTGACACGTGTTAGGGTAGGAAGCAGCAGTCTCAGGCTGTTTTCCTAACCTAATTTCCAATCTTTTGGAAGTATCATACAACTTAGTATAGTCAGAAGTGAGTGCTTCCATTCTGACTTGTGCATATTGAAGACTTTTCTTCTCTTTAGAAAGTTCTTCTTTCAGTTGGTCAATAACCTTGTCTTTTTCTTCGTATGACTTGGTAGTCTCGTGTAATAAGAGCTTAATAGAAGAAATCTCACCAGACTCACTAACATTATTTCTAACCTCGGCTAGTAGGTTGGTAAGTCTTCCTATTTCGCCTTTGTACTCTTTGAGTGCCTTCTTAGAGGTCTGATATTTGCTACGCAGTTTCCTGTAATCACTTATCAGTTCTCTAAAGGCATCTCCAAATTGGTCAAAGGTGAAGTCATCATATGTATCAACTAGAGGTTCATAGAGTACCTGATCGGATGCCATAAAGCATACATTTGCAGCGTCTTCTGATTGTTCATCTTCTGAGTCGCTGGCTTCACTTTCATGCCATATGCTGGTGTTGGCATATTTCCGAGACGTTGATCTCTTCAGGTTCCCTTTCTCATACCTGTTGCTCTTCTTGTTTGATGATGAGTTTGTAGGACAATCCTGCTTCATGTGTCCCTTCTTTTTGTAGCCATAGAAGACAACATCATCTTGATACCAGTTGTTGCTGCTTTTGTTTTCTTTGGCTTTCTTCTCATATCTCATAAATCTTTTGAATTTCCTTGCTAGGAGTTCTTGATCTTCAGCATCAGATTCACTGTTGTCTGAATCACCTTCAGCAGCTTTTCTGTGCTGAGCCTTGAAAGCGATCGTCTTCTCCTTTAGTGCAGGCTCTTCAGAATCTTGTAGCTCCACTTCATGAGTGAGTAGCTTATCCATGAGTACTTCGAGGGACATAGTTGTGAGATCGTTCCCTTCAATGATTGCAGTAGCCTTTGGAATCCAGTTTTTGGTAAGTGCTCGCAGGAGTTTGCGAATCTTTTCATGGTTACTGTAATCTTTGCCTAGGGAGGACATAGGATTTATAATATCCAAGAATCTTTCGAACATCTGAGTAACTGTTTCGTTGGGCTTTATCTTGAACACCTCATACTCTTGAGTAAGTCTGCTGACCTTTGATTCTTTGACTTGAGTCGTGCCTTCATGTGTGACTTCAAGAAGCTTCCACACTTCATTAGCAGTTGTGTAGATAGACACCCTGTTAAATTCAGTTCTGTCTAAAGCACAAAATAAAGCGTTAATAGCACGTGCATCAAGACTGGCCTTTTTTTCTTCTTCTGTATATCTGTTATGGGGTTTTTCAATTAAAACTCCATCAACATTTATACGAGGTGGCTTTTGATAGCCATCAATAACAATAGACCATAAATCAAAGTCAAGTGATTTCAAGAAGAAACTCATCCGTGTTTTCCAATAGGTATAATTCGTACCATCAAACAGTGGAGGTCTGTTTGTCGCCTAGCCTTCACTTGTGAATTTTACAGTTGCCATGTGTTGTGCTGTGATCTATATAACAATTAGTTAAATAAATAAATAATTGCAATATTACCTTGCTTTACCTGTAACACCCGTTCTGATACCAATTATAGGAACGAAATCGTAAAGCAGAATACTCTAGAGGGGGGTCAATAGAGTTGGCAGTGGAATAATGCTAATTAAAAAATGTTAGCAGCAAAATTATAGAATAATAATCACAACTAAATAATGTAAAGGCAGAGATAAGAAAGCAAACGCAAAGACAGCGATGTATACTGGTTTCCCTCTGTTGAGGACTAGTCTAGTCGGTAGAACTCTTGCTATCAGTTGAATCCACTATTGGTAAAACCGAAAGTTTTCTTTCGAAGTCCTTGCAACTTCTACAACGCGATCTTTGATACGAAGAACTCATCCAACTTCAATTGTGAAGAGGTATTCTTCTATCAAGCCTTCTGATTACAATCACTCTGAAACTTCTAGACCGTACCGCTCTGGCAAATCGACTAGAAGATTGTAACTGGCTTGGGATCTGAAAATTAATGCTCTATAAAGACTCTTTGGAAGACAGTAGGCTTTGAGTAGAAAGAAGATTGAAAGTGAATGAGTGAGTTAAAATGATCGAAATTATTCTCTATTTATAGGAGTTCCAAAGACATAATTCTGGCAGAATTCGGGCAGAACTCGATGAGAAAATCTCGGTCAAATCCGCAACTGCAGGAGGACCAAGTTCCAAGGAATTCAAAAACAAAACGGACACTAACCGAACTCTGGCCGAACTCTGGCCGAGTTCTGTCAGGGTTAGGTTAGGGTTTTTAAAATTAGTTTTTGGAGAATTTTCAAAACTTTTTTGGAGCTTTTGTAAATACGAATGTTTTTCAAAACTAAGAACATTTTAAAAATATTTTGAAATTATTTTTAGAATAGCCTATTTGCCAGTACGACTCGGTATACAACGTATTTCTAGACTCAAATAAAATAAAAAATACATTGCTCAAAGAAATACAGACTCGAACAGGCAAACAACGCTTCGGTCTTGAACTGAGTAGATAGCCATTCTTGAGTATGTCCAAGAGTCCGAGATATCCTGACTAGCTCCATATATCGAGACAGAGTTTGATCAATTATTAAAATGAGTTTGACCATATGACAAATGGGCCAACAGTAAGGTGGTCATGGACGTTCATGGTATCGGGAGAAAGAATGCCATGGAGCAGCTGGGCTCCCGGGGCATGATGAGAAATAAGGGGCATGTACCAGGAAATTTTGTACAGCATTTGTTGTCAGCAGAGGACATTTGTGGGCCTATTATCCTTGGCGTACTCCATTCAGAATACGGATAATAAGACGAGAGAAAACCAACATACTTACTCAGAGGTAATGAGGACGTGGCAAGTATGGGGTTTTTACCGCGGGGTCTTCCTACTCAGAAGTAATGAGGACGTGGCATGAGTGGACTCAGCGGAGGATATTTGTGGTCAACAGTAGACATTTGTGGGCCTATTATGCTTGGCGTACTCTAGTTTTGGGTACGGACAATAAGTCGAAAGGGAACCAACATACTTACTCAGAGGTAATGAGGACGTGGCAAGCATGAGGGTTTCTTCGATGGAGCCTTCCTACTCAGAGGTAATGAGGACGTGGCTGGAGTAGGCTCCATGAAGGGGTACATAGAACGACTCAGAGGTAATGAGGACGTAGAAGTTCTATGTAAGGGGATGATTTGTTTTTGGCGAAAGTGAAACAACTCAGAGGTAACATCGACGTGGTTGTTTTGGGAAATTTGTGGATCTGTTACCCTTTTTTGTGCACTGAAAGTACAGGTAGTGGATCATACGGAGGGAGCTCTTTTAGGAAGAAAGTTCAGAGGTATGATTATACATGACTTACTACCTAAAAGACACGATATAGATTTATCTAGAGTTACCGGAGTGTAAGTTCAGCGGTACCTGCGGGTACATAACTCGACAATCTTGGAAATATGGAGTCAGAATGTAAGTTCAGCGATACCAGCAGGTACATAACTTAACAATCTAGGATTTGGAGGATGTTGTTTCAGACATAAAACTTCTTCAGGAACTTGTCATTGAAGGGCAACACGAGCAAGTCTTCATTTTGTTTCACGAGGCGGTAAGCACCGTTGGAGAAGACAGCCTCAATGAAAAATAGACCTTCCCACTTTGGGTAGAATTTGTCGGCGATCTTGTGAGTCATAACCATCGGCCTCCGAACTTCCAGAACGAGATCGTCCACTTGGAATGTTCTGATCCTAACCTTCTTGTTGAAGGCTCCCGAGATGCGTGCTTGGTATAGCTCGATTCGTTGTTGATCTAGTAGGCGTTTTTCATCCAAGGCCTCCAACTCTTGTAGCCGGCGACGGTAATTATCGTTCGTCATCAATCGATAGGTAAGGGCGATGCGGAGCGAGGGGATTTGAGCCTCCAAAGGGAGAACTACCTCACTCCTGTATACCATAAAGAATGGTGTGTTCCCGGTGGTCGTTCGGACTGTATTGTATGCCCATAAGCACTTACCAAGCTTCTCATTCCAGTCGCGTTTGTTGGATGACACGAACCTCTTGAGCAACTTGATGATGGTTTTGTTGAATGCTTCTGCTAACCCGTTTGCTGCAGGATTATATGGCATTGAAGAAACATTCTGGATTCGGTGTTTGTCATAGAACCGATAGAAGGCGTGGCTCACGAACTGCGGACCATTATCGTAGATGATCCTTCGGGGCAGTATAAAGCGATAGATGACGTGGTGCTTGAGGAAGCTGATCACGTTTGAAGTCTTTACTTCTGCAAGTGGAACAACTTCCGCCCATTTGGAGAAGTAATATGTGATTGCGAGTATGAAGCGATGTCCTCGGGACAAATGTGGAGTGATTGGACCGATGATGTCCATTCCCCATGCTTCGAATGGCCAGGATGCTACTGTCGAATGTAGAAACTCGGATAGCTGATGGATAAAATCTGCATGGACTTGACAGGCTTTGCACTTTCTTGCATAGTCTATCGCATCTTCTACCATCGTGGGCCAGTAATAGCCCATCCGGCTAAGACGGTCTTGTAATTTCGGACCAGGCTGATCGGCCCCGCAGACACCGTCATGAGCTTTCCGTACGGCTACTTTGGCTTTTGTATTTGATAGATACCGAAGCATTAATCCTACGTAGGATCATCGATACAGCATTTTCTTCTATGTATCATAGAAGAATATGAGGGAACGCCTTCTGATAGAGGTAACATCCTTTGGGTTTTCGGGCAAGATGTCATAGACTACAAAGTCTATGAATGGCTGTCTCCAGTCTGGTGTTTTGTCAACCGTCTGAGAAGAATATGAGGGAAGCGGTAAGGCCAGCTAAGACCTCGGCTTCGATATTTTGGAGTCTGGGAACGTGTTCTATAAAGAACCCTTCGAACGATGAAATGATGCTGATCGCCGTTTGGTGATAGGGGATTATGTCTTCATCGCAGACTTCATATGAACCCCGGATCTGATTGACGATTAACTGCGAGTCGCCGTATGCTTCAAGGTATTCTACCCCCAGTTTCTTTGCAAGTCGGAGGCCAACGACCAAAGCATTGTACTCGGCCATATTGTTTGAACAGGGCTCTGTAAGGGAATAAGCCCGATTGATCACCAACCCAGAGGGAGAAATCAGCACCACTCCGACTCCAACGACGATATTGCCCTTGGGCCCAGTTCTGGAAGTGTCGTCGAAGAACATTCGCCATTTGGTATCGTGAGAGGCCACATGTGAGTCAGCAACCTCATCTGGAATCTCTTCGTATATCCTGGTTGACTCCGAACTTGGATGGGCTGCTAAAAAGTCTGCCAGAGCTTGACCTTTAATAGCCTTTTGTGGGACAAAGATCATGTGGTAGGGAGACAACAATATCGCCCATATAGCGAGACGAGAGCTGAGTGCCCCTAGCTTGGTCATGAGGACCCTGAGGGGGTTGACTCGTGAGATCACATGTATGGTTTGTCCCGTGACATAGTGTCACGTCTTCTGAATGGCGAACACCAGAGCGAGGCATTCCTTCTCTACGGTGGTATATCGGTGTTTCGTCTCCATCATCATTCGACTGAGGTAATATATAGCCTGCTCATGGCCTGCATCGTTGTTTTGTGCTAGCAGAGCACTGAGAGAATGCTCCATCGCTCGTACATAGAGCAGGAATGGTTTTCCAGCAACCAGGGCCACTAGGACTGGAGGGTTCGACAAATATTCTTTGATGTTGTCGAAGGCACGTTGGCATTCTTCATCCCATACGAATGTGACGCCCTTCTTCATGAGGTGAGTGAATGGATGACATCGTCCGAAGAGGTTGGAAATGGACCTCATGATGTAAGCTAGCCTCCTTTGAAGGCCCCGGAGTTCACGAAGATTTCTCGGGGGTCCCATCTCCATGATTGCCTTTGTCTTCTCCGGATCTATATGAATCCCCTGGGCAGTAATAATAAAATGAAAGAATTTTCCACTGGATACGCCCAAGAAGGATTTGGTAGGATTCATCTTCAAGTTGTGCGCTCGCATCAGGTCGAATACCGTCCTTAGATCCTGCAGAGGGTCTTCCTTATAGCGACTTTTGACAGCAATATCGTCAACATAGCACTCCACGGTCTTGCTTAAGTGGTCTCTGAAGATGACACTCATGGCTCTATGATACGTAGCGCCAGCATTCTTTAAACCAAAAGGCATGACTGTGTAGCAGTATGTGACAATCGGTGTTCGGAATGATGTGTGCTTCTCGTCGTCGGGAGACATCTTGATTTGGTTGTATCCCGAGAAATCATCCATGAATGACATGCACTCGAAGCTGCAGGTATTGTCAATCATGATGTCCGTGATAGGGAGGGGGAACTCATATTTAGGATACGCCTCGTTTAGATTGCGGAAGTCGATGAAGATTCGAATCTTTCTATTTTTTTGAGGACCGGTACTATGTTGGCGACCCAGTCTGGATGATGTTCCTCACCAATGAAGCCGCTGCCTATTAATTTTTTGACTTCGTCTTCGATCGCATTCATAATATCTGGGCGAAAGCGTCGCTGTTGTTGCTTGATTGGCTTTACATCCGGCCGAATGTTGAGTTTGTGAAGTACAATCCCAGGGTTTAGCCCTGGCATGTCTTCATAACTCCTGGCGAACACATCAATATATTCTTTGACGAGTTGTAGCAGTAATTCTCGCTCTTCGTCTGCCAGGCTTTTACTAACGAAGATTGGTTTTAGAGAAGACTCATTGTCGAGGTCAACTTGCATAACCTCATCTTCAGGAGGAGGCTCTATTTGTTCGAACCGCTTTTTCTATTGTGCATCCAACTGTTGGGCCCACGGCTCTAGTTTAAAAAGTTCAGTAATGTCTTCTTCTTCTTCGTAAGCGTCGGCGAATGCCATATTGACAGACAAGACTTACCTGAATACGTCCCCGATGCTGATATCTGAATCAGAGGTTGGTGATCCGATTGAGTGTGAATGCCAGTCGCATTCCTCATCTGAGCTTTTAGGGGTCGTTACAGGCGTAACATACCCTAGTCCACATCGGGTCTTATTGTAGTAATCCCGTGGTTTCCCGGCTGGGACTGGCAACTGTAAAGGTAACCGTCGACCATTGCCGTAGTTCATGCCTGGTGTAGTCTCCAGATCATACCCCTGTCTTTGCATGAGGTACTTGGATTGGGAGCTATACAGATAAAAGGGCAGTCTTCCGACGTCCTATTCGAGATTGACTTCCTCTATTGCGAAGCGCTGTGGATCATTCTTTCGGCCGAAGATGATTGGATGGCCTTCTCCCTCGACTATGAAGTAGGCACCTTCCACAGGAGTAAGTTGATTTACGGTGTAAACATTTGTCACTTGCATGTGTAGGTGAGTGCCTATACCGTGTTCCATAGCATACATTGTACAAAGCTTATCAAGCTCGAGGTAGATCAAAGACAGCCCTTTATTGATGAGGTAAGGTATCTTTTCCAGTAGAATTACATCATCTGCGGATGGAACATCCGTAAGAGCAGCCACATACTTGGCCAATTCTGGTTCTTCTTCGGCCACCCCCTGTATAAATGAAGACTGAGAGGATGACTTAGGAAGCTTAATCATTAGGGGATCCGCTGGTGGGACAGAATATGGAGTCGTTGGTGAGCTAGCGACCCCCTGTTTGGTGCTTGATGCTAGGCAGGAAGTTATTGGCTTGCTAGGAGTCCCCTACTTTGTATTGGGCTAACGATTCATCTTGGAAAGATGTATCATTATTAGCTTGTCAGAGGGTTTGAGCTTCTCTATTTGTGTCTGGCCGACTCTTGGCAGCCTGATTGTCAGTGGCTCCGTTGTGGGTTTTGGCGCTTGGCCAGACCTTGGCAGTCGGATTATCATTTGCCCCTCTTGTGCCAAGCGACTGATTGCATCCTTACGCAGAGCGGCCGTAAGGGGTGCGGTCTTGCCAGGTTTGCGAGCTTGAAGGAGGATCATCAGAGGTTCTTTTGATCCCGTTGCTGTCTCAGTTTGAGCTTGGATATCTCCTTCGACAAGGTGCCTCTTCAGCTTCTCGTACAAGCAAAAGTCCGAGTAATAAGACTCGACCCCTTTAAAGGGATCGATGTCGACAAATTCTGTCCTTACGAAGCCGTGCTTGTCGACATACTTGAAGCACTAGTGCAGTGTGGAAGGCACGATCATGTAATCGTGTATCCAAGGATGCCCTAGGAGAATATTGTAGGAAGTGTCCGCATCTATGACATAACAAGTCACTTCTGACTACAGATCGCCGATTTGGCACTTCAAGCGAATCTTCCCGATCGGGTAGCTCCTACCCGAATTGAAACAGCTGATGGCGGTGCTTGTCGACATCAGGCGATGCATAGGAATACGAAGATGGTGCAACAGCCTCTTCGGGATGATGCTTATGGAAGAACCGGGGTCAATGTGCATCTGATCCACCTTTACGTCACCGATGTATACATTGTAATACAACTGACGATCGTACAGGTTGGTTTTAATGAGCATATCCTGCGGAGTAAAGACGATATTGGGCATTACACCTGTGCAAGCGCTGTTCTGGGGATTTACAGGCGGGCTCTCTTCCGTAAGGTTGACCTGAGCCAAATATGCGTCGACATTCTGGAATGCATTGCTCAGTGCCAGCAAATATCTTTGGAGAGTCTCAGGAGCCCGTATAATGACAATTTGGCCGGTGTGTTGGCCAATTGTGCCAAGATGTCAAAGTTGTAGGGCCTCTCCAGCCCATGAGGTGCCTCTTTTCGGAGGGACTTCTCAAAGCGAGTCTCCTTCGGCCTAGGCTTGTCGGTCGTTGGTATTTGAGAAGGTGCTGGAGCGTCAGCAGTAGCCGATTGATGATCTTCAGCCGAGTTAACCGGTGTAGGTTGGGATTGCGCACCCGATCGGGTGACAACAGCTGTGGCTTCTTCGACATCTGCCGAGATTGTATGGCAGGATCTGACCTTTCTACCCTTCTTTCTGCCAGTAGAGGGTGGTATGGGTTGAGTCACTTCAAGTACCAGGTCCGGATGGACCCACATGACCTCCCCTCGTGATGTGGTGAGGGGCACTAGACCAGCAGCCTGATCTCGAGGAGGTGGAAGATTAGCAATCTCCATTGTTGCCGGAGGGACGGGTACTACGCCGTCTTGAGTCTCTGTCGGAGGGAAGCTGCCGAACTGTACTGACACCATATTGGCTGCCGCGGTTACCTCCTCGAAATCAATGGCCAGAGCCTTCGAATCGATGAGATGCTGAATATATCGCTTCAATTGGAAGCAGTCCTGCGTGGCGTAGTGGACGTAACGATGGCAATGGCAGTACTTAGGGCTTTCCATCTCGACCGGCCGAGGTTCCCGTCTAGGTGGAGGGAGCTAAATTCTATCTCCTTGTATGAGCATATC
This sequence comes from Iris pallida, assembly GCA_029216955.1. NCBI lineage: Eukaryota > Viridiplantae > Streptophyta > Magnoliopsida > Asparagales > Iridaceae > Iris > Iris pallida. Next base: position 7,791,010 of record JANAVB010027399.1, read on the forward strand.
CAAGATGGGCTTGACATGACCGTCTTCGAAGTAGTAAGTCATCTGCGACCACTGCTTTTTAGCTGGTTTTGATTCAGGCTTCTAGGTTGCGTCAGCCACCATAGCCTGTTTGCCCTTGTTGTCTCGGTTATTGGAGGAATTATCCCTGCTGTTGGTGTTGGCATTATGGCGTTTACCTTTGTCCTCTCCCTCCGAGATGTGTAATCCCAGTTGGCGAGCCTTCTTCAACTTATCTGCGGTGCTAGTGGCACTTTTGATGAACGTTTTCCAGTCCTTAAATTGACTTTCACCCATCCAGAGGCTTATTTTTTGGATCTGTCTCTTTTGGCAAATTTCAATTAAGGAGGAATTCGGATTTCCAGACGGCAACTTCATTACGGTTTGGCGAAACCGCTCAATATAGTTCCTTGTCAGCTCCTTCTCCCCTTGAACAACATCCATGATGGTGGACATCGTCACGTCTTGTACTACTTCGTAGAACCTCTCCAAAAACATACGCTTGAAGCCGGCAAAGAAATGGATGCAGTTGTCTGGTAGGTTGCGGTACCAGTCGAAGGCGACCCCTTCAAATGCCCCGATGAATAATCGTATAAGGATGGCATCGTCATGGGGCAGATGGTCGGTTGTGATTTCGAAGTAAGTAATATATCGACTTGCGGAAGTCTTGCCATCATAGGGGTTGATGTTGAACGGCTTATATCTTGGTGGAAAAGGGACATCCCTCAATGCAGCAGGATATGGTTGCCGTATTCTGAGGTCTTGGGAGGTTTCCCGGACGTAAAACATAGCCTGGAGCTCCTGGACCTCTCTTCTTGCCTCCCTGGCCTCATCCACAGCGATGGAAGCCAAAATTTTAGGAGGATTGTTGCCCAAGTTTGGTATCGCTGAGTTTGAGTCCGCATTGACCGTGGGACCCAAGCTTGTTTGGCCAGGCGTCCTTCCTTGTAGAGTTAGAAGAGCCGCTTTGATTTCTTCCACGGATTGACCAAGGTATACAGTATGGCCTCTAGCGTGTCAATGCATTGGCGATCACTGGGACCGTCTTGATCATCGTTTGTCATGAATGCCGTCCTCACACGAGCCAAAGTGGAAAGGATGGTGGACGACGTGCCCTCTGAATCATACCCCTGTACACAGAAGTCGTTGGGGTATGTGGGAATGTTTTCCTCTGGTTCGGACTCAGAAGGAATAGTAATCCAGCTTCAGAGCTTGCCTCGTCTTGAGAGTCGCGAACATCCTCGGGACGTCGGCACCTGCTATATCTATTGGAAGAGTCATTTCCTCGGGCTCATCTCCTTGGAATACTGGATTGTCGTAGATGTCCGGAGGAATGCTACCCCCGATTCCAGCAACCCCCAGTGATGTGGATGATGAATCTCCCAATGTAGTAGATTTCATCTTCGAATGGGTACCTTAGAAAACTACGGTGGTAGGCAACCGCTTAGATGATAGTTTCTTGGTCAAAGTAGTTGAAATCTTTGGGCTAGAAATATTTGTTTTCTTCCCTCTCCCGCTGGTGGGGATTCTCTGAGCAGAATTACAGGAGACGACGGAAAGTGCCTCATCCTTTGAACTTGGTTGTTACAGTCTTTGGAAGACGGACCTCCGGTCTTCTCGTACTGCCGCATTATTGCAGCAGCAATTGACAATGACTTTGGTGCAGTGATGTCCGTGGGAGGACTCTTTGCGTACCGAGTCCCCTTCTCTTTCCTTGCGTTTGTGAAGGATCACGTCACGCAAGTCAGATGGGTCTCGAGCAACCACGTTTGCTCCCTGGTTGCGGGAAGACTTTTGGGAACCACTCTGTCCGTTTGCCGTCGGGGGCTGGACTCGAGTAGTTCTGTATAACTTCCCATCAGAGGCCCGCATAACAGTAAGCGGAGCGCTCGGATGGTCAGAGGTTGGGACAGCCGACTGAGCTTGCCGAGCTCGCGCTGTCCTAGACTTCTTTACTCTAGCGCCTGAAGGCACATAGTAGGAAGAGTCTAAGTGGTGCTGCAGAGAGTCAGACACATTTTCTTGGGAGCTTAAAAAATCAGGGCCATAGGAGAGGCGGTCGAAGACAGAGCCCGAGCCGCGTGGAGTGGATAATATGCGGCTGGAATCAGCAGTCTTCATGCGGTGGGCAGTCGTTGCCGCATAGGCCTTATTCATGGGGCTGGAAGTCTCGGTCGCATGAGACTCCTCCATGCGGCTGGAAGCCTTGGCCGCATGGGCATTCTGCATACGCCTGACTGTTTTGGCCGCATGAGCATCATGCATGCGGCTGGCAGTTTTGGCCGTATGACCATCATGCATGCGGCTGGCAATCTTAGCCGCATGAGCATCATGCATACTGCTGGTGCCTTTATTCGACTTCTTCTTGGTCCATATAGAGTCCCTCTTTGTCCCTACAAGTCCAGCATCGTAGTATTTTTCTCTGCCAGACTTGGGGACAACAGAGTCCTCTATGGCCTGAAGTGGAGCCGTATGAGAGTCGCCCTCGCCGTCTTGGGCAGCAGAGAGTACTTCGTCCAGGGCTTAGGAAGGAGCCAATGACTTGGGCCTCTACTTCCTGTGAGCCATCTTTGTGCGGGCTCGCTACTGGATCGGGCCAGTACTCCCATCGGAGAGCATTTCTTCAAACGCCTATTGGTCGAAGCGGACGACCATCTTCTGTTGTGTGGAGCCAAGTTTGGTTGCATCCGATTGCGTTACCAACTTCTCATCTATGGAGAAGTTTGTCCCCAGCAGAGTCGCCATCATGTTTGCCATTGATTATAAAAGAACAGAACAGTTTTATGGGAGGACTGGACTTTTACTTCATAATACAAACTCGCTCATACAAAGAAAGCCTAGGAATGAAAACCTAGGTACAGCAATCTATGTACAATTGTTTAGTTTTGATTCTGAGGGGTGACGGTAGAGGCTCGGGAAAGCGACGATAGCTCTGCCTTACTCCTTGGACGATCGGACGTAGCCTTGGCTCTGATGAAGAAATACTCTCGGAATGTGTAGGAAGACTCCTCTTTGTGTGCCTTTGGCTCTCTGTGTATCCAGCCGGGGGTCCTCTCCCTTTTGCAAGGGAATGGCACCTTACTATTTATAGGAGTAGGGTGTCATCATTACGGTTTGTAATAATTGTCCTAAAAAAGTCGACGGCTTGGGGATTTAATTACCATTTTTCTTGATCCTATTTTGTTGGTAATTAATCTGGACCACTAATCTTGATTGCAATGAATCTGGACAATTAATGCTGATTATGTCAAATCCGTATGGGCAATTAATGTTGAATGTCATGAATCTTTGGAAGCTCGGATCTCCTGCCACGTGTTTAATTCGCATGATTGCAATAAATCTGCTTTAATTCGGGTAATTATGATGATTGCACTAAATATGGTTGTTGGGATTTGTTAATAAATCTTGATTGATTTAATCCCACGTGTTTAACCATTATTACGGGAAAACTGATCTTCTGCCACGTGTTATAACCACAAGTCCCAGCCGCATGAGGGTAGCTTCTTAGGTTTTGAACCACATGAAGGTGGCAGCCGCATAGGTGTAGCCTCCAAAATCTCAGCCGTATGGGAGTGGTTTCCAATTAAGCCGCATAAGATTATCCACGTGTCAAGGCTGCATAGACATGGCCTCTCTGTATTTGAGCCGCATGGAGATGATCCCCATGATCCGAGCTGCATAAGGACAGCGGCTGCATGAGATGGCTTCTTAGGATTTGAGCCGCATGACGATAGTCTCCATGATCCGAGCCGCATAAGAGCATCAGCCGCATGGGGGATGGCAACCGCATAGTGAGCTTTGGTGGTTGGTAGATCATACCAGCTGTATAGGAGATTTCCTTCGTTTCTCGAGGAATATGTCATCATGTCAGAGTTCATCATTTCAGCTTTAATGTCAGAGTTATCACTTTATGTCAGAGCATTTAATAGAAGCAGTCACTTTATGGCCAGTTGTAAAAAGTAAGCTGCATTGGGCCACGTGATTCTTTCCTGAGCTGTATGAGGCTATTTGGAGAGTTTTTGAGCCGCATGAGGCTCCTTCTGTTTTGAGCCGCATGGGCTTCTTCTGTTTTGAGCCGCATGGGCTTCTTCTTGTTCTTTTCCATGCTTCTACAACTGCCTTTGTGCTTTAAGCCTGGTCGATGCATGCCCTATCTCATTTGGACCGCATGTGTTCTGTATGATAGGGCCACATGGGCTGGGCCGCATAATCGCTGCTCATTCGAACTTGAACCGGATAAGTGCCTTAAGACTGATCCGCATGAACACTTCATGACTGAGCCGCATAAGTGCCTCATGATTGAGCCATATGAGCACTTTATGATCAGGCTGCATGAATACTGTATGACTGGGCCGTATAAATGCCTCATGATTGAGCCGCATAAGCACTTTATGATTGGGTCGCATGAGTATTTCATGACTAAACCGCATAAATGCCTCATAATTGAGCTGCATGAACACTTCAAGACTGAGCCGCATAAGTGCTTCATGACTGAGCTGTATGAGTACTTCATGAAGCCGGCCTCATGAATTTGGGCCGCATGAGTTATGTTTGGCTAGGTCGTATAACTGGCTGAGCCGCATAACTAAAAAAACAGAGTTCTTTGTTTTCTTTTCGGTGCTAATCCCCTTTTTTCTATGTTTTGTAGGGATCTGGCTAGCAAACTTCTCCAGGACCGGTGTCGGCGATAGAGTGAAAATATACCATTCTGACACATACATCAGACAGCTCAAAACTCCTCATGCATTGGAAGAGTTTTCCCCGTGCCATTTTGGCATACACATTAAACAACTCAGGACTCTTCTTGCTTCGGAAGAGTTTTCCCCAGGTGGTAGGAAGAGCCTTTATGCCTCAGAGAGTTGGACGGTGGTCAGGCGTCGTTATGAACGTCCTGCCTTTACGGCTCTCCAAGTAGGCGAAACCACCACCAGGGATGATGTTTTGAAGGTATGGTCCTTCGGAGGAGCGAGGCTAAGGTATCCGCAATACGGAGGGGAGGATAGCATGCTATATTTTTCCTCCTCCAGGCAGTTCCTTGGGGTTTCAACAGCCTTGTTTGCTTCTCAGCAGTAAAATATGACTTCTTTCGAGGGCCACGAAACTACTTTTTGATGAAGACGAAGTGCTGTCAAACTGACCAAACTATTTATTGCTAGATTTTCATTTTATTTTTATTTTCTGCTGTCGATGTAGTCCTATGAATGTAACTGTTTTTGAATAAACATAATATGTTCACTCCATTCTTTATTTGTGGTATTTTGTGGTGCTTGTACTAGAGGGCCTAATACAGCATCTGTATTTGATAAAGGATATCCCACTGTAGGGTTTTCGTGGACCTATTGCTCTTTTCTGCATCTGGAAATGCGAGCAAACAGATTTGAATGGTATTTTGTCGACCTACTACTCTTGGTACACCGATGGTGCGAGTAATAGATTAGGATAATATTTATGGACTTATTACCATTTTTGTGTTCTGGCGATGCGAGTACTGATAATAAGTGGAGAGAAAACCAACATATTTACTCAGAGGTAATGAGGACGTGGTAGGAGTAGGCATAATAGGGGTACACAGAACAACTCAGAGGTGCTATCAACATGGAAGTTCTACGCATTGGGTTATTTGTTTGTCATGGATGGAAAAACAACTCAGAGGTAATATGGACGTGGTTATTTTTCCATCAGGGAATTTTGTGGACCTATTACCCTTTTTGTGCACTGATGGTGCGAGTAATAGATTAGGATAAGTTTTAAGGACCTATTACCCTGCTGCGCACTGGTGGTGCGGGTAACAGATTTTGAGGCAAACTCTGGTGGAGAAAAGCGTTTAATGTGGAAATTCATAGATATGACCAGGAGATGAGATATGAAACAATTCGGAGCAGTCAGAGAGTAAGTTCAATGGTACCTGAGGGTACATAACTCAACAATCTGGGACATTTGAGGTCAGAGTGTAAGTTCAGCGATACCAGAGGGTACATAACTCACAATCTGAGAGATAGTTGGAAGATGTCATTTAGACATAATATTTCTTGAGGAACTTGCCGTTGATGGGCATCTTAAGCAAGTCTCCATTTTGTTTTGAGAGATGGTATGCGCCGTTGGAGAATACGGTCTCGATGATGAACGGACCTTCCTATTTAGGCTAGAATTTGTCGGGGGTCTTGTGAGTCATGACCATTGGTCTGCGAATGGCCAAGACGAGATCGCCGACTTGGAATATTCTTTGTTTGAGTTTCTTATTGAAAACCCGAGAGATGCATGCTTGGTAGAGGTCTACGCTTTGTTGAGCTTGTAAACGCTTCTCATCTAATGCTTCCAACTCTTGTAGGCGTCGGCGGTAGTTATCGTCCGACGTTAACCGGTAAGTAAGGGCCACTAGAAGTGAGGGGATCTGAGTCTCCAATGGGAGGACTGCCTCGATCCCGTAAATCCAGGAGAACGGTGTATCTCCTGTAGCCGTCCGAATTGTGGTACGATACGCCCATAAGCACTCGCCAAGCTTTTCATTCCAGTCGTGTTTGTTTACAGACACAAACTTTTTGTGGAGCTTGATTATGGTTTTATTGAAAGCTTCAGCCAGACCGTTAGCCGACGGGTTATATGCTATTCAGGCCATGTTCTGAATCCGATTCTTGTCACAAAATCGATAGAAAGCATGGCTTGCGAACTGCGGACCATTGTCGTGAATAATCCTCCGGGATAGTCCAAAACGGTAGATGACGTGATGTTTTACGAAGCTAATCACGTTCGATGTCTTAACCTCTGCCAGCAGAATAGCTTCCGCCCATTTAGAGAAGTAATCAGTGATTGCAAGTATGAACCGATGCCCTCTAGATGACGGCGGGGTGATTGGCCCAATGATGTTTGTTTCCCAAGCTTTAAATGGCCAAGAGGCTACCGTCGGGTGCAAGAATTCAGATAGAAGATGTATGAAATCCGCGTGGATCTGGCAAGCCTTGCACTTTTTTGCATAATCAACTGCATCTGCTACCATTGTGGGCCAGTAATAACCAATCCGACGGAGACGATCTTGCAATTTCGTGCCAGGTTGGTGAGCCCCACAAGTGCTGTCATGAGCTTCGTATAAGGCTTCTTTGGCTTCTGCATTTGACAGGCATCTTAATAGTAGCCCATCGTAGGATCGTCGATATAACATTTTTGTCTCCGTATAATAGAAGAATCTAAGGGAGCGTCTTCTGACTGACGTTGTTTCCTTCACATTCTCTGGCAAAATTCTATAGACTGTAAAGTCGATGAGCGGGTGTCTCCAGTCTTGTATGTCGTTGGTTATCTGGGCAGAGTAATTCGTACCCAGTTGAAGATTGTTCCTGGAACAGACCAGCTCATGGACTATTATGTCGACTAGATGATGAGTATCATTTGAAAGTGCCAAGGAAGCAGCGAGACCTGCTAGGGCATCAGCTTCGATGTTTTGGAGCCTAGGAACGTGCTCTATAAAGAATCCTTCTAAGGTCATAATAATGGCAATTGCTGTTTGATAATAGGGAATCAGGTCCTCATTGTGAACCACGTATGAACCATGGATCTGGTTAACAACCAAATACGAGTCACCATATGCTTCCAGGTACTTGATCCACACTTCTTTTGCAAGTTAGTGTCCGATGACTAGAGCGTTATATTCAGCTACGTTGTTTGAACAGGGTTCTGTAAGAAAATATGCCCAATTTACCACCAACCAAGAGGGTAAAATTAATACTACCCCGACTCCGACGACGATATTACCTTGTGGCCCCATTCTTGAAGCATCGTCAAAGAACATTCGCCAAATGGCGTCATGTGAAGTCATGTTCGAGGTGACGACTTCGTCGATAATTTTTTCATAAATTTTGGCTATTTCTGAGCCTGGATGGGTTACTAAGAAATCAGCCGGGGCTTGACCTTTCATAGCCTTCTGCGGAACAAAAACCATGTCGTATGGGGATAATAGTATCGCCCAGGTGGCTGGACGAGAACTGAGTGCACTGGGCTTGGTCATAAGAACCCTAAGAGGATTAACTCGTGAAACAACATGGATGGTCTGCCCTGTCACATAGTGTCGTGTTTTTTGAATGGTGAACAGTAGGGTAAGACACTCCTTCTCTACAGGAATGTATCTATGTTCTGGTCCTACCATCATCCGGCTGAGATCGTAAATGGCATGTTCATGTCCCGTTCCAGTATTTTGTGCTAGCAAAGCACCAAGGGAGTGTTCCATCGCCCGTACATAGAGCAGGAAGGGCTTTCTGGCGGCCAGGGCTACCAGAACTGTCGAATTCGTCAGGTACTCCTTGATATCATCGAAGGCATGCTGAAATTCCTTGTTCAATACGAAAGAGACACCTTTCCTCATGAGTTGAGTGAAGGGTTGACATCGCCCTGAGAGGTTAGATATAAACCTCCTGATATAGGCTAGTCTTTCCTGAAGGTCGCGGAGTTCACGGAGGTTCCTTGGTGGACTCATCTCCGGGATTGCTTTCAATTTGTCGAGATCTATGTGAATTCCCCGGACAGTAATGACAAAGCCCAAGAACTTTCCCATGGACACCCCCAAGAAAGACTTGGTGGGATTCATCTTCAGGTTGTGCGCCTGCATGAGGTCGAACACTGTTCTCAAATCATGTAAGTGATCATTTTTTGAGTGGCTCTTGACGGTGATGTCATCAACGTTACACTCGACCGTCTTGCACAAATGCTCTCTGAAGATGACACTCATATCCCGTTGATATATAGCACCGACGTTCTTCAGGCCAAAGGGCATGACCGTATAACAATATACGCTGATCGGTGTTTGAAATGACGTATGCTTTTTGTCCTCAGGAGACATTTGGATTTGATTGTATCCTGAAAAGCCATCCATAAAGGACATGCGCTCGAAGCCACACGTATTATCGATCATTATGTCGATAATCAGAAGAGGGAATTCATTCTTAGGGTATGTCGCATTAAGATTGCAAAAATCGATGCAGATTCAGATCTTTTCATTCTTCTTGATGACTGGTACTATATTGACTACCAAATTTGGGTGTTGCTCTTCACGGATGAAACCGCTAGCTATAAGCTTATTTACTTCTGCTTTAATGGAATTCATGTTGTCTGGATGAAATCGTCGCTGCTGTTGTTTAACTAGTTTTGCGTTCGAATAAATGTTGAGCTTATGAAGTGCAATCTCGGGGTTTAGCCCTGGCATGTCTTCATAGCTCCAGACAAAGACGTCGATGTATTCTCCGACGAGTTGTAACAACGACTCTCGCTCGCCGTCTGTTAGGCTTTTACTGACGAAGATTGGCTTTGGAGAGGATTCATCGTCGAGGTTAACTTGCATAACCTAGTCCTCAGTAGGAGGATCTCGAAGTTCAAAGCGTTTCGCCTATTGTGCGTCTAGTTCCTAGACCCATGACTCCAACTCAAGTGGTTCAAGTAGATCCTCGTTTTCCTCTTCGATATCAGCGGATGTCATGTTGACAGATAATGTCTGTCTAAATATATCTCCAATACTGCTATTAGAGTCAAAATGGGTTACTCGGACGAATGAGAGTGCCACACGCATTCTTCATCAGAACTTTCGGGCATTGTTGGTTGAGTAACATACCCGAGGCCGCGTCTGGATTTGTGATAATGGTTCTGAGATTTCCCTGCCAGTGCCGACGGTTGTAGAGGCAATCGTCGACCACTGCCATGATTCAGACCATGGTAGCCTCCATGTCGTACCCCTGCTTTCGCATGAAGTACTTGCCTTGAGGACTATACAGGTAGAGCTGTAATCTTCCAGCATCGGGTCCGAGATCGGACTCTCATGGCATGAAAGATTGAGGACCTTCTTTTTGGCCAAAGATGATCGTGTGATCCCATCCTCTTCTGTTTGGGACCAGGACGTAAGCGCCTTTCGTGGGAGCAAGTTGATTTAGGGTATGGACGGTTGCCACCCGTATGTACAGGCTAACGTCTAGACAGTCCCGTACAGCATATATTAGATTAGGCTTATCATACTCAGAATAGTCTAACGGCAGCCTCTTATTAATGAAATAAGGAATTTTGTCCACAGGGATTACATCATCAGGAGAGGGGCTATCCACCTGTGTGACCAAGTATTTAGCGAGTTCTTTGTCCTCTTTAGCTACCCCTTGCGAGCTTAGAGGTCGGGATGCTGTCTTGGACAACTGGACTACCAAGGGTTCAGCTTGAGGTATTGACTTGATTGTGAGGGTTGGATCGACAAGGAACTTTGCGACTTCCGGTTGCCTTGGAGTGGATTTTGGCAATCAGATTACCATCGGTGTTACAGAGGGCCTTGCATCTTTCTGTTGCCTTTGATTGGATTTCGACAGTTGGATCACTATTGGCTCTATGACAGGTTTTGGCTCCTGGCTGGATCTCGGGAGACGGATGACCATTGGTTCCAACTGCGTAGGTGAAGCAGGAGAACCGAGCACTTCTTTATGCAAGGTTGCGACGAGGGGTACGGCCTTGCCCAATTTGCGGGCTTAGAGACGAATTCTTAAGGGTTCTTCTGGCCCTGTGATGGCCACCAGTTCGTCAGTTATATGTTTCCTAGATTCGTCATAAAGACAAGCCTCCGAAGTGTAATAAGATTCAACCACTTTGAAGGGATCGGTGTCGCGAATTCAGTTTTTCACGAAGCCGTGCTTACTGACATACTTGAAACACTGGTGAAGGGTAGATGGCACATCATATAGTCATGTATCCACAGACATCCCAGGAGGATGTTGTAGGAGGTGTCTACATCTGTGACGTAGCAGGGAACCTCCGTCTTCAGGTCACCAATCTGATATTTCAATCGGATCTTCCCTAGGGGATAGCTCCTTCTCGAGTTAAAACCGCTAATGGCAGTGTTAATCGCCGCAAGCCGATGCATAGGAATGCCAAAAAGTTGGATAAAGCTTTTCAGGATGATGCTTATTGACGAGTCAGGGTTGATATGCATCCGATCCACCTTGATGTCGCCTATGTATCCAGTGTAGTACAAGGGGCGATCATGCAAATTGGACTTGATCAACATATTTTGTGGAGTAAATATGATGTTGGGCATTGCATCTGTGCTATCGCTGCCCTGTAGATCTGTTGGCGTATCTTTCTATAGAGGCTTGACCTGAGCTAAGTAAGCGTCAGCATTTTGGAGTGCTTCGCTTAATGCGGCACGAAGATCTTTGGAGAGCCTTAGGAGCCCGTATAACGACAACTTTGCTAGCGTATTAGCCAATTGTGCTAATATGTCAAAGTTGTAAGGTCTCTCCAGTCCATAAGGTACATCATTACGGAGTGGCCTGTCGATGCGGGTTTTCTTTGGCTTGGATTTATCTGCCAGTGGAGGCTGAGATGGCCTTGGAACATCAGAGGGAGGCAACGTTGCCGGTTGAGGATCTTTGACTGAACTATCCCGTGTGGGCTGGACCTTTGCTCCAGACCGGATAACAATGGCTGCAGCTTCCTCAGTCTCGGCTGAAATTTATGGCATGATCTAGACTTCCTGTCTTTTTTCTTGTTGGTATGAGATGACACCTTTCGGGTAACTTCGGGCACTAAGTCTGGATGCACCCACATGATCTCCCCTGGCGATGTGGTGAGAGGTACTAATCCAGATGTCTGGCTCTGGACGGGTGGAAGATTAGTAACCTCTATCGTTGCCCGAGGTACAGGTATTACCCTGTTTGAAGTGCTTGGTGGAGGGAAGTCGTCGAACTGAATTGATACCATATTCGTCGCCACGGTAACCTCATCAAAGTATATCGACAGAGCCTTGGAGTCAATAAGACTCTGAATGTACCGCTTTAATTGGAAGCAGTCATGAGTGAAATGATGGACGTAGCGGTAGAAGTGATAATATTTTGGGTCCTCTATTTCTGTCGCTCGGAACTCGCGCCTTGGTGGAGGGAGCTGGATCCTACCCCCTTGCAAGAGCATATCGAAGATAGGTTTGACATGGCTATCTTCAAATGAGTGATTCACCTTGGGCCACTAACCTTCCGCCTATTTTTGTTCGGGCTTCTGGGTCGTATCAGCGACCATGGCCTGTTTTCCCTTATTGTCTCGGTTGGAGGTAGCGCCACTGTTGTTGTTGCTGGAGGTAGAGCCAGAATGTCTGCCTTTATCATCTCCGTCTGGGATGTGTAATCCCAATTAGCGAGCCTTCTTCAATTTTGCCTCTGTATTTGTAACACTTATGATGAAGGTCGTCCAATCCCTGAACTGATCATCACCCATCCAGAGGCTAATTGCGGGAAGCAACTTCTTCTGGCAGATTTCAATCAAGGAGCTCTCGGGATTGCCTTGTGGCAATCTCATTACGGTTTGGCGGAACCGCTCGATATAGTTCCTTGTTAGCTCCCTCTCTCTCTGAATGACGTCCATGAGAGATGACATGGTTACATCATGCCCCACTTCGTAGAATCTTTCCAGGAGCATGTTTTTGAAACTGTCAAAAGAATAGATGTAGTTGTCAGAAAGTTGCGGTACCAGTCGAACGCGATCCCCTCCAATGCTCCAATGAATAATCGTGTGAGGATGGCGTCACTATGCAGCAAGTGGTCGGTTGTGACTTCAAAGTAAGTCATGTACCGACTAGCAGAGGTCTTCCGGTCATATGAATCGATATGAAACGGCTTGTATCGTGGTGGAAAAGGCACATCTCTCCATGCAACGGGATACGGTTGTTGTATTCTAAGGTCCTGAGAGGAGTCTCGGGTATTGAACATTGCTCGAAGCTCCTGGACTTCTCTCCTCGCCTTCTTGGCTTCGTCTGCAGCTGAAGGAACGAATGCTCCTAAAGGATCATCACCCAAAGATGGAGGTGTCATATTGGAGTCTGCTTGACTGCGGGTCCCAAGCTTGTTTGTCCGGGTGTCCTTACTGGTTTAGTTGGCAAGGCGGCTTTGATTTCGTCCACGAACTTGACCAAGGACATGAGCATGGCTTCAAGTACTTCTAGACGTTGTCGATCAGAAGGCGCTTCATGATCATCGTCAGCCATAAAGACTGTGCTCACGTGGGTAGAGGTGGAAGGGATCGTAGTAGAGGTGTTCTCTGTGTCGTACCCTTGTATAGAGAAATCATCGGAGAATATCGGAATGTCATCTTTCTCAGACTCGAAAGTGGTGCTACCCCCTGTGTAGGAAGTCGTATCCTCTTGGTGAGGGTGGTGGCCCTTAGGGAAGTCCAAGTCTGTTGCACAGTTCTGGGGGACCTCTACCCCCTGTATGTGCTCTTGGTACACCGGGTTATCGCATATATTAAGGAAACTGCTACCCCCAGCTTCGTCTACCCTCAAGGAGGCCGAAGGTGCACCCTCGGGTGCTGGAAGCTTCTTTTTGGATCGAGTGCCTAAATAGACACCCCCTGTGGTTGTCGGTGGGAACCCTCCAGATGAGGGTCTCCTTGTAATACTGGCCGAGATTGCCGGGCTGGAAGAGCATGTCTTCTTTCCTCCCTTGCCAGGAGGAACCTTTTAAGTTGAATTACAGGAGGCGAAAAGAAACTCCTCGTCCCCCAAAATTTGCACATGTTTCTTGAGTTGTTATCGGACAGGTGTTGGCTGATGTAGTCGTTGGAAAACTAACTACCGACCTTCAGGTGCTGCTAATTTGTCGCAGCAGCAGTTGATGATAACTCGGGTGCAACGATGTCCCGAGAGGGACTCATTGCATGCCAATGCTGCCACCTTACATTTGTGAGTAATCACCTCACGTAAGTCGGTAGCAAGCTGATCTACCCTTGTACCAAACGTATGGACTCGGGTATCACGAGCACACGGGTACTTAGTTATCATGTTTGCTCCCTAATTCGTGGCTAGTGAAAACACTTGCTCTGGATCGTTGGAGGGAGACTTTAAAGACCCACCCTGTCCGTTAGCCCTTGGGGACTGGACGCGAGTGGTTCTGTACAACTTTCCATCAGGAGCCCATGTAACATTTAACGGGGCCCGCTGACAGTCAGTAACTTGGACAGTTGACTGGGCTTGTTCGGCCCGTACTGCCCTAGACTTTTTTGACTTAGCGCCCGAAGGCGCAAAGTAAAAAGGGTCCAGATTGATACATCTCACATTCTCAATGGGCCGCATGGAGTCGGGCCCGTATGAGAGACGGTTGAACACAGAGCTTCTGACAGGGCCGCATGAGATATCCTGTTTGAGGCCAGGATTGGCTGCCGCATGGGCTATCTTCCAGCGGCCAGAGCTGGCTGTCGTATAGGCTATCTTTTTGTGGCCAGAGTTGGCTTCTGCATGGGCCATCTTCTTGCGGCCAGAGTTGGCTGCCGCATGAGTTGTCTACCTGCGGCCAGAGTTGGCTGTCGCATGAGTTGTCTGCCTGAGGCCTGAGTTGGCTGCCGTATGGACATACTGTCCATCTCTTTTAAGCGGCTTCTTCTTTGTCCGCATGGATTTTTCTTGTGCCCCTAAAAACTCAGCATCGTAGTGTTTTCCTCTATTGAATTTAGGGACAGTGGGGTCCTCTGCCGTCGAAAGCAAAGCCGCATGAGAGCTTTGGTTACCGGCTTGGGCTGCAGAAGGAGCTTCTTCGAGAACTTGGTCGGGGCAACAGTTTTGTGCGCCGACATCCTGCGAGTCCTCTTTGGGTTGGCTCACTTCTGTGACGGGCTGACGCTCCCTTTAGAGAGCAATTCTTCGAAGGCTTATTGGTCAAAACGAACCACAAGCATCTGCTGTGTAGAGTCGAGCTTGGACGTGTCAGATTATGTCACCAACTTCTCATCAGAAGAGTAGGACGTCCCCAGCAGAGTCGCCATCATGTTTGCAATAAAAAAATCAAAGACAGGTATTACAGGAACAATGAAATTGATTACAAACTCGCTTGTACAAAGGAAAGCCTAGAAAGAAATTCTAGGAAACAATCTAAGTACAATTATTTAGTTTTGATTCTGGGGGGTGATGGTAGAGGCTCAGGAAAGTGTTATCAACTCTGCCTTAAACCTTGGACTATGTGATGCAGTCCTTAGCTCTCGAAGAAATTGCTTTTCGAAGGTTGACAGCCTTTTGCAGGGGTGTGGCACCCTGCTATTTATAGTAGTATGTATGTTGAGCCGCATAGATTGCCTGTGGCCATGTGGCTAGTTAGCACGTGAAGACCCGCTCTTTGGCTGCCATCTGTCGATTTGTTGGAATTTTGTTGCAGCATATCTGGGCAGTTAAGACTTGGTTAGCCTGCCACGTGTCTTGTTACAGGAATCATTTTGAGGTGGATGAGTCACTCAGTTTTCGACCATGTGGGGCCGCATGAGACTCATGCGGCTTAAGTCGCAAACTTCCTTAGCCCACATATAGTTTAAGGATTTAAGCCGCATAGATTCTGTACTTTGGCCGCATAAAGCTCATGCGACTTGGGTCACAGTCACCCTTGGCCACATGAAGTTCGGAGACTTTGGGACCGCATATGTTTGATCCGAATAAGGTTCATGCGGCTTAGGTGACACTCTTTCTGGCCGCATGAAAGCGTATGAACCCTGCTTTTGGTGACGTCTCACGTCTTATATTTTTGTCAAAGTGTCAGAGCTGTTCTTTTTGTCAGTTTTGACAGAACTTGTCAGCTTTATTAGATGAACTGATCCTCTTGGCCGCATATCTTTCTTCTGCAGCTAGTTGTCGATGGACTGCATAAGGCATTGATTCTGTCATACGGCTTTCCTTTATGCGGACCTATTTGGCCCAAAGTGCATATGCGGCAAATTGTGATCCGTATGAAACCCATATTTTCTATGCTTCTACAAGGCTGAGATATCTCCATCTTCTGAAGCTCGTCCTTGTGTGAGATGGTGTCAAGACGGGCAACCAGAGAATTAATTACATCCTATTGATTGAGCAGGTATTGGGAAATGGCTGTTGTACGGTTGTCAGGCGTCGTTGGTGAAGGACTACCCCCAGCATTTGCAAGATTTGAAGGAGGCACAACGGAATGATACTCCTTTTGTAGTAAAGGAGGGTTGTTGCTAAGAGCCGGACTAATATGAGCCGAGACATTTTGTTGAGGTGGAGGAACAGCCCAGTAGCTTGGACCGCCATGATACTGGTAAGCATATCAATGATCTTGGCAAATGCTGTTTCAAAACCCTCTAGCCGTTTGTTCGTCTGATCACTGGCTTCTTCAGGTCTTTCTTCGTCCGCCATGTATGTAGATAATATGCGAGGACGAACAGAGGAAACAGTACAACTTGTGCTGATACTGTCTGTCTCTAAGTTGACAGGTCCCTCATCTTCACGTAGGGGAGGTAGATAGTCGCCATCATACTCGGAGAGATCGTCGTCCTCTGGAAGGCTATACCCAGTGTGAAGGTCATCCACTTCAGACTCTGAGGGAATACAACCCCCAGCTTGGGAGTCCTCGTCATCTATACGGAATCTCACCTTTGACCGAGTACCCATATAGACTCCTTCAGATGTGACAGCCTGCTGGCCATCTGTTGGTAGACTTCTTCTTCTTCTTCTCGCAGAACTGAGAGAGAAAGTTGGGTTCGTGGTCCACTATCTTTAATTGGGGCTTCCATAAAGGGGACCCCATGAAGCCATGTTGGATGAAACACGCAGCGGCTTTTTATCGTCAAAGAAATACAGCCGTCGAAACACGGACTGTCTCTGAGGCACTTTTGTTGCTTTGGAGCAGCAACAGTTGATGACAATACTGGTGTACGAATGTGCACCATGAATTGCTATATCCTCCCTTGCTTTATGCTTATGATTTATCATGTCGCGTAAGTCAGCGGAAGGGAGTTTTGCCTTAAAACCCATGTCACATGCATCGTCGAACTTTGTATGTGAGTTTGTAAGTAGAGTTGGCGCATCCAGACTTAGTTCACGTGTAGGGGCAACCCCTGCACCTATGTTTTGTGATGACCTTGAAGACAGCCCGTGCTATACGCGTTGGGGCCTATCTTTTTGCTGTAGGCGCATAGGCCCTGTGTTGGCACATCGATTTTGATCATTGTTCACAATAACCCTTGTACGTCTTTTAGTTTGCACTTCTCACAGGCAAGAATAGAAGAAAGGATTCTCCATTTTATGACGCTAATCAAAGATCATGGAGCTCTGCTTCTCTCCTTTATCAGATTTGCCAAAGGCTATGAAGCAGCTTGGAGACTACAAAGAAGACGGTTTTTCTCCTTATTCTTTTTCTGAGTCTGTAATTGTCTAGGAATTCTTTGTACGTACTTTGTTAGGATGACAATGCTAAAGGAAGAAAATGGTGAAAGTCTTTTAGAAGAGGCAAAAAATCCGCCAGATTTTCGGGCTAATCTGCCGGATTATCCGATCGCTCACAGCAAGTCTTTGAGCCAATGTTCGGATAATCCGACGGACTTCCGTAGAAATCCGCCGGATAATCCGCTCGATCACAGCAAGTTAGTGAGCCAAAAGTTCAGATCATCCGACGGACATCCGCGGAAGTCCGACGGATAATCCGGTTCTCTCACAGCAAGTCTGTAAGGTAGTGTTCGGATCATCCGCCGGATTTCCGTTGAAATCCGACGAATAATCTGCTTGACTTGTTTGTAACTTTTGAATTCAAATTCAACGGCATCTGGCAAGTGCATTTAATGCATCCAACGGCTCTTTTTATGACCGTTACTATTGACCGGATAATCCGACGGATTTTCGCGGAAATCCGACGGATAATCCGGTTGACGGCTGATTTGTCTTTATGACTTTGGATTTGTATAAAAGGAGTTTGACTCTCTCCTCTTAAAGACTATCTCTTACAAGCTTTAAATTTTCTCAACCACAAAAGAGCTTCACCATTAATACTCCACCAAGCTTTCAAATTGTCATCCTTCCCAAGTGCTAGAGTATTTGCAAGTTGTAAATTTCGATCTTCACGTGTTAGAAGATCAACAAGTTCTCTTCTCTTTTGTTTGAAGTTGGCGAGCCTTCGTAAGAAAACTCGTGTGTAGAAGTTGGCGAGTCTTCGGATCCAAACTCGTGTTGAAGTTGGCGTGTTCTTCGGATCCAAACTCGTGTGTACTATTTGCATAAATAGTGGATTAAAGCCGGAGAGAGTTCCGGGACTGGACTGCCTCAAAAGAGGATACCAGGATACATCCTTGCGTTTGATCTTTCTACTCTTTACTTTCAATTGTCTTTATTGTATCAATTGTTGTAGTTAATTTTTTAATTACCTATTCACCCTCCCCCTCTAGGGTTCTACAATTGGTATCAGAGCTTTGTTCTCTTGATTTGGATTTACACCCTTGAGTGATCCATGGCCTCTAACCCTAGTATCAACACGTTTCACAATGAGGGGCACTCCACAAATAGGCCTCCCCTATTTGATGGTACCAACTACAACTACTGGAAGATTAGGATGAGCATTTATCTAAAGTCCATAGATTTTGACTTATGGGATTGCGTGATAAATGGTCTTCCTACTCCTTCCAGAGCTATTGAGGATATTGCTTCTGATACCCTTCGGGACACTCTCTCTGAAAACCTCAAGAAGCTTGCAAGTCGAGATGCCAAGGCAATGAATGCTCTTTATTGTGCTCTCGACAGTAGTGAATTCAACCGAATCTCTACTTGCAAGACTTCCAATGAGATTTGGAAATTACTTGAAGTCACACACGAAGGGACTTCACAAGTGAAGGAGTCTAAGATTAGTAGACTCACTCAAGAATATGAGTCTTTTAAAATAAAGCATGATGAATCTATTACTTCTATGTTTACTCGATTTGGTGATATTATTAATCCCCTCTCCTCTCTTGGTAAGGAATATCCGGCTCATGAAAAGATCAGAAAAATCCTTAGAGGATTGACGAAAGTGTGGAGTCCTAAAGCTACCGCAATTATTGAGGGGAACGATCTAACTGTCATGAACCTTGAGACCCTCATGGGTAAGCTTATGACTCACGAGCTCGACATGAAGGATCAAGAGGAATCCTCCACACAAGAGAATGAGAAGGAGAAGACCAAAGAGAAGGAGAAGACTCTTGCTCTCAAAGCTTCAAAGTCTTACTCCAAGGAGAGCTCCGACGACAATGAGTCGGATGATGATGAAGAAATAGCTCTCACAGCTAAGCACTTCCGGAAATTCCTCAAATTCAACAAAGCCAATCACTCCAGACGGGAAAATGAGGAAGATCCGGCATGCTATCAATGTAGAAGACCCGGACATATCAAGCGGGACTGTCCGATGATAAGAAGAGATTCAAACAAGTACGAGAAGCCAAGCAGAGGAAGCTCGTCCTCTAGAAAATTTGCCAACACTAGCATTTGGTGTGAGAGTGATGCTAGTGACTCCGACAATGACAAGGAATGCAAACACAACGCAAATGTTTGCCTCATGGATACTGATGAGGTACTTGATGATCTTTTCTTAAACACTCTTACATATGATGATTTGGAGAAAGCCATTCTTGAATTACACGAAGAACACAAAGGTGTTCGAAATAAATACAAGAAATCTCTTAAAGAGGTTGAGGCTCTTCAACTTGAAGTAGAGAGGCTCTCAAGCATTATTATTGATGTGAAGGAAAAATCTCCTATTTCTGACACGGATGAAATAGAGTCTTTGCGACTCAAGTTTCAAGAATCTCTTGACACCATCAAGAAAAGGGATGATGAGATTCTATCCATGAGAAGCTCTTATGAATTTGCTATGCGCAAATGTCAAGATGCTAATAGAAGAGAATATGACACTTCTATTAAGTATAATGATCTTCTTACACGGAGTAAGAATGTAGGTAATAAGAATACCACTCACATGCATGCTCCAAGACACCCCCACACTCATCACAATGCTAGGCATAACTCTTACATGAACACTACACACAACTCCTTTTCTAACACAAGAAAAGGACCTTTTATTAAGAAGAACACCTCACGTCATGCTTTTTACTATCATCATAACACTCATGGTAGAACTTCTCACACTAGAAACTCACATATGCACAACACTCACACGTCTTCTTCTAAATCTTCTTTTATGTGCAATTATTGTGGTTTGGTCGGTCACACTTCCAATTTTTGTTATACAAGAAAACAAGTTGACATGAGAGTTCTTAAATGGGTTCCTAAGACTAACACTCATGGACCCATAAGATCATGGGTACCAAAATGTTCATCTTTAACTTATGTTGTAGGTGACGAATCCTTCTCATGCTAGAAGCAAGTGGATTCTCGATAGCGATTGTTCACGGCACATGACCGGTGATGCTTCACTTTTTACAACGCTATCGATGAAGAAGGAAGGACACGTCTCCTTCGGTAACAATCTTAAAGGTTATATTATTGGAAATGGTAATATCGGCTCTCCTCCTTATCCTTGTATTAATAATGTATGTCTTGTTACTAATCTCAAGCATAATCTCCTTAGTATTAGCCATCTTACCGATAATGGCTATGATATCAAGTTTGTTAAACTCAAATGCTACATTACCGATAGTTCTAATGGAACTATTGTTTATGAAGGCATTAGAGAAAACAACATTTATGTTCTTTATCTTGTTGAAGGTACTAACAATGACAGATGTCTAGTTGCAAAGAACGATGAGAGTTGGCTTTGGCACATGAGGCTTGGATACGCCAATATGGACACCATCTCTCGCCTCGCCTCCAAGAAGCATGTACGAGGTCTCCCAAGTATCCCATTCAAAAAGGATATGGTATGTGAAGAATGCGAGAAAAGTAAGTTGACCAAGTCATCCTTCAAGTCAATCAACTCTGTGAGTACTTCTAGACCCCTTCAACTTATCCATATGGAATTTTTTGGGCCTAGTAGAGTAGCTAGCCTTGGTGGCAAACTTTATGCTTTCGTTTTAGTTGATGATTTTTCGAGATTTACTTGGGTTATTTTTCTTGCTTGCAAAAGTGATACTTTTCGTGAATTTGTTGCTTTTTGTAAACGTGTTCAAAATGAGAAAGGTTTTTCTATCAACAAAATTAGGAGTGATCATGGAGGAGAATTTGATAATGTTGATTTCAAAAGATTTTGTGAAAAGAATAGTTTTGGACATGATTTTGCTTGTCCACGTACTCCTCAACAAAATAGTGTTGTGGAGAGAAAGAATAGAACCCTTGGCGGTATGGCCCGGGTTATGTTAAACCAATATAAGCTCCCCCAATATTTTTGGGCGGAAGCCGTTAATACGGCATGTCATGTTATTAATAGGGTCTTGATTAGACCTATTTCTAAAAAGACTCCTTATGAGCTTTGGTTTGACAAAATTCCCTCTATTGAATATTTAAAGTTTTTGGTTGCAATTGTTTTATTTTGAATACCAAGGATAACCTAGGCAAGTTTGAAGAAAAAGCCTATGAAGGAATATTCCTTGGATACTCTACTCATAGTAAAGGTTTTCGTGTTTTTAATAAAAGAAGTCTTGTTGTCGAAGAGTCAATAAATGTCTCTTTTAATGAACTCAACTCTTCTACATTCTTCTCTTCCGAGGACATTGATGACATCTCGTTTGTGTTGGAGAACTCCTCTATTGAGGATCGTCCTTCTTCATCTAACAATGAAGTTGTGACCCCATCAAAAGAGTCTCCTCCTCTCGAGCCTCCTCAAAAGGATCTCCCAAAAGAATGGAGATTTGTCACCAATCATCCTAAGGAGCTTATCATTGGGGATCCTTCCTCAAGTGTTAGCACAAGATCCGCCACTCGTGATCTTTGTGCAAATGTGGCTTTTATCTCTCAAATAGAGCCTAAAAATGTTAATGATGCTTTTCTTGATGAGTTTTGGATGATAGCTATGCAAGAGGAGCTAAATCAATTTGAGCGTAGCAAGGTTTGGGAACTTGTTCCAAAACCTAGCAATCATCCCATTATTGGAACTAAATGGGTGTTTCGTAACAAACTTAATGAAGATGGGTTAGTGACTCGTAACAAAGCCCGATTGGTTGCTCAAGGCTATAACCAAGAGGAAGGCATTGACTACGATGAAACCTATGCTCCGGTTGCACGTCTTGAATCCATTCGTATGCTTTGTGCTTTTGCTTGTTTTAATGACTTTAAGCTCTTTCAAATGGATGTTAAGAGTGCTTTTTTTAATGGTATTATTAAAGAGGAAGTTTATGTTAAACAACCTCCCGACTTTGAAGATTTTCAATTTCCTAATCACGTGTTCAAACTTCACAAAGCCCTTTATGGCCTCAAACAAGCTCCTCGTGCTTGGTATGAGCGCCTTAGCTTCTTTCTTATCTCTCATAATTTTTCAAAGGGGAAAGTCGACACAACACTTTTTATCAAATCCCATGATGGCACACTTTTATTGGTTCAATTTATGTCGATGACATTATTTTTGGTTCTACTAACAATACACTTTGTGTAGAATTTGCTAAAGTTATGCAGGAAGAATTTGAAATGAGCATGATGGGTGAACTTTCATTCTTTTTGGGCTTACAAATCAAGCAAGGACCCAAAGGGACATTCATCAATCAAGCAAAATACACAAAAGATCTCCTCAAGCGCTTTGAACTTGACTCATCCAAATCAATGAGGACTCCTATGGCAACAACGACAAAGCTTGACAACGATGAAGATGGCACTTCCGTCGACATTCATAAGTATCGAGGTATGATCGGTAGTTTACTTTATCTTACTGCTAGCCGTCCCGACATTATGTTTAGTGTTTGTCTTTGTGCTCGATATCAAGCAAATCCCAAAGAGTCTCACTTATGTGCCGTAAAACGCATTTTTTGGTATCTCAAGGGCACCATTAACTTGGGGCTATGGTATCCAAAATCCTCATCCATTGAGCTTCGCGGCTTCTCGGATGCGGATTTTGTCGGGTGCAAACTTGACCGAAAAAGCACTAGCGGCACATGTCACTTCTTGGAAAAATCCTTGATATCATGGTTTAGTAAGAAACAAAACTCTGTCGCGCTTTCTACCACCGAAGCTGAATACATAGCGGCAGGGTGTTGTTGTGCACAAATTCTTTGGATGACACAGACACTAGTATATTATGGTATTTCTTCCTCATGCATCCCTATTAAATGTTATAATACTAGCTCCATTAATCTCACGAAGAATCCGATTTGTCACTCTCGCACTAAACACATTGAGATAAGACATCACTTTCTACGGGATCATCAACTGAAGGGTGATATTTGTCTTGAATTCATTGACACCACTCATCAACTTGCTGATATTTTTACCAAATCTCTCTCTGAAGATCGATTCACTTTTATTTGTCGAGAAATCGGGCTCCTCGATATCTCTATTTGAAACCTTTCTGTCTTCTCAGATTTTCCGGAGGATTTTCGATCCAATTCGCAGGATTTTCTGTTAATTTCCAGCAGCTTTCTATGAACAAGTTCGGAAAAACAGACAATTTTTGCAGAAATCCGGCGGATTTTCCGCATTAATTGTTCTCCGCCAAACCCGGCCGCGAACGGCTATGGCATTTATTAGACATGACCCTACACCTACCCGCATTGAATTCGTTCTTATCTTCATCCGGATCTTCCGCCGGATTTCCGTACAAATCCGTCGGATTTTCCGATTTTGCGGTACAGGCGCAGAAAACGAAGCGTCGGCTACATTCTCTTCACCTCCCCTCCTCTCAATCCGATCCCATTCCTCTCTATCCGTTCCCAACAATTACACCCCTTCATTAACACCTCTCTACCCACTATTTACTTCATCCCCTCTCCTTCCATCCCTCCATTCTTCTCCAAATAACTCTAAATCACTCTCTCTTCCTCCATGGCCTCTCACACCAAACGTCAACGCCATGACGGGAGCTCCTCCTCCACTCTGCCTCCTATTCTTTCTATGTTTGTTCCTCCTCCCACGCAAGGCCACAATCCTCTCATCTTCAAATCGGCTTTCCACTCCCGGGAATGGTTTTCGTTCTACCACAAAGCTCATGTCTGCTCCGGGAAACCTATCTCGTGGCTCAACTTCAAGGACCACCGTGACTACTTCTGCTTCTCCCGTATCGACGCCCTCCTTGAGCGTTAGGTCGACTTCTATCCACATGCTATCCGCATGTTCTAGTGCAATCTCGTTCCAACCAAGGAAGGTCCGGAGTTCGAGACAAAGATTGGTGGCGTAAAGATCACTGTCACTGCCGCTTCCTTGGCCACCGTCCTTGGTCTCGATGAACGCAAGGTCCATCGTTCCCTTTCCGGCACCATCAACCACATCTCCTTCTCTCCTGACATGAGTTATGAAGAGTTCCTTTTTAACATCTGTGGGGGCTCCCTTGTTCAGCGACCGGAGGACAAGGATCTGAGTCCCTTCTTCCATGACATGCATCGTATCCTGTGCCACACTCTCACCACGAAGTCTGGGAATATGGACAGCCTGACTGCTGAGGAGCTAATCTGCATGTATTATCTCGTTGCCCGCCAACCCTTTTCACTGTCCAAGTCCATCATCTACACCATGATGCTTGTCAGGGAATCTCCTCATCGTTCCCTACTCTTCGGTATGTACATTACCATGATCCTTGAAGCAAATGGTGTTGACTTGACTCATTGCCCGGTTGGCGATCCTCGTCCCACTCCTCTTACAAAATCCAAGGGACGTGGTCGTGCGGCTCCTGCTGTTGCCCCTACTACTACTCCTGCTGCTGTTGTCGGTTATCCTGCATCTCCTCCGGCGACTCTTCTCACTCATGATGTACGCCGCTACATTGATCGCAAGTTTGCCGATCTCTCTCTCTCTACCCATTAGCGTATTCAGGCCAACCCTCGGGGACTCGGCACTCTTATCCACCATGGCTTCATGGACCAGGCGTACTATCTTCAGCGTATGTTTGAGGAGCACACTCCCTTTCTCAACCCTAACACTCCTCATCCAGACTTTCCGGGGCCTCGCTTCACTGATCCTAACGTTTATGGCTTCATGTACCCGGATGGCGTCGATCCTTATGGCACCTTCATCTCTGCTACCGTAGATGATGAGGATCAGGAGGCCGGCCCATCTCATGCGCCTGACAGTTAATGATGCCTTGTTTTTAGTATTGTCTTGTGTGGTCCTTCGGGGACTTTTAGTATGTGTTTTGTGTGGTCCTACGGAACTTTTAAAAATCTATTTTTAGTTATGTGTTCAGTTGGTCTTTTATAGCCTCGTTGTTTGTACCCCTGCTTCTTTTCTATTAACTGAAAGTTTTAGTATGTTATTCTGATCAGTTACATGTTTCTGTCTTTTTCTGTCTTTTTCTCACCATCTTTGATTAAATGACAAAGGGGGAAAAATCATATTGAGGGGGAGATTCTTTATTACGGGGGAGCTATTTACTTTCTTTATTCTTATTATTTGTCAATTATCAAAATGGGGGAGTTTGTTGGCACATCGATTTTGATCATTGTTCACAATAATCCTTGTACGTCTTTTAGTTTGCACTTCTCACAGGCAAGAATAGAATAAAGGATTCTCCATTTCATGACGCTAATCAAAGATCATGGAGCTCTGTATCTCTCCTTTATCAGATTTGCCAAAGGCTATGAAGCAGCTTGGAGACTACAAAGAAGACGGTTTTTCTCCTTATTCTTTTTCTGAGTCTGTAATTGTCTAGGAATTCTTTGTACGTACTTTGTTAGGATGACAATGCTAAAGGAAGAAAATGGTGAAAGTCTTTTAGAAGAGGCAGAAAATCTGTCGGATTTCCGGGCTAATCCGCCGGATTATCCGATCGCTCACAGCAAGTCTTTGAGCCAATGTTCGGATAATCCGACGGACTTCCGTAGAAATTCGCCGGATAATCCGCTCGATCACAGCAAGTTAGTGAGCCAAAAGTTCGGATCATCCGACGGACATCCGCGGAAGTCCGATGGATAATTCGGTTCTCTCACAGCAAGTCTGTAAGGTAGTGTTCGGATCATCCGCCGAATTTCCGCTGAAATCCGACGGATAATCAGCTTGACTTGTTTGTAACTTTTGAATTCAAATTCAACGGCATCTGGTAAGTGCATTTAATGCATCCAACGGCTCTTTTTATGACCGTTACTATTGACCGGATAATTCGACGGATTTCTGCGGAAATCCGACGGATAATTCGGTTGACGGCTGATTTGCCTTTATGACTTTGGATTTGTATAAAAGGAGTTTGACTCTCTCCTCTTAAAGACTATCTCTTACAAGCTTTAAATTTTCTCAACCACAAAAGAGCTTCACCATTAATACTCCACCAAGCTTTCAAATTGTCATCCTTCCCAAGTGCTAGAGTATTTGTAAGTTGTAAATTTTGATCTTCACGTGTTAGAAGATCAACAAGTTCTCTTCTCTTTTGTTTGAAGTTGGCGAGCCTTCGTAAGAAAACTCGTGTGTAGAAGTTGGCGAGTCTTCGGATCCAAACTCGTGTTGAAGTTGGCGAGTTCTTCGGATCCAAACTCGTGTGTGCTATTTGCATAAATAGTGGATTAAAGCCGGAGAGAGTTCCGGGACTGGACTGCCTCAAAAGAGGATACCAGGATACATCCTTGCGTTTGATCTTTCTACTCTTTACTTTCAATTGTCTTTATTGCATCAATTGTTGTAGTTAATTTTTTAATTACCCTATTACCCCCCCCTCTAGGGTTCTACACCCTGGAGTCTGCCTTTGGACGCGTGCTTCTTGGCAGCATGCCTGAGCTTCCACGATGTGGGCGCATAGTAGGGGTCAGTTGAGCCTTGGCGCATAGCCTTGGGCGTATGACCCTGGATGCACAACCTGTTGAAGGCTGAAGTCTTCTGTCCAGAGTTATGTGCCCACACACACCCTTGGGCACATAGCTTTGGGCATATGCTTGGTGGAGCAGCATTGTTTTCTCCCAGCTTCGCCTCCTTCATTTATGAGCCTCGCTGAGTTTGCCCAGAGTGTCGCACACTTCGATTCTTGGCATCGTAGTATTTTCCTTTGCCAAGTCTTGAGCGTTGAATACTCTGTTGTTGGTTGGACAAGAGAAGTAGCTGGGCTGGTAGAGCCCGGAATGGTGTGAGCCTTCTTCATTTGTGGAGCTTCGGTGGCAGAGCCATGCGCCCATGTGACAGAGTCCTTCAGTTGCATATTTGATAGGATACTGGCAGGATATGCGCGACGAGCCTTTAGGAGCCAAGTCTTACGATACTTGTTTGGCTTTGCTGGTTTTGAGGGAGTAGAGCCGTCCCTCGAGAGCATCTCCTTGAACGCCTGTTGATCGAACTTCACGATCAGCATCTTCTGAGTGCTCCCCACTTTGTCGGTATCGGATTGCGTCACCACCTTCTCGTCAGAGGAAAAGGTAGTCCCCAACAGAGTCGCCATTTTTGTGGATACACACAAAAAGAAGAAGAAATGCTGTCTTTTTTTTATTGGCACAAGGCACCACAAATCGAGTACGCCTGAGAGATCCTGCGCTGAGGATCCCCGAGTACAAAAAGAATTCTGGGGAATAGGACGATAGAGATCGAGCGACAGTTGCTCCTTTACTCCGTTGACACTCCGATTACAAAAGTGGAAGAAAACCTAAGAAAATTGCTAACTCTTGGCTCACTGGCAAGAAGTACAGCAATTTGGCTCTTAAAAATGCTCTCCGTTCTATGTTTTGAAGAGGGATGAGACCCCTTTTTCTAGTCGTTCTTGAGCTGGAATGATGTTATGCGCCCACATGAGGAAACACACTAGTTTTCTTGCAGGCGCATGGTCCTGCTTTTGGCGCATAGGATTTAAGCGCATGCAGGCTACGTGATCGTGGGTTGATCGTGGTGCTGATGTGGCCGCATGCTTCGGTGCACGACTGCTCGTGGAGACTGACGTGGCCGTATGCTTCGGTGCACGTTTTGATCGTGGGTTTGACCGAGTCAGGGGTTGTTCTGACTTGAGCGTATACCCTAAAATAGGGCTATGTGCCCCCCTTCTGTTGGAGCTTGCCTTGGGCGCATAGGGCTTCACTGGTGACTTAGGGCGCATATGTCCTTATTGGCTTAGGCGCATAAGGCTTTATTGGTGAATAGGGCGTATATGTCCAGTATGCTGAAATTCTCATGCTTCTACACTTGCCACATAATGATCCCTCTCCATGCTAATATGAAAAGTCCAATGTGCCCCTCTAAGTTGTCATAATGGCTAGATTAATTAGTGGAACCCTCTAATCTTGATGAAGGTATTCACTAATCTTTAATAGAAAAGGATAATGACTTTAATGAGTCTAATTGAGGCTAGCCTAATATGTTGGTCCAAGTGTCATATCAAACCTAATCGGGTTTAGTAATCAATGGTCCAATAAATATGCTAGTTCACTAACAAATGCGACCATCACTATAATTAATTAGATAAATACACACAATATATCAATAATGTAATGACAAAAGAAATAACCCTATTAATATTATCGTAGTGACACGGATGATGAAGATTCAGATGATAATAACAAGCTATTCTAGTAAAGAACTTCAAGAAATTCTTGAAATTTGATCAATCAAACTGAAAGAAGAACGATTGTCAAGAAAGCAATGAAGAAGATACTATCTACTATGGTTATAAGAAGACTGGACACATCAAGAAAGACTGTCCAATGACAAAAGAGACAAGTTGATAGGAACGATCAGATAGGAAGTCTTCATCAAGAAAGTATGCTAATACTAGAATCTGGCATGAAAGTGAGACTAGTGAATTAAAGGAAGAAGAAAGACCCAGTAGCTTTGCAAATGTTTGCTTGATGGAATTTGATCAAGTAACAACAAATCCTCTGTATGATAATTTTACATTTGATGAACTTTTTGATGCATTTAGCAGCTTGTTAGATGAACACAAGAGAGTTTTAGACAAATATAAGCAGTCTTGAAAAAAGATTAAAGCTTCCACTACTGAAGTTGAAAGGCTGTAATCCCTATTGAAAGATATATGGGAAACACCTTCCACCCGTAACACGAATGAAGAAATATCAACTCTAAACCTTAGCTTGCATGATGCTCACAAAACCATTGAGAAAAGAGTCCATGATTATGCCAAGCTGAACGAATTATATGAGTTAGAGAAAAAGAAGTATAACATCGATGCAAAGAAGATTGATGCTATATCTATTAAGTATGATGAGGCACGTGCTCTCTCTAAAAGGTTAGTGGTAAAGTTAGGAAAACAGGTTATACCTGCTACTGTCACCCCAAGTTTTCAGAAACAGGGATATTTTTGTCATATTACATTTTTGAATATTTTTAAATTTATTTTATTATCTATGATATTATTTTGGGATTGAAATTTATTTTATTACTTATGATATTGTTTCGGGGTTATTTGAGTCGGGTTCGAATTTCAACTCAATCCGACTTGAAACGGGGACCCGGGGGTAGTTTGACTCTAGTGGGACCCACACACTAGTTAGGCATGGCCCATATGATATTAATTTCAGTCCACATGATAGAAATATTTTAGTTAGAGGTTAGACTAATTATTATGGATAAAGTTAGTGTGATTAGAGACTTTAGAATGACTAATTTAGCCCCAACCAATTAGCCCTTTCCTAATACTCATAGAATAGGTTAGTGTGGGTATTTTGGACCTTACCATAATAGGACAAATAGTCCCCATATGGCCAGCCACTTTGGGAGAGGATAGGCTCAAGTTCATTTCATTATTCTCATCCACACTCTCTCTCTTGTTCTTCCCCAAATTCCTAGAGAGCAATCCCTAGCTAATTTCTCCACCAAATCCTTCCTATTTTGCCACCTAATCTTCTTCTTTCCATCTCCATTCTAGCCAAGTAGGAAGCTACCCAAGTTTGGGAGGATTCGGAGCTCGTTCGTGTCCTTTTGGAATCTCTACGTGTCGGTGTCGCTCCGGGAAGGCTTTTCTTCGATTCGATCTACCGGGAGGTATAAATCCCTTCTCCTTTTCATTTCCTCATGCATATAGGTCTATTTTGAACCCATAAGAATGACCTCCATGGTTGTATCTCCATTTGTATCCATTTAGTATCCATTTGGAGGTCATAGGAGTGTCCTTTGTGTTGTGGTTGTGTCCATGTGGGAAAATGCCAAATTTGGACACAATATGTGTTGTTGTTATGTATGAATGAATTATTACATGTTTAATCTCATATTTTTGTATTGGAGATGTGTTCTATAGTGTCTCATATATATATATTAGTGTAGAGAGTGAGTTCTTGATATATTATGTTATATACTTGTGTTCTTTTGTCTCAAACTACCCAAATCCGTCATGATTTTTATCCACGTTTTTAATTTCAACCCTAACTTAGAAATGTCATAACTTCTAGCTCAAAGCTCGGTTTAATCTCCTGTTTTTTTAAAAGAAGCGTATTGAAGTTAGCTTTCCAAAAACATATATTAATAGGCCTAATTCTTTTGTATCTTTCTGGAGAATTATTTGAGTGTCAGCTGTACGAAAGACAAATACGTTCTCGGTGTTTTCGCGATTCCGGGAGTTTCCGGAAATGAAAACGCGATCCGTTTGAAGTTTCGGAAAGCTGACACATAGATCTATAACATACTTTAATCCTAGATTTTAATTCATGCTGAGATGGTACAGTATTGATTATTAGTAGGAGTTACTATTCGGCATATGTATTTTGTGCACCCTTGTGTGTAATATAATATTCTATTTGATTTTAACCCATGTTAATGTATATACATTATGTAATTAAATAGAGAATGCAAGCATGAGTAAATGTTTAAATAAATGATGTATGAGGTGTAAGTATCCTATCTAATGTAAGCATGTATAAGTATGGCTTGTAATGAATATGTAGGTTCCATAGTATGTAATGTATGCAATATACAAGTTAATGAGATGTAATGTTCTATGTTAACACAAATCCTATATTACCTCATGTACCCCTTACACTATGTAGACACTATCACACTTGACACTTTGTTCACTTACACTTTGACACTCTTTGATATGTATACACTATGTATGCCCATTTAACCCTCACTTGCCCCTTTGTCATGTTCACATACACACACATAGCCTCTTAAATAAGTATTTATGAATACAGTTAACTTAGCTATGTATGTATATTATATATATGTTAGCATATTGTGTTGTAATATATAAGTTTATATAACTATTTGAAATGCCATGATTATAGACCTAATGTTGAATACCAATATATGCTTGTGTATATATGTGTAGACATATATAGTTTAAAGTAATAGATTACCTAATGTATATCCAACGTGAATTCTTGCCTATTTGAGTATTGAATAATTGCATGCTATATAGAGTTGGGTGTATGTTGGCTTGTATAGCCTTGTATTGATGTGTGCTTGCTAGGATAGTATTGGTTAGGCCTAGTAAGACTTGCTGGGTTATGACATGACCTAGTTTGACCTGGTTTGACTAGTACAGTTGACCAGAGTTGACCAATGGTTGACTTTGGCCTAGTTTGACCTAGATTCATGTAGAATACATTGTAGTGCTTTATATGACCCTTCTGGACATGTTGTGACTTGTGCTATTCTAAATAGGAGCCAGACACCTCTTCTCGGACAGTATATTTCCTTTGGACAATCAGATAGAACGCGAGTACATTCTCTGATCATTTTATAACTTGTTTAGAATTATATTCCTGCTCTAGTTTACCTTATTTGATGCTGTCACGATATTATCACGGATTGGTACTATATGGATCCCTAAATTGAGATGTTATCCCCCTCGGGAGCATCGGATACATTATGTCATGTGTTTCGTGTATCATATATTCCTCGCTCTCATGTTATTCATATTTTTCATGTGCTTTATGCTCGTTCATGCATGCTCGTGTACTCTCATGTGCTCACATGAATCGGTCATGTTTCTCATGTATCTCATGTATAACCTATATTGCATGTGCACTCATTTATGAGCCTTCATGTGAATTTCATGTGCACCCATTTTTGGGCCCCCCATGTGAACTTTATGTGCACTCATGTCTGAGCTCTCATGTATACTTCATGTTCACCCATTTATGGGCTTCATGTGAAAACCATGTACGTAACATAACTTGTTTGGATCCTTGTGTATTGATTGGGGTATAGGGGAGTATAAATAGCCATATGAACAATTCCAAAGTAGTATAGCCATGTGCGCCTCTTTAGTATAGTCATGTGCAAATCCAGCCGTTCACATGTCGACTTTGTACTCTAAATCACTAGTCACTGGTAGCTCTCTACTTATAGTAGATATTTCTACTAAAGTTCTCTCTCTGTTTACATCATGTACTTTCTTTCAGTTTCATGTATCGTACTCTCTTGCATGTTTATATTCTCTAACCTGTTATGATCTGCGTGAGATGTATTGTGCTCGCTCCTGTCCTGACTGGACCTGTTGATAAATTTTACAGATAGCCTGGAGGTTGCCTGCTAGCCTAGAGCAGACACAGTAGAGGTTGTATAGATAGCTAGGGTTTTGTTCATAGTTTATTTTCAGTTGTCTTGAGTTGTATTTATGGATTACTGTATTTGAGCTTTGAGATGTATTTCTGGGTTTGTGTATCTTAGACACTTAGATTTCTATCTGCTGTATCTCTTTTGGATTTCATGTTTTATCTATCTGTATCATGCTCTTCCTTAGATGTGATTGAGACTGTATCTGCTATGTCACCTCCATTCGGAGAGTATATACTGTACAGGTACCTTTATATTGTTAGATGATTGACCTAGGACAGCGTTCTACCGCCGACACTGCGACGTAGGCTGGATGTACCCACGTCTCGTGCCCCAACTCTAGGGTGCGGGTCTTGACAGCTACTCAGCCAAAGATCTGTCATATGACACAATATATACGTAACAAGACACAAACAAAGAGCACGTAAGCACAACGTTTCACGTAATCATGCATTTTTTACAAGTGTCCAAGGATGACACACAAGCATCATGTCAATAACATGACACCATGCACTAGATCTCAAATTTGTTGTACATATTGTGGTTCACATGGACACATTACTATGTTTAATAGTGTTAAAAGCTAGTTGACATGAACATATATGCCTGGATACCTAAGGCTAATATTTTCGAATCCTTAAGGAAATGGGTACAAAGGTCACATCTAATTGTTTTATAGGTAGGCCAAACCTCTCATGCTAGAAGTAAATGGATCCTCGATAACGGATGTTCGCGGCATATGACTGCTGATAAATCTTTATTCGCTAAGCTATCGGTGAAGAGTGAAGGATATGTCTCCTTCAAAAATAATCTGATAGGTTATATAATAGGTGACAGTATTGTTGGTATGCCTCCTTACCTAGTCATTCAAAACGTTTGTCTGGTCACAGAGTTAAAACATAACCTACTAAGAATAAGTAATCTTACTGATAATAGCTATGGCATTAACTTCATGAAAGATAAATGCTCTATATATGATATGACTGCTGGAGATTTAGTTTACGAAGGTATAAGGGAGGACAATATATATGTTTTCTACTTATTAGATAGTACTAACAATGCATGAAAGTGCCTTATAGCTAATAAAGATGAAAGCTAGCTATGGCACATGAGACTAGGATATACAAATATGGATACCATATCAAGGCTATCAACAAAGAAATTGGTAAAAGGATAACCCGAAATCTTGTCCAAGAAAGACATGGTATGTTATGATTGCGAGAAAAATAAAGCAACTAGGTCATCATTTAAATCCATAAACGATGTAAGTACTTCAAGACCTTTGCAACTATTACGTATGGAATTATTTGGACCGAAGTAGAGTCGTCAGTCTTGGTGGAGAACTCCTTGCTTTTGTTATCATTGATGATTTTTCTCGTTACATTCCGGTTATTTCTAATCAAATAAAAATGATGTGCTTTTTGAATTTGAAATTTTCTGC
Organism: Iris pallida; assembly: GCA_029216955.1. Lineage (NCBI taxonomy): Eukaryota > Viridiplantae > Streptophyta > Magnoliopsida > Asparagales > Iridaceae > Iris > Iris pallida. The sequence continues at coordinate 7,824,693 of JANAVB010027399.1, forward strand.
AAAATCGTTCAAAACGATAAAGGCTTTATGATTACTCGCATCCGAAGTGCCCGTAGAGGCGAATTCGAAAATTTTGATTTCAAAAGTTCTATGATTTGAATGGTTATTTTCATGAATCTTCCTTTCCTAGAACTCTCTAAATAAAATAGTGTTGTGGAGCAGAACAATAGAACTCCCAACAAAATTGCTTGGGTTATGCTTAACTAGTACAATCTTCCTAAATATTTTTGGACCGAAGCTGTAAGTACATTGATCTTGTCATGTTTAAATAGGGTTCTAATTCAGCCTATATCGAAAAGACTCCCTATGAAATATGGTTTAATCGTATTCCCAATATTTTATATTTTAAAGTTTTTGGATGTCGCTATTTTATTTTGAACACCAAGGATAACTTGGGAAAGTTTGACTCTAAGGTAGATGAAGAAATATTTCTTGGATAAGCTGCCAAAAGTAAATGATATAGTATTTTTAATAAAAGGTCATTAGTTGTTGAAGAATCGTTTAATGTTACTTTTGATGAATTTAATAATCAATTGCCAAGTGACAGTGATGACGAAGACTCAGGGAAAATGTCCAACAAAACACTTGAAGATACTGACATGGAAACAAGTAATCTGGAGATTCTGCCAAAGAAGATGAGGTTCATGACAAACCATTAGAAACGTTGATTATAGGTGACGTATCAAAAGGTGTAAGTACTCGTTCATCTACTAAGGATGTAGCTACAAGTGTTGTATTTATTATACAAATAGAACCTAAGTTAGTAGCAAATGCATTTGATGATAAAAATTGGATTTCTGCCATGCAAGAGGAATTAAACCAATTTGAGAGGAATCAAGTTTGGAAACTTGTTCCTGAGCCTATTGGTCACTCTGCAATTGGTACTAAATAGGTATTCCGAAACAAACTAAGTGAGGATGGACAAGTCGTTCGCAACATAGCACATCTGGTTGCTCAGGATTACAATCAAGAAGAAGAAATTGTTTATGATGTGACCTATGCTTATGTTACTAGACTAGAATACATTTGCATGCTTTGTGATATGCATGTTCTTCTGATTTTAAACTATTTCAAATGGATGTTAAAAGTGCTTCTTTGAATGGCTTTATAAAAGAAGAAGTTTTTGTAAAAAAGTCTCCTGGTTTTGAAGGTTTTAAATTTCCTAATCACATTTTCAAATTAAGAAAGGCACTATATGGACTCAAACAAACACCTAGTGCTTGGTATGATCGTCTATGTATCTTTCTACTAGAAAATATATATTTTTAAAGGGAATGTAGACACGACTTTAATTTCAAATCACTTAATGATGATACTTTATTAGTGCAAATATATGTAGATGACATTATTTTTTGTTCAACTAATGAAGTGCTCTGTCAAGAGTTTGCTGAGTGTATGCTGAATGAGTTTGAGATGTGTATGATGGAAGAGCTTCTAAGCACCTTGATTTTTGGAAATTATTTTTTTATATATATAATATTTTAGTTTTAATTATGACTATAGAAGTACTTTGCATAGCCTTTATATTTAGAGCAAAGGAAATGCCAATCTTTCGAAACGACCTTCATGAGTTTTGAAGTAGACAATTCTACCTACAATTTGATATGTCATGTCCCACCCAAATTTGTTCCCTAATATTCATTTTACGCTGCACAATTTTGGGTCAATTTAGCCATTTGACCGTTTATCGTAATTCTAAACCTAACTTCCAACTTGAGTTCGGAAGTAGATATCTATCAAAACCATTCGACCCAATGTATGGTTTTGACCCATTTTGAGACTATGACATGCATGCCTAGGGTGTGCCACTCAATCATGTTCCCATGTGCTATTTACTCGCGAATGTCACAAGAGGCTCATTGGTTGACTTTTTGAGTTCGATTTGACTAGAAATTATATTTGGACCCTAACCTTGTCAACATCACTTGGTAGAGCCATATTAGGTTGTCATGACCCAGTAAAATTATTTTGAATCTATTTTTGGGATATTGTACAGACAAATAGGTTTAATACAATTTCATATACGGACGATTATATTTATAATAGCCTAATACTAAATATATATATATATATATTTTATATATATATATATATATTTATATATTTATAAAAAAATTATATATATATATATATATATATATATATATATATATATATTATATATAAATATAAATATATAAAAATATATAAATATAAATATATAAAAATATATATATATAAATATATATATATATTTATATATATATATATATATATATATATATATATATATATATATGTATATATATATATATATATATATATATATAAATATATATATATTTATATATATATATAAAATATATATATATTATAAAATATATATATATATAAATATATATATATATATATATATATATATATATATATATATATATTTTATATATATATATATATATATATATATATATATATATATATATATATATATATACATATATATATATATATAGGACTTAGTCATGGTCAAGTTTTGGGATACATATCGACTAGGAATTATGGCATGAAAAGCACAGTCATGTATTTTGATTAGTTGTTTAGCCATTGTAGGGAAGGCCGAGCCATATGTGTGTTCCTACTACTAAAACAAGTCATAGTTGTGACTTGATCCAAAATAAATAATTTAATTAGTTATTTATTAAGACTTTTGACTTTTTAGGAGACCAGATTTTACCAAACTACCCCGGAGTCGACCTGAACAAAACCTGTAGTGCCCCGCTCTTCGCAGACAACTATGTAATACCCATGGCTTGCTGACTCAGTCTTGAGTAGAGTACTTGGAGAAACCTTTGCCGGTATCGATTGATCACAGATGAAATACAATAAACCGTTCCAACTAATGGATCGGCTTCTATTGAAATGAGTCCAATAGTTTGTTGACACAAAGTCACAGTCAACCAAATATTGACTACATTGATTAAATAATATCTGTATTAATTCAATACGACACACGACGTCTGTATAACAGTTCAAGACAGACGACAGCTCAGTCTCCGGCTCTCAGTGTGTTTTCGAGTCTGTATTTTATATTTTCATTGAGTCTAGACTTGTGTACTCTGAGTCTTGCTGAGCTCTTGACACTTAGTCTACAGCCTACCCAAAATCCCAAGCTCCACTGAACCAAACACTGCCCAAAAATCCCCTTAGAACCACTCTGTGCTCTGGAGACAGAGTTCGGGCCGAACTCTGCCTCCACACAGAGTTCGGGCCGAACTCTGTCCCCTAGAAACCAGGAACCCTAATTTTAGGGTTAGCTGGTTGCTAGTTGTCCAACGGCCAAATTTTTGAATTTTCCTACCCGAATTCTGGCCGAATTCTGCCTATAAAAATACTATAAATAGGGCATGAATTCTCTCATTCCAATCCGTCCAATCTTCTTTTCTCTTCTCTCTTATAAGCTCAAGTAAGCCATACCCTTCCCATCTACTAGCCACAAGCCTCCTAAGTGTCGAGTGCTCAGCATCTCTCAGTTAGGATTCTTGTGCAAGAGTCGAAGAAGTCGCTTGGACAATTCCAAGCAAATCGCCACTGCGATCATCTGTTAGAAGTTGACGTGCTCTTCTGAAGAAAAGGCACGGGTTGTAAACTACTATTTCACAAATAGTAGATTTAATCCTGAGCTAGAGTTCTCAGGCCTGGACTAGTCCTCCACGAGGAAAACCAGGTTAAAATCGCTGTGTTTGCGTATGCTCTTTTGCTCTTCATTTATTTTCCGCACTTTACTCTGATTATTTATTGTTGGTAAAAGAGTTATTTTTAATTGGCTATTTTTCTATATAAACTCTATTTACCCCCCTCTAGAGTTGCCAAACTGTTCTTCAATTGGTATCAGAGCTCTGTTCTCCTTTTAAGGACTAACATCCTAAGAGCTGATCCATGGCAACCACACAATCCTTGATTTCCAATCATGGTGAAGGTCAGTCCACTCATAGGCCTCCCCTATTTGATGGGACAAACTACACATATTGGAAAACAAGGATGAGCTTCTATCTTAAGTCTCTAGACTTTGACCTGTGGACTGTCGTCACTGACGGTTACAAAAAGCCCGCCAGGATAGTTGTCGATGGTGACCTCATTGAGAAACCACACGACAAATATTCTGTCGAGGAGAAGAAACAGGCAAGTCTAGATGCTAGGGCTATTAATGCTTTATTCTGTGCTATAGACAGGAATGAGTTCAACAGGGTCTCTACATGCACCACTGCTCATGAAGTATGGAGACTTCTAGAAGTGACGCATGAAGGAACCACACAGGTCAAGGAATCTAAAATAAGCCATCTCACTCAAGAATACGAAGCCTTCAAGATGAAGGCAAGTGAGACGATCACTCAAATGATCACAAGATTCCTCGACATCATCAATCCTCTATCCTCGCTTGGAAAGCAGTACTCAAACCACGAGAAGATTCGTAAGTTGCTCAGAGGGCTGCCAAAGATTTGGAACCCTATGGTGACAGCCATCATAGAAGGGAACGATCTCACAACAATGTCAAGGGAGACCTTGATGGGTAAGCTCATGACTCACGAGCTTGACCTCAAGGACTTCGAAGAGCCTGCTCCGAAGACCAGGGAGATCGCACTCAAAGCTCATCGACGAAGGGCTGATCACGATGAGACCGAAGACGATAACTCGGATGATGAAGACCAAGCTCTCATGGTTCGCAACTTCAGAAAATTCCTTCGCTTCAATCGAAGGAAGAAGGATTCACAAGAAGATGATGAAGAAGAGCCAACCTGTTACGGTTGCAAGAAGACTGGACATGTCCGAAAAGACTGCCCATTCTTGAAGAAGAGCAACCACTATGAGAAGCCATACAAAAAGAACTCATCAAAGAAATATGCCAACACAGGAATTTGGCATGAAAGTGAAGCGAGTGACTCCGAGGAAGAAAAAGGCTCTCCTCAAGATACAGCAAATGTGTGCCTAATGGCAACTTCCAACAAGGTATCTAACGAAACTCTAGATGACTCCTCTTTTGATGAACTTGGTGATGCTTTCACTGATTTACTCGATGATCACAAAAAGGTCATCGGTAAATACAAACATGCCAAGGACAAAATCAAAAGTCTTGAAGATGAGATACAAAGAATTTCCTTACTTCTTGATAATGTTAGAAACACGACACCCACAAATGACCCTGATGAAGTATCCAAGCTTAAATTAAGCTTACATGATGCTGAAGCACGTATTGAGCAACAAACTCAAGAAATCACTACACTCAACGCGTTGCTTGCTGAAGAAAAGAGTAGACACAAGATTTCCATGACTAAGATATATGGCTCAAATATTAAGGTTGATGAACTGCAAGCTGTTTCTAAAAGATTAGAAACCAAATTGGGTAAACAGGTTGTTCAACCTCAAACCCAATCACATGGGCACAACACCACTCATGCTAGTCAACCACGTCATTCTCATGCAGCACATAACCATGCATTTATATACACAAACTTTCACAAACCACGTGCACGTAAGAATAATTCTCACTCAGTACACAATCATCATGCACAAAGACACAATCAACATCACTCTACACATAGGAATCATCATGCCATGCCATATAGACAAGATCATCATGCAATGCCATATAGACAAGATCATCATATGCCATATAGACAAAATCATCATGCCATGCCATATAGACAATATCAGCATGTCACACATCATAGACAATACCATCATGATATGCCTCATAGACACCATCACCATGCCACTCATTCTATGCATAATCATTATCACCATGCTAACTCTTCACATCATGACCATCCTCATCCTGTTGCTTATAGATATTATTCTCATGCTCCTAGTATAAATAAGAATGCTATCGTACTTACTGTGGATTACATGGACACATCTCACCACAGTGCAAATTTAGAAGACTTGTAGATAAAAAGATATATACTTGGTTTCCAAAGACTAACTTTTCAGGACCCTCAAGAACTCGGGTACCAAAGGTCACATCTACTCTTGATGTAGGTGGACCTTCCCTCTTCAACTGAAAATAAGTGGATTCTCGATAGTGGATGCTCGCGACATATGACGGGAGATGCAAATCTTTTTGCATCACTATCGATGAAGAGAGAAGGATATGTATCCTTCGGTAACAATCTCAAAGGGCACATAATAGGTAATGGTATCATTGGTCATCCTCCTTCTCCTGTAATAAAGGATGTCTGCCTAGTGACCGAGTTAAAGCATAACCTGCTCAGCATTAGTCATCTTGCTGATCATGGATATGATATTAACTTTGGACAAAACAGTTGCTACATCTATGATAGGTCAACAGGAGACATTGCTTTTGAAGGGAAAAGAGAGGACAACATCTATATTTTCTATCTTTCTGTAAATACTAACAATGCAGGTAGATGTCTATATGCCCACAAAGACGAACGACTACTTTGGCACCAGCGTCTTGGTCACGCCAACATGGATGCTATATCCAGGCTTTCTACCAAGAAGCTAGTGAGAGGATTGCCTGACATTACATTCAAAAAGGACACGGTATGTGCCGAATGTGAACTAAACAAGACAACTAAATCCTCATTTCATTCCATCAACTCTGTAAGTACTACTAGACCCTTGCAACTACTTCATATGGATTTATTTGGTCCTAGTAGAATAGCTAGCCTTGGTGGCAAACTTTATGCATTTGTTATTGTTGATGATTTTTCGAGATTTACTTGGGTTTTCTTTCTCGCTAATAAGAGCGATGCTATCTCTGTTTTCAAAGTTTTTATAAAGAAAGTTCAAAACGAAAAAGGCTACATGATTACTCGAATCCGAAGTAATCATGGAGGCGAATTCGTAAATTATGATTTTGAAAATTTTTGTAATGCAAATGGTTTTGATCATGAATTTTCTTGTCCTAGAACTCCTCAACAAAATGGTGTTGTGGAGCGGAAGAATAGAACTCTCGGCGATATGGCCAGAGTCATGTTGAATAAATTTTCACTTCCGAAATACTTTTGGGCAGAAGCTGTCAGTACAGCATGCCACATTTTGAATAGGGTGCTAATTCGTCCCATTACGAAGAAAATACCCTATGAGCTTTGGTTTGGGAGAACCCCCAATGTTTCTTATTTTAAAGTTTTTGGTTGTAGATGTTTTATCCTTAACACCAAAGACAACTTAGGCAAATTTGATGCCAAAGCTGACGATGGTATCTTTCTTGGTTATGCCGCAAGAGTAAGGGATATAGAGTTTTTAATAAACGCTCACTTATTGTGGAAGAGTCAACAAATGTGACTTTTGATGAAGACAACAGTGCAGTAAGTACTCTTGATGATGACGTTGAGCCATCAACTTCTACTCCAATGAATACTTCGACCGAAACTAATTCTCTGGAGGGTTTGCCTAAGAAATTCTCTTTCAAACCTTCTCATCCAGAAAATTTAGTTATAGGAGAAGTTTCACGTGGAGTAACTACTAGATCATCACTAAGAGACTCCGTTGCTAGCACTGCCTTCATTTCACAAGTAGAGCCTAAAAACATTTCTGAAGCTTTTAATGATGAATTTTGGATTTCTGCTATGCAAGAAGAACTCAACCAATTCGAGAGAAGCCAAGTATGGGAACTCGTTCCTAGACCGGTTAATCACTCGATAATTGGTACTAAATGGATTTTTAGAAACAAAGTAAATGAAGATGGTTCAGTCACACGTAACAAAGCTCGTCTAGTAGCTCAAGGATACAACCAAGAGGAAGGTATCGACTACGATGAGACGTATGCTCCTGTTGCTAGACTAGAATCCATTCGGATGCTTTGTGCTTTTGCTAATTTTCAAAACTTTAAATTATTTCAAATGGATGTGAAAAGTGCTTTCTTGAATGGTTTTATTAAGGAGGAAGTTTATGTGAAACAACCTCCTGGCTTTGAAAATCACAAATTTCCTGACCACGTGTTCAAGCTAAAGAAAGCGCTTTATGGCCTCAAACAAGCCCCCAGAGCTTGGTATGAAAGGCTAAGTAGCTTCTTACTTGAGAAAGGTTTTTCAAAAGGGAAAATTGACACTACACTGTTTATAAAATCTTTTAAAGACACTATTCTGTTGATTCAAATTTATGTTGATGATATCATTTTTGGTTCTACTGATGAAACCCTCTGTCAAAATTTGCCAAATGTATGCAGACATAATTTGAGATGAGCATGATGGGAGAGCTCAACTACTTTCTTGGTCTGCAAGTGAAACAAATGGCTAATGGAACTTTTATCTGCCAATCGAAGTATACCAAGGATATGCTGAAGAAGTTCGATCTTGACAACGTCAAACCAATCAGCACACCAATGGTTACTTCAACCAAACTCGAACCAGATGAGAGCGGCAAACCCGTTGATCAACGTAAGTATCGAGGTATGATAGGCAGCTTACTCTATTTAACTGCTAGTTGTCCCGATATCATGTTCAGTGTTTACCTATGTGCTAGATATCAAGCTAATCCTAAGGAATCACACATGACCGCGGTTAAGCGTATCTTTCGATACCTTAAGGGTACGGTTACAGTGGGCCTATGGTATCCCAAGTCAACATCATTTGATCTTATTTGTTATTCCGATGCTGACTTCGCTGGATGCAAGGTTGACCGTAAAAGTACGAGCGGCACGTGTCATTTATTAGGAAAAGCTTTAGTCTCCTGGTTTAGCAAGAAGCAGAACTCTGTCGCACTATCCACAACAGAAGCTGAATACATAGCAGCTGGGCGTTGTTGTGCACAAATTCTGTGGATGAAGCAAACCCTTGAAGACTATAAGTTATCTTTTATGCATATTCCTATATTCTGTGACAATACAAGTGCCATTAATTTGACTAAGAACCCTGTCTGCCACTCACGCACTAAACACATTGAGATCAGACACCACTTTTTGCGTGATCATTAGCAAAATGGCACGATTAACTTAGAATTTATCGACACTGATCATCAGCTAGCAGATTTCTTTACTAAGCCATTATCCGAAGAGCTCTTCAATTTCCTATGTCGTGAACTCGGAATTTTGGATGAAGCAGTTATAAGTTGAGACTCGCCTGCGTAAATATCGAGTATATTTTGATTCTTTTACGACAAATTTGGTATGGGTACAAGCCGAAAGGGTCCTTCTGACAACAAGGCGTAAAAACCTAAGCGACACGGTGCACTAGTCCTCAGGACTACCGCTAGCTGGGATCCGGCCCCTGCAGCTAACCCATGGCAAATTTGAAATATTGAATTACAATATATTTTCTTGTTTATTATATGGTTTGTTTCGACTTAATACTGTCTAATTACTACATTCTAAAGTTCATTCTGACTTTTGAGTACCTCTTTATGTACTTCATTGATTTCATCAAACTTTTATCCTCAACCATCACTTTTCTTCAACACTTAACCAATTTTTCTATCTTTTCAGCCTGTTTTCTGTTCTGGACCACTAATCCAGAACTCGGGCCGAACTCTGTCCCCAACAGAGTTCGGGCCGAGTTCGGTCCAATTGTTCTAGCGTCGGGATCTGGCTCTGCCGTTGGATCATTTTAGATCCAATGGTCAATATAGCTTCCGACCAAAGAAAACCCTCTCTTATATTTCGGGTTTTCTTCTCTCTCCTTCACTATTGCCTCCTTCCTCACCTCTCCAAACTCTTTCCTTCAAACCCTAACCCTAGTTTTTGATCTAGAGTGCTCCATTACTCCTCAAAATCAAGGGAAAGGAGTTTCTCATCATTCTCTTCCACTGTTTATTGATTATTTGAGGTATCATTCTTGTCTTCTATACTTCACACTATCAAGTTTTTATGGCTCCTCGCTTGTTCAATCGTGGAAAGAGGATTCGAACTAAGAGTGTTTCCTCTTCGGATTCTCCTCCAACGAATGAACAGATCATTGAACAACTTCAACCACCTCATCCATTGTTCAACCCACCTCGTCCTCGAAATCCTTCTACCTATGATAACCGATTATTTGTCTCACTAGATGCCTCAAACAACTGGTTTAGTGACTATCGGAATCGTCAGGTATTCGCAGGACATCCTATTAATTTTTTATCTTCTCTCAATATGATGCTTTATTTCATGACCTCTGTTTTGATGAGCTTGTCACTACCACTTCTGCTATCTATCGTCATGCTGTCCAAATGTTCTACTGCAACATGACCTTTGATGATCTCCATATTTATTCACGAGTTGCAGGTATCAATATATCTTTTGATGACTTTGACTTAGCCGAATATCTTGATCTTCAAGAGCCCAATTCTTGGGAAAAGCTAGTTGACGCTCGCTCGTTCCGTTTTCCCGACGGAATTTCCTTGAGAGCTTCAAGGACGATTTGTGTACTCCATACACACGTCCTCGCAAGCTCATGGCTAAATATCTCAACCCATATTTTTCTGATCTTCATTGGATTATCTCTAACACCATTTTACCCAAAACAGGTTCCTATGATGACATCACTTATCTTGAGATATCTGCTCTTTATCATCTTCACTTTGGAATTTCTTTCAATCTTCCACGTACAATGATGGACTGGATGATTCACTGTAGGAAGAAACCACGAGCTCTGGTTTATCCTTTGTACCTTCCTATGATCTTTCGTGCTTTTAACATACAACTTGATATCTGTCCGTTCTTGCCTGCTCCTGCTTTCCTGTCCAAGGTGCGACGTACTCAGGCAGTTGTCGCCTCTCCTGAGGCCTCTGAGCATTCTGATGATGCGGAGTCTGACCCCCTTCCTTTCGGTCAGGATGCACCACCTCCACCTGCCACTCTTGACTCCATCCAGACCATGCTCCGGGATCGTTTCGACTTAGAGGCCGATCGGTGGGCTCAGATGGACTACCGCACTACCCTGCAGATGAGTACACTCTGCAATTCGCTGCATGATATTCGGTACTCCATGTCCCATCATCCTACTATGGCCATTCCCATACAGCGGGATCCCGATCGTAAGGGATATCGCATTGATGATCCGTGGGTCATGCGTTACCTGGATCCGGGTGCTGCTCTTGTGGATCCCAGACGTTCAAACTCTCCTGGACCATCTCATGCTCAGTGATGGAGATTGGCTACTATCTGCTATTGCTACTGCTGATGATGACATTAGTTGATGCATTTTCATTTCTAGTTAGTTAGTTTCAGTTTTATGTACTTAGATGCTTTTAAACTCTGGTTGTGTGTTTGACATTTGGTTATGACACTTTATGCTAGTACTTCTTTTGATTATTTCTATACTGTTTCTTCTCTGCTTGGTGTGGTTGTATTACTATTAATTGTCTACTGCAGTTTTCTTTTATTATTTATTTCTCTGCAGTCTATATTGCTAACTGCCAAAAGGGGGAGAACTATGTATATTCTGCCTGGATATATATGGCTGGATATACTTGTTTGGTATCAGATCCTATCTTTTCGTATTTCTGTGCTTGTTTGTGCTTTTTGGGAGATATTATACAGGTTTCATGCACTATATATGGGGGAGCTATTGCTTCTAGCTCAACACCGTTCACTGATTACGGGGGAGCTATTACATTCTAGCTCGGCATCAAGTATGGGGGAGCTATGTTGCTATAATCAATTGTGTCCAGGTATGAATATTGAATATACATATATTATTTTGTCAATTATCAATATGGGGGAGATTGTTGACACAAAGTCACAGTCAACCAAATATTGACTACATTGACTAAATAATATCTGTATTAATTCAATACGACACACGACGTCTGCATAACAGTTCAAGACAGACGACAGCTCAGTCTCCGGCTCTCAGTGTGTTTTCGAGTCTGTATTTTATATTTTCATTGAGTCTAGACTTGTGTACTATGAGTCTTGCTGAGCTCTTGACACTTAGTCTACAGCCTACCCAAATCCAAGCTCCACTGAACCAAACACTGCCCAAAAATCCCCTTAGAACCACTCTGTGCTCTAGAGACAGAGTTCGGGCCGAACTCTGCCTCCACACAGAGTTCGGGCCGAACTCTGTCCCCTAGAAATCAGGAACCCTAATTTTAGGGTTAGCTGGTTGCTAGTTGTCCAACGGCCAAATTTTTGAATTTTCCTACCCGAATTCTGGCCGAATTCTGCCTATAAAAACACTATAAATAGGGCATGAATTCTCTCATTCCAATCCATCCAATCTTCTTTTCTCTTCTCTCTTATAAGCTCAAGTAAGCCATACCCTTCCCATCTACTAGCCACAAGCCTCCTAAGTGTCGAGTGCTCAGCATCTCTCAGTTAGGATTCTTGTGCAAGAGTCGAAGAAGTCGCTTGGACAATTCCAAGCAAATCGCCACTGCGATCATCTGTTAGAAGTTGACGTGCTCTTCTGAAGAAAAGGCACGGGTTGTAAACTACTATTTCACAAATAGTGGATTTAATCCTGAGCTAGAGTTCTCAGGCCTGGACTAGTCCTCCACGAGGGAAACCAGGTTAAAATCGCTGTGTTTGCGTATGCTCTTTTGCTCTTCATTTATTTTCCGCACTTTACTCTGATTATTTATTGTTGGTGAAAGAGTTATTTTTAATTGGCTATTTTTCTATATAAACTCTATTCACCCCCTCTAGAGTTGCCAAACTGTTCTTCATAGTTTTGTTGGATGTTTTGTTTTACAGCTTGGTTTTGATTAATGCATTTTTGTGTTGGTTTTGATGATTGGATTTCGTTGATCGCTTTCATCGCATTTCGCGTTCATCCCAAATCTTGAGAGAAAGAGAACGAAGTATGCTAATCAAATGTTGGTGCCAATGTAGGATGCATGAGGGTGTGTAAACGACGCATTAAGTCCTTCATTCTCTCGAACAAGGTTTTGTTTTTGTGAGTTACTTTGACCGGGCTAACATTTATCTCCACACACTAATAAAAATGATCTATAATCCACTTTTTGTTGCGTTCCTCTGATCAACGATACCACAATAACAAAAGATAAAAGAAGATAAATGAACTGGATCGCTTACTAAATAGAACTGTTGCTCTACTTGCTCAATATGATTGCTTACAGGTTTCTAGGGTTTGCTTTACACAAGATATGTTATAGAAAACCTTAATTGGTTTGAGAGTGATCGATATGAATTAATGGAATCGTGTCCCTATCGAAGAGAACTGTCAAAATTAGATGCATGTTGTTCAATATAAAATGAAATATTTTTATCTGATATAATGCATCTCGTGCATTTAGCTTAGGACAACTTGCGCAGAAGGTACAGTCTCTCGACTGATTTTTGAGGCGTTGGAGATCGGTCGGCCTAGGAGAGATTGAGCACCATGAGGTAAAAGAAACCACACGATTAGGGGGTGTTATGTCTATCAGTGAGATGGGCTTGTATGCCCCAACTACTGATCATAGGAAATAACCTATGGGCCACCATGTAGTTAGGTTCATGCATATAGTGAGGTTTATTGCAAGCCTAACATACAGAGACGAAAAATAAGTTTTATTCATATATGCAAATTGTGCTAACCTGTTTCTGTGTAGGAATGATTGTTGGTGATGAGTAAGAAAGATTATGCAAGTGCTTTCTATTGTTTATGTTTCTTCTCAATTGTTAAAAAGAACCGAGACATGTCGAAAGATCACTAGTAAAAAGATTAGCTTCACATGTTGACTTAGTGCATATTTATGTGTGTTCGGACAAAAGCTGCTCGCCAGTACAAGATGTGTATTGACCCAAGTTGTTGGCATCATTTTCAGATAGCAAGGAGACAGGGGAATTTTAAGTGTGGCACTAAAGCTCGTCCATTCTAGTAGAGCTTGTGGACCGCCTTAAAGCTATTTTCATTTGAAGTCCAGTTTGCAAGTAACTTTTGAATATGTCTTACTTTTTGTCTCTGTAATAAAGGGATATGATGTATGGACATTGTAGCTATTTTTAAAAGAGTTTCAAAGAGAGATATGTAAGCAAAACTATAGCATTTTGAGTCACAAGCTTTGTACTTTGTAATCCTATCAAGTTATGAATAAAAAAAAGTATTTCTATTTCAAATCTATGTGTCTAATATTTGCTTTTCTGCAATCAAATATATTGTGTGCGTGTGTTTTGTCTTGTCTAGTTGTATTGTGCAGGTACTGGCCTTGTGCAAGCTCAACATTAGACTTCCATGGCATCACGCCTTAGCGAGGACGAACGATCCTGCGGGGATCAAAGCGATGACGAAAGACCCTAGCGGAATAGGTGCGTGACAGATTGGTATCAGAGCCCGACTTTACGTACTTAGCCTCATAAAAATATTATTTTCGAAAAAAGTATATAAAGTATTTTGATGGCTTTCAAAAGTCCCAATTTTGAGTTATGAAAACCAATGCCCATACAAAAAGTCCATAATAATTTATGACACTGACAGAGTTACACTCTTTTGTAGAGGTATGGCTTTTCGACCATCTAGCCTGACCGACCCGGTAGAATAGATTTTGGCCATAATGGAAATTCAGTGATCGGAAGCTGAGGAATATAGCCTGGCACAATAAGCCCAAATGGAAAATCAGTAGAAACTTGCTGAGGAGCGTAGCATGGCACAGCAGAGGCAACTAGATACATTAGCCCAAATAGTCTCTTCGCTTGTGGGCAATCAAAAGACCACCGCAGCGACCAACCCGACAGGAAACCTCGTGATTGGGCTCGTGGATGGTGACGAGCCCCAGCCGGTGCACATGTACTCTTTTTTAGGCTAAAGGACTTTTTGGTCGCAAAACCTACAAAATTTGAGGGTAGGACATCACCAGATAAGGTGATGAACTGGATCAATAAAATGGAGTATCTGTTCGCATTTATTGAAGTTCCTAGTAGCAAGAAACTAGTTGTGCCACTTTGCAACTAAGATTGCGATCAAATGATTGGTGGAATGTGAAAAAGCCGGTACTTCTCGTAACTGCTAGGTGTGGGAAGATTTCTTGGACCTCGTTCAAGAAAGCATTTTTGGAGCAATATCTGCCTCCTGCCCTCAGTCAAAAGATGGAGGACGAATTTATGTCGCTAAAGCAAGGGAGCATGTCCATGGAAGACTATAAGTCAGAATTTTGCCAAACTGGCCAAGTTTGCTAGTATAATGAAACCAACTAAGAGGGCTCGCATGAACTGGTTCGTTCAAGGCCTTTATGATAACATTCAAGAGAGTGTTCTGAACCAGGAGTGTCATTCATATACCAAGGCCTTCGAGACTGCGGTACAGATGGAGCAGTTTAGCCTGAGGAGGGCATTTGTGAAAGTTCAGACCAGTCGTAATCACCCTACAAAAAGATACCATGATGGTGAGAAAATGGTAACGGGGTACTCCGAAATGAAACGGTGTATACCTACTGCGGTCGAAGGGGGCATGTTAAAGAACAGTGTCATGCCGCGAATAAGGCTTGCTTCTGTTGTTGTCAACAGGGCCATGTCCTTAGGAACTGCCCAAAAAGAAACCATCACGATGCTGATGAGCGTAGGCCGCTGAGGAACCCACCACCGATTCGAGACAACCCGCATAATCAGCAGTTGTAGAAGGCTTGTGTTTTCAATCTTGCGACCGTACTTGATCCGGAATGCGATACTGATGGAGGTGAGCTTGTTTCTTAAGATTTGAGGACAAAACTTTTTTTTCAGTAGGTTATTATTTAGTGACCCGCTCTTCGCGGTCCACTATGTAATACCCATGGCTTATTGACTCAATCTTGAACTGAGTACTTGGGGAAACCGTTGACGGTTTTGATTGATCAAGGATAAAATGCAATGAACTTCTCCAACTAATGGATCAACTTCTATTGAAATAGTCCAATAGTTTTCGTTGGATGTTTTCTTTCGCTGCTTGGTTTTGATGAATGCATTTTTGTGTTGGTTTTCGATGATTGCTTTTCATTGTTCACTATGATCGTATTTTGCATTCATTCCAAATCTTGAGAGAAAGAGCCTGAAGTATGCTAATCAAATATTGTTGCCAATGTAGGATGCATGAACAGTGCGTGAATGATGCATGAAGTCCCTCCTTCTCTCGAACAAGATTTTATTTGGTTGACTTGCTTTGACTAGGCTAACATTTATCTCCATGCCCTAAAAAATGATCTCTAGTCTACTCTTTTGTTGTGTTCCTATAATCAACGATACCACAATAACAAAATATAAGAGAAGATAAATTTACTGGATCGCTTGCTAAATAGAACTTTTGCTCTACTTGCTCAATATGATTGTTTATAGGTTTCCAAGGTTTTCTTTATAAAGGATATGTTATAGAAAACCTTAATTGGTTTGAGTTCGATCGATATGAACGAATGGAATCATGTCCCTATCGAAGAGAACTATCGAAATCAGATGTCTATTGTTTAATATGAAATGAAATATTTTTATCTGATAGAATGCATCTCGTGCATTTGGCTTAGGACAACTTGTGCATAAGGTACTGTCTCTCGACTGGTTTTTGGGGCGCTGGGGATCGGTTGGCCTTTGAGATATTAAGCACCATGAGGTAAAAGAAACCTCGCAATTATGGGGTGTTATATCTATCAGTGAGATGAGCTTGTATCTCCCAACTGCTGATAATAGAAAACAACCCATGGGCCACTATGTAGTTAGGTTCATGCATATAGTAGAATTTATTGCATGTCTAAGATGTAGAGACGGGACGTAAATTTATTCATATATGCAAATTGTGCTAACTTGTTTCTGTGCAAGGATGACTATCGGCGATGAGTAAGAAAGATTATGCAAGTGCTTTCTATTATTTATGTTTCTTATGAATTGTTAAAAAGAACCTAGAAATTTAGAAAGATTACCAGTAAAAATGTTAGCTTCATATGTTGACTTAGTACAGATTTATGTGAGTTCGAGCTAAAGCCGCTCGCCAGTACAAGATGTGTACTAACCCACGTTGTGGGCATCATTTTCAGATAGCAAGGAGATGGAGGGATTTTAAGTGAGGCGCTAAAGCTCGTCCAGCCTAGTAGAGCTTGTGGATCGCCTCAAAGATATTTTTATTTCAAGTCCAGTTTGCAAGTTACTTTTAAAGGTGTCTTACTTTTCGTCTATGTAATAAAGGAATATGATGTATAGGCATTGTGGCTATTTTGAAAAGAGTTTCAAAGAGAGATATGTAAGCAAAAACTATGGCATTTTGAGTGGCAAGCTTTTACATTGTAATCCTATCAAGTTATCAATAAAAGAAGTATTTCTATTTCAAATCTCTATGTCCAATATTTGGTTTTCTGCAGTCAAATATGTTGTCTGTGTGTTTGTCTTGTCTAGTTGTATTGTGCACACTACAACAAATAGGACATATAATAGCATGCATAAAATGCAATAAAATCCTTACTATAGCATTTTCTGTACGCTATAATTGTAGCACCCAGTTTCCCAAATGAGGGTAATTTTGAAATGTCGTATTTATAATTATTTTAATAATGATATTTAATTTATGATATGATTTTTGGCGATTTTAAATCATTTTAAAATTATTTAAATCAATGACTTGTGGTTTTGACGTTTTGCTAGTGAAACCCTAGAGACTGTTTGACCTAGAGCCTAATCATGTGATTATGATATTTTAATGTCATTTTTGGCCTAAGGATATTTTTGAGTTTGACCTTTTTGAATTATTTTGATATTATTTTATTATTTATGATATTGTTTTTGGGTTATTTGAGTCGGGTTCGAATTTCAACTCAATCCGACTTGAAACGGGGACCCGGGGGTAGTTTGACTCTAGTGGGACCCACACACTAGTTAGACATGGCCCACATGATATTAAATTTAGTCCACATGATAGAAATATTTTAGTTAGAGGTTAGACTAATTATTATGGATAAGGTTAGTGTGATTAGAGACTTTAGAATGACTAATTTAGCCCCAACCAATTAGCCCTTTCCTAATACGCATAGAATAGGTTAGTGGGGGCATTTTGGACCTTACCATAATAGGACAAATAGCCCAATATGGCCAGCCACTTTGGGAGAGGATAGGCTCAAGTTCATTTCATTATTCTTATCCACACTCTCTCTCTTGTTCTTCCCCATATTCCTAGAGAACAATCCCTAGAAATTTCTCCACCAAATCCTTCCATTTCGCCACCAAATCTTCTTCTTTCCTTCTCCATTCTAGCCAAGGAGGAAGCTACCCATGTTTGGGAGGATTCGGAGCTCGTTCGTGTCCTTTTGGAATCTCTACGTGTCGGTGTCGCTCCGGAAAGGCTTTTCTTCGATTCGATCTACCGGGAGGTATAAATCTCTTCTCCTTTTTATTTCCTCATGCATATAGGTCTATTTTCAACCCATAGGAATGACCCCCATGGTTGTATCTCCATTTGTGTCTATTTCGTGTCCATTTGGAGGTCATAGGAGTGTCCTTTGTGTTGTGGTTGTGTCCATGTGGGAAAATCCCAAATTTGGACACACTATGTGTTATTGTTATGTATGAATGAATTATTACATGTTTAATCTCATATTTTTGTATTGGAGATGTGTTCTATAGTGTCTCATATATATATATTAGTGTAGAGAGTGAGTTCTTGATATATTATGTTATATACTTGTGTTCTTTTGTCTCAAACTACCCAAATCCGTCATGATTTTTATCCACGTTTTTAATTTCAGCCATAACTTAGAAATGTCATAACTTCTAGATCAAAACTCAGTTTAATCTCTCGTTTTTTTAAGAGAAGCGTATTGAAGTTAGCTTTCCAAAACCATATATTAATAGGCCTAATTCTTTCTGTAACTTTCTGGAGAATTATTTGAGTGTCAGTTGTACGAAAGACAAATGCGTTCTCGGTATTTTCGCGATTCCGGTAGTTTCCGAAAACGAAAACGCGATCCGTTTGAAGTTTCGGAAAGATAAAACATAGATCTATAACATACTTTAATCCTAGATTTTAATTCATGCTGAGATGGTACAGTATTGATTATTAGTAGGAGTTACTATTCGGCATATGCATTTTGTGCACCCTTGTGTATAATATAATGTTCTATTTGATTTTAACCCATGTTAATGTATATACATTATGTAATTAAATAGAGAATGCAAGCATGAGTAAATGTTTAAATAAATGATGTATGAGGTGTAAGTATCCTATCTAATGTAAGCATGTATAAGTATGGCTTGTAATAAATATGTAGGTTCCATAGTATGTAATGTATGGTGCATATAGTGGTGCAAGAGAATAAATGAATGATGAATGAATGCAAGCATGAATGTAATCTAATAATAGATGTAATGTATGTAATATACAAGTTAATGAGATGTATTGTTCTATGTTAACACAAATCCTATATTACCTCATGTACCTCCTTATACTATGTTGACACTATCACACTTGACACATTGTTCACTTACACTTTGACACTCTTTGATATGTATACACTATGTATGCCCATTTAACCCTCACTTGCCACTTTGCCATGTTCACATACACACACATAGCCTCTTAAATAAGTATTTACGAATATAGTTAACTTAGCTATGTATGTATATTATATATATGTTAGCATATTGTGTTGTAATATATAAGTTTATATAACCATTTGAAATGTCATGATTATAGACCTAATGTTGAATACTAATATATGCATGTGTATATATGTGTAGACATATATAGCTTAAAGTAATAGATTACCTAGTGTACATCCAATGTGAATTCTTGCCTATTTGAGTATTGAATAATTGCATGCTATATAGAGTTGGGTGTATGTTGGCTTGTATAGCCTTGTATTGATGTGTGCTTGCTAGGATAGTCTTGGTTAGGCCTAGTTAGACTTGCTGGATTAGGATATGACCTAGTTTGACCTAGTTTGACTAGTGCAGTTGACCAGAGTTGACCAAGGGTTGACTTTAGCCTAGTTTGACCTAGATTCATGTAGAATGCATTGTAGTACTTTATATTACCCTTCTGGACATGTTGTGACTTGTGCAGTTCTAATTAGGAGCCAGACACCTCTCCTCGGACTGTATCTTTACCTTGGACATTCAGATATCAGGCGAGTACATTCTCTGATCATTACATATCATGTTTAGAATTATTTTCCTGCTTTAAATTACTTTACTTGATACTGTCACGTTGGTCACACGGATTGGTACTATATGGATCTTTTCATAAGATGTTATCCCCCTCGGGAGCATCGGATGCTGCATGTTTTGTGTGTTTCACGAATCATCACGTATCTCTGTGCTTCCTCTGATTCACGATCGCTTGTGACACATGTACTCTCATGTTCACAGAGCCATCATGAATCACCTTCACGTATCACTCATTTTATGAGCCATGTGAAGTTTCACGAATCTTAACATAACTTGAACAGATCCATGTGTATTGATTGGGAATGGAGGAGTGGAAATAGGCATGTGAATATTATCCAAGTAGCCGTAGTCATGAATCACTCTCTTAGCTGTAGTCATGAATCTCCTATGCCATTCACATGTTTATATTTTACTCTGACTCACTAGTCACTATTAGCTCTCTACTTATAGTAGATATTTCTATTACAGTTCTCTCTCTCTGTTTACATACTGTATTTCTTCAGTTCATGTATCTTACTTTACTGCATGATTATATTTTTTAACCAGCTATGATCTGTTGAGATGTACTGTGCTCGCTCCTGTCCTGACTGGACCTGTTGATAAATTTTACAGATAGCCTGGAGGTTGTCTGCTAGCCTAGAGGAGACAATAGAGGTTGCATAGATAGCTAGGGTTTTTGCTTATAGTTTATTTTCAGTCATCTTGAGTTGTATTTATGGATTACTGTATTTGGGTTTTGAGATGTATTCTGAGTTTGTATCTTAGACACTTAGACTTCTGTTTGTTGTATCTCTTTTCGATTTCATGTTTTATCTATCTTCCTTTATACTCTACCTTAGATGTGATTGAGTTTACATTCTGCTATGTCACCTCCATTCGGGGAGTATAAACTGTTTAGTCATATACTGTTAGATGTATTGAGACCTAGGACAGCGTTCTATCGCCGACACTGCGGCGTAGGCTGGGCGTTGTTACGTTCTCGTGCCCTAACTCTAGGGTGCGGGTCGTGACACGTTTTAGTGGTGGCCCATACAGGTCGAGATTCGCATTAGTACGATTTCGTAGTAGCACAACGACTTAGTTGTACTACTACGAGCCTGCTATAGGATATATAAATTAAGATGTTAGGATGAGAGGATACTCAATCACTGTTAGGATTCCTTGAGAGATTCCTGGGATGACCCTTGAGAATCTCATTTTGAATTCCGATTTAAACTCCTTTTCCTTTTTTTTATTAACCTTTTTCCTTGATTTGAATTTGATTTTGTGGATTCATTGTAGAACTTTGAATCCTGGTATTAGTTGATGATTTTGATAAAATTTTGTAGTTGTTGATTTAATTTTGTATTTAGATTAATATTTTCAAATCCAAGGTACTCAATCACACTTAGGATTCTTTGAGAGATTTCTGGGACGACCCTTGAGAAACTCATTTTGAACTTCAATTGGAATTCCTTTTCCTCTTGTTTGGATTCACCCTCATTCCTTGCTATTGAATTTAAGCTTGATGGGTTCCTCTCGTTTGAAACGATGAGAAGGAACATATCTTCATTATTCTTTCTCGCCATTATTCCCTTGCATTCGTATTTACCTCTTATCTTAAACTCTGTCTCATTACATTAATTATCCATATCTTGTCGTCCATACCAGATGTACTTCGAAACCTTTGAATCTTCGTATCTTTTGCATGGAAAAGGCTAAGGAAGTGACATAAATTATGTAGCTCAGAGAAGACATAACTGGTTATTTTATGATGATCTAAGGAAATCAAATGTAGAGTGTTCCATATGGAAACTTGAGATAGAAATGTGGTAAAGGTCTCGAATAGAATAAAGAGATGTATACTACCAATCTGGAAACAATTACATTTAGAGAAATTTTAGGGTTATGATATAGTTTATAGGTGTATTCAAAACTAATGAGGATATCAGAGGTCAACCTAGTTTTGAGAACTTAGAAAATCTTGGTTATTGATTCTGGGGAAAACTTTTACTCTGAGGCTATGTAGAAGGTTAGTAATGGAAAAGAGAAGTTAATTGTGTTTAATAAGGATATTAAACAAGATGTTGCGAGGAAATGACTAGGGATAGAGAGAACACAAAGTTATGGAAGTTTAGAGATTATTGTGAAATATTTTTAGGAGAATAATATTCAAGGGTGTATGTCGAAGAAAATACGGAAGTTGATTTTTTGATAGAAGATAAGTTTTGTAAGGCCTAGAGATTTAAATTAAATAATACGAGGAGAACAATTTGAACAAGTTCAAGGAATTCGTAAACGGGATTTAGAGGTTTTGGGTCAAATTTAAGACAAGGTGAAAGAACTTGGAAATTTAAATAAATGGTTAATGTTGATTCCTAAATATGAGGGTTGTGCTTCAAGAGTGATGTTTGGAAACTGGAAATTGCCTACGGTAGTCATGGTAAGGGTTTAAGTAAAGGTTAATTTTTCATATGGAGACTGGTGAGGTAAAAATATGATTGGCAAGTTATGACCAGATGAACTTAAGAGTATCAGAAGCAGATGACTAACTCGATCTTCATTATTTTTGTGCATTAATTACCACCTCTTGAACTCCCACTTTCTAATTGAGATCCTTGACGTTCCTTATCGTGACTTTGATATTCGGAATGTAATCTAGCTGTTACCCTCCAACAAATCTTATATACAAGACCTAGACGAGCTCACCTTCGTGTAGGCATATTATGTCCCACTAAAATCCGTTTTCTTGTACTCTATTTTCTTGATATGATTTTCTGGTCAACTGGCTAAACTATAACCTCTACCATTATACTAAATTTCTTCTTATTTTAATTATAAATCCAGCCTTGACTCAATTCTTTCGACCCGACATGTGAGGGTGTTCTGCTTGTTTCCTTAGATGCTTAACCTTGTACCTTATCTGATTACTTGATCCGTTGGTTAAGAAACTTGGACTATGTAATTCCTTTCATCATTACCACCCTTATATCTTGTGCTGCTAAATTAGCCTTAGTTTTACAAGCTTATCTATTTTCGAGCTTGGTCATGACATATTTTATTGGGTGGCCACCCACTAACATATTGTCTAATCAGAACCGGTACATGATGGCTGATCAACCTATTGCACTTTGGTTCGCTTTTTCATGTATCAATCTACGAGAATGGAGACATAGTTAAACTTGACCCTAGAGTCTCATTCGCAACAGCCTTGACAATTCTCCTTGAAATCTTTTCATCGCCTATGAACCTCGTATTCGTACTCAGTGGAATTAAATTTAATCATGACCTGAACCTCCATCATTGGATGCTCGTACTCATACTTTGATTTCATTGATTTCCCTTCTTGCCCAAATCTCGTTTTATCCCGAAATTGATCAACTTAGATCGTGTCAAGAGAAAAATCTATTTGTGATTTATTGTGCCTAAATTTTTAATTTTTTCTATTTTATGGAATAGTAACCTTTTAATAATTTCTTAGTTGCTTGTTAATGACCAATTTTTATATAGGATGGTAAACAGCCCTACAACCTTGATGATTGTTGTTTCCTTACCTTGCCAATTAGGACACCCTAGATTGTTTGTGTGTTGATACCATAGTACTGTTTTGATCTAGAATGACCAGTGCACCAAGGTGAGACTTCTAACTGCTACGGTATGCCCTGACCTTGTATACTATTCCTTCAAATTGCATGATTTAGATAAAAAAAAATTAGACCTTGATTGTTGGGAAATAGGGACGTCACCCCATTAGTATCAGTTGTAGATATATATAGGTTAGTCCTTGATGTGGGGATGTGTGTCTCTAAACATATAGCTTATGAGATTTATGAGAGATTATAGTATCAACCTTGATAGGATGTACTAGTCTTTTGGTGAGTATAAATGTGTTATGAGAGATAGGGGCATATATGTCTTAGTAATGCATCGTTCCTATGGTAATAGAATGTATTAATAGATGGTTAATAGGAAGATAATAGTTTGAGCATACCTATAGCCTATGATCAGTTCCTTTTATCCTTAGTTAAGACCACTTTAAAATAGGTCCAGTCCCTTGGATATAGGTTCCAGTCCATATTTTATTGAAGTTCCATTACCGCCGTACAGCAGAGCAGTATTGGAGGTATTCCTAGATTGACACTTTTTAGATGTTCGTTTATTATTCCAGTGTTAGGAAGTGTTACCTTAGATATTGGGTAGGTTAGAGGCTCTAGAAGGAGTACTATCGATCTTAAATTTTGAGGACGAAATTTTTCTAAGGTGGGTAGAGTTGTAGCACCCAGTTTCCCAAATGAGGGTAATTTTAAAATTTTCTGTTTATAATTATTTTAATAATGATATTTAATTCATGATATGATTTTTGGTGATTTGAAAATATTTTAAAATTATTTAAATCAATGACTTGTGGTTTTGACGTTTTGCTAGTAAAACCCTAGAGACTATTTGATCTAGAGCCTAACCATGTGATTATAATATTTTAATGTCATTTTTGGCCTAAGGATATTTTTGTATTTGACCTCTTTGAATTATTTTGATATTATTTTATTATTTATGATTTGTTTTGGGGTTATTTGAGTCGGGTTCGAATTTCAACTCAATCCGACTTGAAACGGGGACCCGAGGATAGTTTGACTCTAGTGGGACCCACACACTAGTTAGACATGGCCCACATGATATTAAATTTAGTCCACATGATAGAAATATTTTAGTTAGAGGTTAGACTAATTATTATGGATAAGGTTAGTGTGATTAGAGACTTTAGAATGACTAATTTAGCCCCAACCAATTAGCCCTTTCCTAATACTCATAGAATAGGTTAGTGGGGGCATTTTGGACCTTACCATAATAGGACAAATAGCCCCATATGGCCAGCCACTTTGGAAGAGGATAGGCTCAAGTTCATTTCATTATTCTCATCCACACTCTCTCTCTTGTTCTTCCCCAAATTCCTAGAGAGCAATCCCTAGCAATTTCTCCACCAAATCCTTCCATTTCGCCACCAAATCTTCTTCTTTCCTTCTCCATTCTAGCCAAGGAGGAAGCTACCCAAGTTTGGGAGGATTCGGAGCTCGTTCGTGTCCTTTTAGAATCTTTACGTGTCGGTGTCGCTCCGGAAAGGCTTTTCTTCGATTCGATCTACCGGGAGGTATAAATCCCTTCTCCTTTTCATTTCCTTATGCATATAGGCCTATTTTCAACCCATAGGAATGACCCCCATGGTTGTATCTCCATTTGTGTCCATTTCGTGTCCATTTGGAGGTCATAGGAGTGTCCTTTGTGTTGTGGTTGTGTCCATGTGGAAAAATTCCAAATTTGGACACACTATGTGTTGTTGTTATGTATGAATGAATTATTACATGTTTAATCTCATATTTTTGTATTGGAGATGTGTTCTATAGTGTCTCATATATATATATTAGTGTAGAGAGTGAGTTCTTGATATATTATGTTATATACTTGTGTTCTTTTGTCTCAAACTACCCAAATCCGTCATGATTTTTATCTACGTTTTTAATTTCAGCCATAACTTAGAAATGTCATAACTTCTAGCTCAAAGCTCAGTTTAATCTCCTATTTTTTAAAAGAAGCGTATTGAAGTTAGCTTTCCAAAAACATATATTAACAGGCCTAATTCTTTCTGTAACTTTCTGGAGAATTATTTGAGTGTCAGCTGTACGAAAGACAAATGCGTTCTCGGTGTTTTCGCGATTTTGGGGGTTTTCGAAAATGAAAACGCGATCCGTTTGAAGTTTCGGAAAGCTAACACATCGATCTATAACATACTTTAATCCTAGGTTTTAATTCATGCTGAGATGGTACAGTATTGATTATTAGTAGGAGTTACTATTCGGCATATGCATTTTGTGCACCCTTGTGTGTAATATAATGTTCTATTTGATTTTAACCCATGTTAATGTATATACATTATGTAATTAAATAGAGAATGCAAGCATGAGTAAATGTTTAAATAAATTATGTATGAGGTATAAGTATCCTATCTAATGTAAGCATGTATAAGTATGGCTTGTAATGAATATGTAGGTTCCATAGTATGTAATGTATGGTGCATATAGTGGTGCAAGAGAATAAATGAATGATGAATGAATGCAAGCATGAATGTAATGTAATAATAGATGTAATGTATGCAATAAACAAGTTAATGAGATGTAATGTTCTATGTTAACACAAATCCTATATTACCTCATGTACCCCCTTACACTATGTTGACACTATCACACTTGACACATTGTTCACTAACACTTTGACACTCTTTCATATGTATACACTATGTATGCCCATTTAACCCTCACTTGCCCCTTTGCCATGTTCACATACACACACATAGCCTCTTAAATAAGTATTTATGAATATAGTTAACTTAGCTATGTATGTATATTATATATATGTTAGCATATTGTGTTGTAATATATAAGTTTATATAACCATTTGAAATGCATGATTATAAACCTAATATTTAATACTAATATATGCATGTGTATATATGTGTAGGCATATATAGCTTAAAGTAATAGATTACCTAGTGTATATCCAATGTGAATTCTTGCCTATTTGAGTATTGAATAATTGCATGCTATATAGAGTTGGGTGTATGTTGGCTTGTATAGCCTTGTATTGATGTGTGCTTGCTAGGATAGTCTTGGTTAGGCCTAGTAAGACTTGCTGGGTTAGGACATGACCTAGTTTGACCTAGTTTGACTAGTGCAGTTGACCAGAGTTGACCAAGGGTTGACTTTGGCCTAGTTTGACCTAGATTCATGTAGAATGCATTGTTGTGCTTTATATTACACTTCTGGACATGTTGTGACTTGTGCTGTTCTAATTAGGAGCCAGACACCTCTCCTCGGACAGTATCTTTACTTTGGACATTCAGATATCAGGCGAGTACATTCTCTGATCATTTTATATCATGTTTAGAATTATTTTCCTGCTTTAAATTACTTTACTTGATACTGTCACGTTGGTCACACGGATTTGTACTATATGGATCTTTTCATGAGATGTTATCCCCTTCGGGAGCATCGGATGCTGCATGTTTTGTACGTTTCATGAATCATCACGTATCCCCATGCTTTTCCTGATTCACCTTCACGTATCACTCATTTTATGAGCCATATGAAGCCATATGAAGTTTTATGTACTCTCATGTTCACAGAGCCATCATGAATCACCTTCACGTATCACTCATTTTATGAGCCATATGAAGTTTTACGAATCTTAACATAACTTGAACAGATCCTTGTGTATTGATTGGGGATGGGGGAGTGGAAATAGGCATGTGAATATTATCCAAGTAGCTGTAGTCATGAATTACTCTTTTAGCTGTAGTCATGAATCTCCTATGCCATTCACATGTTTATATTTTACTCTGATTCACTAGTCACTATTAGCTCTCTACTTATAGTAGATATTTCTATTACAGTTCTCTCTCTCTGTTTACATACTGTATTTCTTCAGTTCATGTATCTTACTTTACTGCATGATTATATTTTCTAACCTGCTATGATCTGTTGAGATGTACTGTGCTCGCTCCTGTCCTGACTGGACCTGTTGATAAATTTTACAGATAGCCTGGAGGTTGCCAGCTAGCCTAGAGGAGATAGTAGAGGTTGCATAGATAGCTAGGGTTTTTGCTTATAGTTTATTTTCAGTCATCTTGAGTTGTATTTATGGATTACTGTATTTGGGTTTTGAGATGTATTCTGAGTTTGTATCTTAGACACTTAGACTTCTATTTGTTGTATCTCTTTTCGATTTCATGTTTTATCTATCTTCCTTTATGCTCTACCTTAGATGTGATTGAGTTTACATTCTGCTATGTCACCCCCATTCGGGGAGTATAAACTGTTTAGTCTTATACTGTTAGATGCATTGAGACCTAGGACAGCGTTCTACCACCGACACTGCGGCGTAGGCTGGGCGTTGTTACGTTCTCGTGCCCTAACTCTAGGGTGCGGGTCGTGACAATAATATCCCTCGATATAGTATCCGAACGTTATAACATTTTAGCGTTCAAGAACGTTGTCGATTGTTATAGCATTCTGAATGCTATTAACCAATAGCGTACACGAACGCTATAGATAGAGAACGCTATAAAGTTGTAGCGCTTAGGAACGCTATTAACCTATAGCATTTGTGAGTGCTGTTAACCTATAGCATTTGTGAACGATATAACCAATGGCATTAGTGAATGCTAGTCTTGCCCTGAGCACCACAATTTGAACGTTGTTTATAGCATTTTCTATTGCAATTGTTCGCTATTTCTATGTTGTCACTACAAGAAAATGCAGATTCAACGACAAACAATATGTAGCACAATGGTTTGTATTGCCAAAACTCACATGAAAAAGTATTTGGTAACGCGAATTCTCCATGTCACAGAACACCATACACATCACATGATATCAAATATAATGTATTAAAATATCTTTTCATAGAATAATCCAATAATTCAAATATCGTAAACAAATATGGAACTTTTTTACAATTTTACATTATTCAGTTTACATAATGTTTCGGAATCCTTCAAGCAGTTTGTTGTTGGAACATCATGATAAGACGGGTGTTCTTCAACAATTTGTTGTTGGAACATCATGATAAGCTGGGCGAGAAAACACGAAGACCAACCTCTGGAGCTCCGAAACCCTTAGTTCCATCACAAGGACTTCCCTCTTGTTCTTCTCGTTTCCTGGATATGAGAATATGAGAATTAAAAGGGGTCAAAGAAAGCATGTAAACCATGAATAAATAAATAAGGGATGGAAGGAAATAAAACATATGACATAATTTTTTTCCACATCATTATAGTCATTATAGGTCTCATTATAAAAAAAAAACCTACCAAATAAAACCCCATGTCTCATCCCATTTTGCTACTTACATATATAGGGTACTGACTGTACAGAAAGAAAGTAAATTGGAGTTGATCCTGAACTCATCCACAAGACTAAATTGCCGCAAATTTCTTGAAATAAACCTTCCTCTTCATTGTTTCAATAACTGATATCAACGTCGACTTCCACCAAGACTTATACTGAGTATAAGATGACATCAACTTTCAATAATCGATTGTCCAAGGAAAACCTTTCCAAGTCCTAGCACTCAAGTCTTACATTTAATACTAAAGTCCCTTGTCCAATCTGGAATATAAGGAGAATCCATATTAGAAAAACAAGAGGGAAAATAAATGACGAGGTAAATAGAATATAAAATAGAAAGTCAGTGTATAGCAGCAGTCAACTCCTTGATACATTTATACTCGTATGGATCCGGATCCCCTAATGCCAAATATTTTGTAATGCCCCATATTGCCAATAGTAAGAACGTATGAGATGTTGGCAATTTCCCCTGACAAATTTCTCATCGAGATACGTCAATATCTTATGCAATTTTCCCTTATTTGTTTAACATTATGGGGCATTGCAAGATATTGGTATTAGAGGATTCTAATCCTTTCGCATGGGCTTGCCATGAAATTGCCAAACTTGCAAGGCAAAACTCTCAAAACAACTTACAATCTACAATACTTTACCAAATATAAGAATATATGAGAATGACAAACACTATACAAAGAAGTTGAAGGCAGGACTTGCACATAATGAGGAAATATTAAGGTGTTATGCCAATAGACATTTAGGAAGCAAGAAGATGAAACAATCTTTTGACTAATAAGGCCTTTATAGCTACAAAGGACCCTACCAAGATTTATGTCAATCCCTACCAAGGACACCTAGGCCCCTTTGGAACTCTAATTAAAAAAATCCATCCAATCTCTTTTCAAATCCACATATCAATCTACTGTTTTAAAAATTCCTAGCATCTTCATAGATTTAGATTTGGGATCGGGTGGAGAGAAGGCTAAGATTAACATAAAAACTTATTTGAGCATGCCAAAGCATAGGATGCTCAACTTAACCAATTATTGAACTTTGTGCAAATAGTTGACATGCATCCTATCCTCTCTTATATTATAAATATAGGAATACCAAACTTGAGAGAGATAATTAGCAAAGGGAGGTAACAAAGAATTTAGTGAAGCTAACCATATGGTTTAAGGAAACTACGAAAGTTTTAGTAGAGGTAAACTTATGGCTTATGGTGATGTATATAGGAAGTTAAAGGTGGGGGGAGATTTATTACTAACATGATTAGAGTCTTATCTTCAGTGCATGTCTTAATAAATCCACTTTTGAGTCCTAACATTCATTTTTTCCCTAGATATTCACGTTAACAATTCTACATTAGAATCTCTCTCAATGTATAGGATAAGATCATAATCCAGGTCACCTGTCTCCACCATCATTATGATCAGAAAATGAATGCCCCCAACGATCTCCCAACCATGTCATAACATTGGGTTAACCACACAAAGAATATAAGGCCATTCTCGTGTGAATGTAGACATTTTGGTTGCCGAATTCTACATTTATATCCCTATTTCTGTTTATATCATGTCAAAGATAACTCAACCTAAAAGAACTCTCCAAAATCATTTTCTTCCAGGTCCTATTTATATGGATCCAGCAAGGTGGCACAAGTCATCATTGTCACTTTGTAAGTAAATCTAAATCACCATTCCTATTTTTTTATCTATTGTCCCTTAATATAAAGTAAGATTTGCTATCACAAGCTGAAGCAAAAGAAATAAAGAGTAGATAATGATGGAAACAATCATGCTACAGTGCTTTTTTAATAAGATGACTCTACTTTGAAAAGCAAAAAAAGATAGTTCACAGAAATTTTTTTATTGATAAAATAATTTTGAGAATATCATTCAGCCTCCAGCAAGCTTCAATATCAGCATACATTAAGTGAAAGCATTTCATTTTTTACAAAGATGAGATACGAGAAACAGTTACTTTTAGTAACAACTACGTTAAAAGAGGGATATAAATCTCACTATTACGGGAGAACTTCTGATGCAAATCATGTAGAGTATAACTGAGCAAAAATGTGAAAGCATGATACTCGAGGGGCAACATCTGAGCATGAGATAGGAAATATGTCAGCAAAAAAGTATCAATTTACCACTTACACTGGCTAAGTTGAAGTCAATTAGATAACCCTTGTTGAGCTTGCGAGAAAAGATGAAGTTTCCATGTTTGACATCTCGATGCACAAATCCTTGGAAAGTTGATACAAAATAAGCAAAACCGTGAAGGGTAATAATATCAAGTCCTCTTAACTAGATATTTTCTTACCTTCTTATGCAAGCTTGTAAGCGCTCTAAACATGCAGTAATCATACCATTGCAGTCCAAGCTTGTAGATATTTTAGTTCTTATTCAAATACTTTACGTAAATAAATCACAAATATATTAAAACAGTAAAAAAAATCATTTTGAAGAAGATATCAAATAATGTCCAACCAAAAATAAGATGCATAATGGATGTATAATTTAAAAAATATACATGTCTGTACTAGATGCCCCAAACAATTAGCAACAATATGAACGCATTGTGAACATTTTTATAACTAACGATCAACAACAGTAGAAATAATTAATTAGATGTTGAATTCAAGTATGATTTTTACAGTGAAAACAAACAAGGACACTACCAACAATAGAAAATATTAATTTCTAAAGTAGGAATGTACAATGACAAAAAGTAAACAAAAGTCTCGACACAGGAAATGATGTGAGAAAGCAGTTTTGCACTAAAAATTTCTATTTTACCTGGATCGTGAAGCATCCAAGGAAGTTTTCGTTCTCCCCTACCGGTCCTCACCTCCCTAGCTTCCATCTCCACCTCTACAGCCCTTCGGTCCGCATGATTTGGTCTAGATCAAGTTCGTCCTCCATCAAATCATCCGTTCCTATCGACTCATACTGATCCTGCTTGCCAAATCGTCTATAGTCTTCTATCCACCACACCACATCGAAACGATAAATGAACCAGAAGAATAGGGTTTTAGAAATGAATTTAGGTTTTGGCAAAGAAATTATTTTGGAAAAGAAACTAGGAAAATCGGGTCTAAAGAATAAGGAATAGGTTTTTCTTGGGAGGGCTCACTCCATGTAGTTGTCGTTGTAAGATCCTCGTTGTCTTCGTGCCATCACCAACATCATCGGGGATGATGTTGAGGTCAACCTCGGCCTCGTCATTGTTGGAGTTTGGTCTTTTTTAAAGAGAATTTAAGTCCCACATCGGCTAGACCAAAGGAGTTGTATCTCTATATATTAGCTTTGCTATTTTAGAGATGCACATGTGGGGTGGAGGTGCACATGGGGTGTGCCATGTGGGGTTATTTTTCTAATGAAAAAAAGGCTAAATCAATAATAAAAGCATTCATGCTTTTTGCTCTTGGGAAATTCGTTTCAATGGGAGCTAAGCCTCGTAGGGGCTTAGCGACTTAGACTCGGGCTCATGGGCTCATGAGGCATAATGTGGCATTTTGTTGGCACACTTAGCACGTCAGCATCGTCGCTAGGCGCATAGTGCGCTTTAGTTGCGCTGGTTGTGCGAGCCACTTGCGCTGCCACGTTGTGCGCCAGCGCAGTGGCGCAGGATGCGCAGTGGCGCAGTGGCGCAGTGCGCGCAGTGTGCGCAGTTGGCGCCGGTTGGTGCAAGTGGCTCAGTACGCGGTGTGCAAGGAGCGCAGGGTGCGCACAGTTGGCACAACTTGCAGCAGAACATGCGGTTGCATGTTCTGGGCGGTTGCTACATGTTCGGGGTGGTTTACCACGTCTCTAACTTTCTGGCAACCGAGCAGTTGCTGCAGGGCCTATATAAGGCATCCTCTCTCTCTCACAAGGCTGGTAATATACAAGAAAGTGAAGCCACCACTGAATGTTTACGAAGTGTTTTTTAGCACAAGTAAACAGAGAATTCAGAAGTGTTCTTTAACACAGTTCTGATCGGAATTTGCTTGCGAATTCCAGCAGCCTTCGAGAGAGAGAGAAAAGATGCCGCACCAACGTTGCTTTTGCATGGGAGTTCGTGTCCATCCGAGGAGTCAGAAGAGCAGGAGTGTTCCAATTTCTCCGACGAACTTGCTGGTTCCGGGAAGCTGTTCGTGTAGGGCGAATAAAGCTTTGAGCAACGGTGATCATTCACCCCAGCAGGCCATCTTCCATCTTTTGCCAATCATCTTCTTCATTGCTGCCAGTAATTTTGATTGTATCTTCTTTTTAGAAGTACTACGACCGATTGCTGTTGATTACGAAATCTTTTTAGATTCTCGTAATTCAGAATCACCTTCCTTAAAGTGTTGATTTGGAACATTATTTTTACAATAGTTTTATTTTCTCATTTTTCCATCGAAAAATTATGGCCCGGTACTAACAATCTCAAAGCTTTATTGCTACGATGGAAAACGTTAATGCTTTACTCCTCAATACTGACTTTTGTAAGTTAGAAAAGTTTGATGGAAAGCATTATCAAGTCTGAAAGAGAAAGGTTTATCTCACTCTTCAACTCAGAGACGTTGATCACGTACTTCTTGAAGAGGAACCTACTGTTCCAGATACTAGGTCTGCTGCTGCAATCGCTGCGGCTACTAAACTACAGGCCAAGTGGAGAATGGAGAATAGCATTTGCAGGCTGCTTATCCTGAATGCTATGGAGGATTCTCTAGCAGAATCTTACAGTAAGAAACCTATTGCCAGAGACATATGGAAGACTCTGGAGAAACTGTACGAAGAAGACAAAAACAGGAGCAAGATATTTGTGGTTGAAAAATATCACAAATGGCTCTTTGAGGACGAGAAGTCTATGCTGCCGCAGGTAAAAAAAATTTCTAAAGTTGTGACAAAAGTTGGAAGACGAGACGATGCCCCTCCCCGACAAGTTTGTTATTGGAGGGATTGTCTCAAAGCTCCCCGCTGGGTGGAGTAAGTTCTATGCAAACATGCATAGGAAGAAGCTTAAGATCAGCCTTAAAGATCTCTTACAGGAAATCTATGTTGAGGACCAGATGCGGGCTCAACTGAAGGTGGACGCACTGTCCAAGCAATTGGCTAACGCCTATCTGGTTCATATATTACAACAAAAGAGTGTTTTAATGACACTCAAAAAGTGTCGTGAATGACTTTTCATGGCACTTTTTGAGTGTAGTCTAGAGGGGGTGTCATAGAAAGTATATTTTTTTCAACGACACTTCGTAAGTGTCATACAATAACTTTATGACAACACTTTCTGAATGTCGTGTTAACCATGTTTTCACAGCACTGTGCTGGTGCCATCTTAACGTGTTTTAATAACACCTGATAAGTGTCGTCGTAATTTTAAATAGCCATGTAATTATTTTAAGACGACACTTCTGGAATGTCGTTTAATACTTATTTTACGACATGCTACTAGTGTCATCTTAATGTTATAAATATTTTTCACAACATTTGTTATGTGCAATCTAAACATTCAAATCATAAATATCATTCATGTCACAACACCTTATATGTGTCATCTAATTCACTTCAACGACACATTTTAAAATGCCTATATAATAGCATCAAAATAAATGAAATATAAATCAATTTCATTTGTATATTTATTTTCATATAATTAACCAAAACCAATTCCACAAATAATAAAACTTTAGGATACCAATAATAATATATTTGAATATCTCAAATCCATATAATGTCATATTGCAATATCTCAAATCCATACAAAGTCTCAATAAAAAAATAATATTGAGAACAACAACAAAGTCTATTACATGACATATAAGATTCCTACTAGTACTACTTAATGTCCAACCCTTTCCAGCATCAAATTCGAATCTATTCAGAACACATCGATCGATCTGCACACACAAAAAGATGAGAATTTATGAATATTTCAACTTTCAAACATATAATGACTAATGAAAAAATAAAAGAAACAAAATAGTATCATGTTAGACCTTATTATTAAGGATTCAAGCTTGACGTCTGTAATAAGATTATCATTTTGGATTGAATTATTTCAGTTGATATGTTTAGTCAGTTTGCTTAACTACATGTCATTTTCTCTGTAAAGAGTTTGTTAAAGACTATCTCATATGCTTGAGGACACCATGGCCCTGTAGAGGGGACAATTGGTTTCATAACCTTTTGCAGTTTTAATATTCAATAGCGTTCCTAAGATGCTTTGGCAAATATTCTTCTCAGTATGCATCACATCCAAGTTGTGACGCAACGGTATAGCCTGTTATACAAAAAAATGTACCAAGTCTCTAAAAAATTAATCTCTTATATTAAAATTAAATAAAAACTGAGAATTGTAGTGAAAAATAATTTACCTCCCAATATGGTAATTGAAAAAATATTGACTTCTTTTTCCACATTTGAGGAGGTTCGTTCTGCTTTCTTTTCTTCTTCTTGCTCTTTCCCCACACATTTTGAACTTCATTTACGGCATGTAAAATTTCATTGTTAGTCAATGGTTTTGGTGGGAGCCCTTTTTCCTTAGTCCCATCAAACCAGCTAGCCTTATCACGCCACAAGTGTCTAGGTGGAAGAAATCGCCTATGAGACATATACACAGTCTTATGCGACTTCTTTAAATATCGAGAACATGTATTAGGACCACATATAGGACATGCAAGTTTTCCTTTTGTTGTACAACCAGCCAAATTACCATAAGATGGAAAATCATTGATTGTCCACATCAAAATAGCTTTCAAATTAAATACAGACTTAGTGAATGCATCATATGCCTCCACGCCATGGCTCCAAAGCTCCTTCAAGTCATCAATAAGTGGTTCAAGATATACATCTATGTCGTTTCCTGGTTCATCTTTGCCAGGTATAAGTAAAGTCAACATCAAATTCTTTTGTGCCATGCATACATTGGGGGGCAGGTTGTATATACATAGCAAGACCGGCCACATACTGTATTGGGTACTGAGATTTTTGTAAGGATTAAAGCCATCTGATGATAGCCCAAGCCTGATATTTCTTGGATCCGAAGCAAAATCGGGCCATTTTTTATCAATAGAATCCCACACAACCGAGTCTACTGGATGGCGCATTCTTTCATCTTGACTGTGGTGGGTGGAGTGCCAAATCAATTCTTCTGCCTTATCTTTTGACATAAACATCCTTTTTAATCTTGGTATTATTGGAAAGTGTCGCAAAACCTTCGTAGGCACTCCTTTTCGGACCTTGCTTGTTCGTGGGTTTACTTTCCATCGTGAAGAACCACAAGTAGGACATGTTTCCATGTGCTCTTTCTCTTTTCTAAACAAGCAACAATTATTGACACAAGCATGTATCTTCTCATATCCTAAATCAAACTCTTTTAGAAACTTCTTTGTCGCATATAAAGAATCTGGAATGTTGTTTTCCTCTGGTAACATATCCTGTAAAATCTTAAGAAGTTCATTAAATGCTTTATCTGACAATCCATTTGTAGCCTTATGCTTGTAAAGAGTAGTGATTGCTGATATCTTTGTGTACTTGGTACAACTTGGATACAAAGGAGCTTCAGTCTCTTCCAACTTTTTTCTAAAAACCTCATCTGCATTCATATTTATACCCTCAGTAGCCTCTGAATCTCCAGCAAAAGCAATGTATGCATCATGGTACATCCTGTGAGCATCTGGCAACTGAGAAGTCTCATTTTGTTCAAAATTACTTGAATGTTCCCCGTGAAGAACCCAAAGTTGATATGAAGGATCAAAACCAACTCGTACCAAGTGATCATATACTACATCATTTTTTTGTGACTTTTCAACTTTATATTCTTTACATGGGCATACGATCCTATCAGGATTCCTAGCATAGTTCTTAGCATTTGTTATAAATCTTTTCACTCCTTCTAAGTACTCATCACTAGACCTACAAATAGAAGAAAAAAACTATGACTTATGTAATTATTCATATATTTCATAGCTTAGAAGTAAATATATATCAAAGAAAGTTAGGACCTTGGATAATTTGTCCATGTTTTATCCATCCTTAACAAACAAATTTAGTGACTTTGTTGGATGCTCACCACAACTACAATTCCGAACCAAAATAACCTATCATGGACACCAAAAGAAAGTTAGAGTTTTGTATACGTATCGAAACTATATATTGAGTAAATATAACAGTCTAAATTCAAACAATGTTTCATTCAGATAATCATCGCCTTAGGTACACATGTATACATATAAGAGAAAAAATTAGATAAGAAAGATAGAATGAGAAAGAGAGCCAGATTCATCTTCGATCCAAAACATTATTGATATCTTGACACTTGTTCTAACAACCTATTTTCAAGTCTCCAAAACATGGAAGCAAACAACACGTTACTAGCGGTTTTTAGGAAAGTATGCTTTTAGAAATTAAACCTAAAGAACATAAATAAAATTCCTACAAAAATAGGATCACATCTCTACATGAAAGGGTGAAGGTAAATTAATTACTACAACTAGCGGCTAATATACGCAAGTTGTGATTATAGTTGAGAGGTTTAACACTATTAATGTACTGTCGGTTTTACTTCAGCCCAAGTCTTGGTATGTGCATGAATATGATAGAGACTTGATTTTCTAAATTAAAATCATGAAGGCCCAAGCCATCAACTAACTTAGGATAACACAACTAACACATCACATAATGATGAATAAATGAGACGTATATTGCCAATCATAATAGTGTGTATATATCAGCGTGACAGCCTTCCCAGAACCCAGATTCTTTTTTTTTTAATAAAAAAATATAAAACTAAAACGAAGAAAATTATTTTGCAACACAAATTGTAAACTTTCATAAACCTTCCTTTCCTAAACCTTCCTCCAACATATAAAACTAGAGGAGAACTCCAATTTTTTGGATCGAACTACTAACTAAAAATACAAAGAAGAAAAACAATGTTGTTTGCAAACAAACCAAAAACATAAACAGAAAAGCAACAGGAAAATCAACAACAAAAAATCATATCTACTTAATGGAATCAAAAGGAATAAAAAATTAGATACTTGAGGATCATGAGTTGATACTTGAGTAAAATAGATTTGAGAATCTTTTTTTTTGTGGGTTGTGTATCCATGTAATACATATTGATGCACAAGTTATGGGTATCAGTAATTTCAGAATCTACAAGGCTACTAAGGCCACTTTATCTGATATTGTCGACAAATAAACAAATCTAATTTTTCTTGAATCCCCACGTGCTCATGTATCATGTGTGTTGTACAAGGCATATTTAAATTTGTAAATTGGCATGTCAATGGAAGCTTGAACACTAGTTGATTGTCAATGGAAGCTAATCAATTGTAAGTATCCAATCCAAACATGGATTGAACCATTAAGGTATTAGATTCAGAAGGATTGAACATCGAACAAGAGGACTGACCTCAAATATAGATTGATACCATAGCCAAGGGGATGGTAGTACAGAAATTAGTAGGTACAAACGGACAGGGCAGTATTCAATGGAGATGAACAGAACATGCATCAGACCTAAAGTGAAGGCTGGGTGTGAATGAAGGCAAGATAATGCAATATACAAGGTATTACTCGTATTGGGGAAAGCACTTAGCCAAGTGAGTGTGGTCTGAAACTTCAATCAGTGGGTATGTGCAGTAGTTTAGAAATACAGTAAACCATACCAATGTGTGCAGGATATTAATATCTGTAAGGAACCAAAATGTATGACACTTCATTACCGGTTCTTCCTGCATTCTATCACTCACTGCATGCAATGGCCTGTGCATCATGTGCACAGGTGGACAGAACGATGAAGGGAAAAAATGGTTAGGCAAGGTTACAACTAATGAAATGATTTATCAATAGGGAGGTTGACATTAGTGTATAAAGGACTGACCCAAGTGGGCAGACATGTATTTGCATGATTGAAATAAGGGGTGACAACAATGGGTGTGAAATAGGCAGGTCGGGTTCTATGGACAGAACAAGTATCTAGTGAAGAATAAAATGAGATAGGCAGTAAAAGTTCTAGTCTACTACACAATGGAATCACTAACCCAATACTTGGTTGTATTACCAAGAGACACAGAACACCCATATACAAGAGAATGAGACTGACACAGGAACAGAACATTGCAAGGCTGAATTATAGAGTCAGTGAATCAAAACACCCAATACTAGCCCCCATATTGATGTTAACCTGCAAAAACCTTCATATTTCACTAAATTAAAATTGTTCATTAAATTTAACCTAAGTAATTAGGTAATTACGTGTGGAAAAGGCTTAAAAGGAATTATTTTTTGCTCTTCCCAAGACGTAAAAAGTTAACGGATTTTGCTCTTCTCAAGTAGTAAAAAATTTAAAATTTAAAATACGCACATAAATAACTACTAGTTAAACCATAATTTCAATTTGGGTCTCTCTCACTGAACAATAAAAATAGTCAAACCGAATCAATTATCGGTTCGGTTTCGTTTTAGATTTTTAGAACTTCTTTTTTGACTATTTTGATTCGGCTGAAATCGGCTAAACTGAACGCTCATCATATAGTGATCCTCCACCTTGACCGGGTCAGACGAGACTTGTCTTCCTAATTCTGAAGACGTTCATTGATGGTCTGAATTTCTTGTTAGGACAAAAAAAAAAAGGGGTAGCCAACCTGCTACTGGACTGCTGCCCGGATGTTTGAGTGCAAATCATGACCAGCTAGCTTTGCCGAACCTATCATCGAATCATCATTTGGAACAGCGTCGAATTGTCGAAAGATCAATCATGTTGATTGTCAATGGAAGCTTGAACTTAGTAAGGTTCGAGGAGCAACTTCTTAAACATTGGCTTGTATCCTTACCACAAATCAAGGGGATGGAGTTCAATTACAATTGGAACTGATTTAAATATAACATATTCCCAAATAAACTTATGTTTCAGAAATTAAACTCCAAATAAAAAACTTAATCTTCCCAAAGTTTTGAAGCACAAACAAATTCCTAAATTTTGAACCCTAGATTTTAATTTCTTCATATAAACCCTAAATAAGAAAGGAAACCCTATATAATAAATCAAGGAAGAAAAATTCATAAAAAGAAAGGAGGAAGATGAAGGAGTGAGAGATGACCTAAACACGGTGGTGACGGCGATGACAGTGGTGACGGCGGTGATGGCGGTGACGGCGATGACAGTGGTGACGGCGGTGACGGCGATGACGGCGGTAAAGACAGCCCTCTTGCCACCGTAGGTCTGAGAAAGAACGGAGGAGAGAGAGAGAGAGAAAGTAAAAAGAGAGAATGGATGGAAAAGAAAAAATTGGGAAAGGTTTTTAAGAGCTCTGAGAGAGAATCGGGCGCCAAGCAAAAAAAATTGGAAGGCCGCGGGCGGCAAACGAAAAAAAGGAAGAGAGGAAAATTTGCCACAACACTTCCCAGGTGTTGTATTTACTTTATAATATTATATGACATTTTAAAAGTGTTGTATATAGTATATATTATTATACGACATTTATAAATGTCCTTATAAGTGTTGTTAAATTTATGTTTACGACACTTTAAAGGAGGTGTCGTAGATTATGATAAATACTCATTTATGACGACACGTTTTCGTAGAGTGCCATCATGACGAAAGAATAATGACACTTATTTAGAAAGTGTCGTAGATAAAGTGTCGTTATTAACCTATTTTGTTGTAGTGATACCAAGGAACCAAGGAGAAAGCAGGCGGCTTCCCACAGCAAGAAGAAGGACCCTAACAATCTGAACGTGAAGGGGACTTCCTTCAAGCGAAAGAAGGCAAAGTCTCAGATGCCTTATTTCAAGTGTGGCAAGAAGGGCCACTTCAAGAATGAATGCAAAGCAAAGACCAAGCAATCAGAGCAAGGAGAGCCTATTAAGGTATCTATGATCACTGACGTTGTTGCTATGATTGCGCAAGTTGATGCGGTAAGGACTGACTCTGACTGGTGGATAGACACTGGAGCCTCTTGCCATGTCTGCTTCAATAAGGAGTGGTTCACCACCTACGCACCTACTTCTGAAGTGGTTATGATGGCGAACCAGGCACAAGCTGAAGTGCTCGGGATCGGGACGGTGGTGTTGAAGCTGACTTTTGGAAAGTCTCTAACGCTTCAAGGCGTGAAGCATGTACCTGCTATCGCTAAGAACCTAATCTCAGGAGGCCTACTCTGTAACGCAGGCCTCAGGATGGACATCAATGCTGGCCAGATGGTGATGTCTATCAAAGAAACATATTTCGGAAAATCTTTTTATACCGAAGGAATGTTCAAAATTCAGCTTGTAAATCAGTCCAATGTAATCAATGTGATTAATGAAATCACTCCTTCTGCTTATACTCTTGAGTTGTGGCATAATAGGCTAGGACATGTTCATTATAAACGAATAAACAGAATGTCTAGTCTAGGACTTATCTCCAAGTGTGGGGGTAAGGTAGAGAAATGGAAAGTTTGTGCTCAAACAAAGATCACAAGGAAATCCTTTCCTCAGGTTAATCGAAATACAGATCTTCTGGAGTTGGTATACTCCGATATCTGTAACTTCAAACAGTTCTCTGCAAAGGTCGGGATAAAGTATTTCATAACCTTCATCGATGACTTCTCAAAGTATGCGTTCGTCTACTTAATGAAGGCTAAAGACGAAGCATTCGAGAAGTTCAAGGAGTTCAGAGCCGAAGCTGAGCGGCAGACTGGACAACAACTCAAAAGGATAAGAAGTGATCGAGGTGGAGAGTACAGGTCTCATGAATTCGCATCATTCTGCAAAGAACATAGAATTGTCAATGAGACTACGGCTCCATACTCTCCTCAATCAAACGGAGTAGCAGAGAGGAAGAACAGAACGTTAACAGAAATGATTAACTCAATGTTGTTGACTGCTGGCCTTTCTAAGTGCTACTTGGGAGAAGCTGCATTGACGGCCACTTTTATTCTAAATAGATTGCCTCATGCAACTTCAGACATTACTCCTCATGAACTCTGGTTCAAGGTCAGACCTAACTTGAATGTCATTCGAGTGTGGGGGTGTCTGGCGTATGTCAAGCTTCCATATCTGAAGATTCAAAGGCTTGGGACAAGGACTACTAAGACGATCTTCTTGG
Organism: Iris pallida; assembly: GCA_029216955.1. Taxonomy (NCBI): domain Eukaryota; kingdom Viridiplantae; phylum Streptophyta; class Magnoliopsida; order Asparagales; family Iridaceae; genus Iris; species Iris pallida. The sequence goes on from JANAVB010027399.1 coordinate 7,866,603, forward strand.
GATATGCCGAGAAAAGTGATGCTTGGAGATTTCTTGATATTGAGTCAAATCATATCATTGAATCTCGCGACACAGAATATTTTGAAGACAAATTTGCTAGACACAAAAATATTGTTCTTGTGGATGTTCCAGAGAATAATGAGGGTGCGCAGGTCTTCAATGAAGATGTGGTCTAAGAAGATGTTGTTGAAACAACGGTTGAACTAGATCTCGCTGAGCCGTCAACGAAGCTAGTGAGGAGGCCGAAGGACTTCGGAAGTGACTTTGTCACCTATCATGTGGAAGCAGATCCGCTTACCTATGATGAGGAGATGAAGACCAAAGACGCGGTTTTATGGAAGGAGGCGATTGACAATGAATTTGATTCTATCACCTCAAATAACACTTGGGTGTTGGTTGATCTTCCTGAAGGAGCGAAACCCATCGGATGCAAATGGATCTTTAAGAAGAAGATGAAAGCAGACAGAACTATTGACAAGTTCAAGGCTTGGTTGGTAGCCCAGGGGTTTTCTCAGAAGCAGGGGATTGACTATTTTGACACGTATGCTCCAGTAGCCCGGATGACTACCATCAGAATGTTGATTGCTTTCGCAGCAATACATAAGATGGTGATACATCAGATGGATGTGAATACGGCTTTCCTAAATGGCGAGCTGACCGAAGATATTTACATGCAACAGCCAGAGGGATTTGTTATCAGGGGTCTTGAAGACAAAGTCTGCAAGTTGGTGAAATCTTTGTACGGTCTTAAACAGACTCCCAAGATGTGGCATGAAAAATTTGACAAAGTTATAAGGTCAAATGGCTACATGGTCAGCGATACGGAGAAGTGTGTTTACACGAAGTTCGGTGATGGAAGAGGTGTGATCGTTTGTCTATACGTGGACGACATGCTTATCCTAGGTACGGATATTAGCTGTGTCATAGAGACAAAGAAATTCATCTCAAGCAAGTTCAGTATGAAGGACTTGGGGGAAGCTGATGTGATCTTAGGGATCAAGATCATCCGGGCAGACACTGGACTAGCTCTGTCACAGTCTCTTTATATTGAGAAAATGATCACTTGTTATGGGTATCGGGATCTTCTAGGGATCGATACGCCGTACAGGTGTGATTTAAAGCTGAAGCCTAATTCAGGGGAAAACGTCAGGCAGCTGGAGTATGCAAGCGTAATCGAAAGTTTGATGTATGCTACTACTGCCACAAGGCCTGACATAGCTTTCGCCGTGGGAATGCTGAGTCGTTTCACGAGCAACCCAGGTGCTGAATACTGGAAAGCTGTGAAACGGGTTATGAGATATCTCAAGAAGACTCAGACATATGTACTGTATGATGGAACTGGGAATTCCCAGGACCCTTTCTTTGGTGTGCGTATTGATCGATAGAAAGTTAAACAGATCTAATACGTGTTCTAACCCTTCATAGGCGGAAACTAGGGTTCAGGAATTATACCTGCGGCGGAAAGGAGACAAGTAATTCCTGGCAATCTCGAGCAGACGACCCCAAGATCTTCTACACGTATTCCTTCCTCGAGTTGGACGTCGTGTGGGCGACGATCTCCCAATCTTTTCTTCTCCTTGACAGCACTTTCTTTTCTCTCCTTACGTGAATCACGAACTTAGAGAAAATTTTAGATTTCTGATCGGTAATCTAGCGGCCAGAGAATAGAGGATATATATATAGGCTACGGCAGGGACCATGAGGAGAAATTAGGGTTAGGCCTCCTAACAAATCTGGATATCCCGTGTTCAGCCCGAACACACAATCCAGGCCCATTAACAATAGCTCAGTCCACTAATGAGCTATTGTTGCACTACCTCCCTAATCCCAAATTATATTTGTGGGCTCCTTTTATTATATGCTCATTTGGCTCCCCATGTTAAGATATCATATGTCCGTCGATCAAATTAAGTTATTGACAACAATATTGATTCGACATCTTTTATCCTTAAGTAGTACCGCTCAACTTTATTTGTTATGTCGGATATAATCTACCTGCTGGGTTTATATGACAATCCTTATGAGCTCCTTAAGAGGATATCATCAACCCGATATATCGGGACATGGATTCCATTTATAATCAACAGCCCATCATACATACAATATTATTACCCAATTCATAGAGGTTGTTGATCCATAATGAATCTCACTCTTTTATGAGTCAAAGTAATGCACATTGCATATACATGTCCGTTATTATATCCGGATTAAGAGTACAAGCATCCATAATAACAGAGGTGTTTGTTCTCTTATGTAGTCAGTACAAAGAGAACAACCTCAAGTGGTCCTGTTCAATACACACAAAGTGTACTAGTGTAAACCTATAGTCAAAATAGACTAATACCAGATTACACTACAACCTTTCCAATAGATTGTCCAAGTCCCTCTAGGTTGTGAACTATTTATATACTCCATAGGAAACTGATAATATGATCTTCTGTGTGACACCACACACCATATTATCTACAATATAGAATATCAGACATTTGCATTAACACTTGCAACAAATACAATATGCAAACATTTGCCCATATGATTCTCATTCAAAATTTAAGGAAATAAGGTTACTACAAAAGTGATGCTTTTAGTATATAACCCTAACAATCTCCCACTTATACTCAAAGCATTGCTTTTCAGTATACTGTTACAAATCTTCCACTTATACTTAAAGCCATGCTGCTACACATCTGACTCCCATTCCCTCAACATGACTGCCAAAAGCCTTAGCTGGTAAGCTCTTTCTAAAGGGATCAGCTAGGTTGTCGGCTGATGCTATCTTGATCACAGCAACTTTACCTTTCTTTACGAAATCTCGTATCAGGTGGTACTTGCGCTCAATATGTTTGCCTGTCTTATGGGCTCGTGGTTCCTTCGAGTTTGCAACTGCACCACTATTATCACAATATAGTGTAATAGACTTAGGTAAACTAGGTACCATATCCAAGTCCAACAGAAAGTTTCTGAGCCAAACCGCTTCTTTGGCTGCCTCAAAGGCTGCCACATACTCGGCTTCCATGGTGGAATCAACAATACATTTTTGCTTGATACTCCTCCACACAATGGCTCCACCTTCCAAAGTAAACACATAACCTGAGGTAGATTTCCTGGAATCCCTATCTGACAGAAAATTTGAGTCTGTATACCCCAAGGGAACTAAACTATCTGCCTGGTAAACTAGCATATACTCTTTAGTCCTTTTCAGGTACTTCAAAATATGCTTTACGGCAGTCCAGTGCTCTTGTCCTGTGTTAGACTGATATCTGCTGACCATGCCTACGACAAAGCAGATGTCTGGTCTCGTACATAACATTGCATACATTAAGCTTCCTACTGCTGAAGCATAAGGAACTGTCTTCATGTTCTCTCTCTCTTTAGGTGTCCTCGGACACTGCTCCTTTGATAGAGCAATTCCATGTCTAAAAGGTAAGAAACCTTTCTTAGAATTTTGCATACTAAAACGAGTTAGTACAGTATCGATATAGGAAGCTTGGGATAAGCCCAACATCCTTTTCTTGCGATCTCGTAGAACTTTGATTCCAACGATGTGACCTACTTCTCCCAAGTCCTTCATATCAAACTGTTTGGATAACCATACCCTTACATCAGATAATACCTTCACATTGTTTCCAATGAGCAAGATGTCATCCACATAAAGTACTAGGAACACCACCACGTTTCCGTCACACTTTCTGTATACACATGATTCATCCTGACATTGATCAAATCCATAGGATTTTATCACCTAATCAAAACAGATGTTCCAAGATCTGGAAGCTTGCTTAAGTCCATAAATGGACTTTTTGAGCTTATAAACAAGATGCTCCTGGCCCTTTTCAATGAACCCGTCTGGTTGCTTCATATAGATGTCTTCCTCAAGACTTCCATTAAGGAAAGCTGTCTTGACATCCATTTGCCAAATCTCATAATCGAGATGAGCTACAATAGATAAAAGAATCCGAATAGACTTAAGCATGGCTACAGGAGAAAATGTTTCCTCATAATCGATACCCTCTCTTTGAGTAAAACCTTTTGCTACAAGCCGAGCTTTAAAGGTTTCAACCTTACCGTCTGATCCTCTTTTTCTCTTATAGACCCACTTGCATCCAATGGCTTTTACACCAACGGGTGGTTCTACAAGCTCCCAGACCTGATTAGAATCCATAGATTCTATTTCAGATATCATTGCTTTTTGCCAAGACTCTGCATCTTTATCTTGGAGTGCTTCATTGTAGGTACAGGGATCATAATTTTGTTCCTCAGGGACGAAGTCTGACGACTCTCCCAAGAACATATATCTATCAGGTTGTATCACAACCCTCCCACTACGACGAGGCACTATCGGTTGTGGTATAACATTTGTGACACGTTGTGCAGTTATTTGTGGTTCATCCTCTTGTACTGTTGGTACTGAAGTACTTGGTGTCTCACGTCTCAGTTCTTCTAGAACAACTCTACTTGTGGATTTATGGTTCATCACATAGTCTTCCTCTAAGAATCGGGAATTGGTGCTAACAATGACCTTCTGATCCTTAGGACTATAAAATAAACCTCCTTTCGTTCCTCTTGGATAGCCTACAAACAAGCGTACTTCTGTACGAGATTTCAACTTATCTGCTTTCCCATTCAGCACATGTGCTGGACTACCCCAAATGCGAATATGTTTCAGACTAGGCTTACGCCCAATCCATAGCTCTGTGGGAGTAAGAGGTACTGACTTAGAAGGAACCAAGTTCAAAATATAAGCTGCAGTCTCTAAGGCATATCCCCAAAACGAATCTGGCAAATCCGTATAACTCATCATTGATCTAACCATCTCCATAAGAGTTCTATTCCTTCTTTCGGCTACACCATTCTGTTGGGGCGTTCCAGGTGCAGTCAATTCGGATGCAATCCCAGCCTCTGATAAATAGTCCCTAAACTCTCCAAAGAGGTAATCGCCACCACGATCTGATCGTAATGACTTGATATATTTTCCATGACGTTTCTCCGTTTCAGCCTTGTACTCTTTGAATTTCTCAAAGCACTCAGACTTACGGCGCATCAAATAAATGTATCCATACCTTGAATAATCGTCAATAAATGTGACAAAATATTCAAAGCCACCTCTAGCTTGGATAGTCATCGGTCCACAAAAATCAGAATGAACCAATTCCAACACATCTTTGGCCCTATACCCCTTTGCCGTAAAAGTCCTTTTGGTCATTTTACCTTCCAAGCAGGATTCACAGACTGGTAGTACCTCCACTTCCAATGAACTCAAAGGTCCATCTTCAACCAGTCTTTGAATCCTTCTTAGGTTAATATGCCCCAATCATAAGTGCCAAAGATATGTTTGGTTCATACAAGAAGGTTCTTTTCTCTTATTTAAGTTAGATGACATATTATTCATTTCCATAAGTTGCATTGTGGGCGAAATAGGATTAATGACATACAAATTATCAACCAATGCACCAGAACAGATAAAATGTTTATTCTTTCTAATAACAATATTGTCATTAAAATAAACTGAATATTCATCCTTAACTAACATAGAAACAGAAACTAAATTCCTTCTAAGTGAAGGTGCATAAAGACAATCTCTCAAAGTCCAAGACTTATTGTCACGACCCGCACCCGCTTTTCAGATACGAGACGTGTCCAAGCCAGCCTACACCGCAGAGTCGGCGGTAGAACGCTGTCAAGCCTGCAAGAAATAAATGCTCAAGAAATACAACATTTGCTGTCCATTCACATTTCTAAATTATTTACAACATTTACAATTAAAAGAAAATACAAGATTTTACAATTAATGAAATTGATACAATTGCTTTCTATTTCTAGGTTGTCTTCAGCATACCCAAGTTCTTCCAGTGCTAAGAGTGATCGCGGCTAAACCTAAAAAATGTTGGTTATCCAGTCAGGATTGGAACAAGTACACCAACCGACGGCAATGCAAAACACAATAGAATTAACAAGACATAAAAATAACATATGAGAGATAAAAACTGGAAAGAAAACTGATGACATGGCACGGTAGAGAAGTAAACAAGGAAAAACTAATAAAAGACATCTATCTAGGTGGTGTGAAATATCCTTTTCGACATGTGGACGGCTAGGGGGTAAATAAGGCATACTGCACGTGTCGTGCGCAGCGGCTAGCATTCACGAGAGACACTGGGATAATTCTGGGTAGTCCACATGTCTACTAAGATATTTCTCCTTCCGACTACTCCGTGTGACGAGTGTGTCAACAAGTAGCAAGATATATGTATAGACATGAAATGAAAAGACTACTATGAATCGGAAAGCAATCAGAAAGTGCACTTGCCTGAGGTCCTTAGCTGGAGAAACCAATAATACCATACCACTCAATGAGCCACAATCAGTCAACACATGTAGAAGTCTCCGGATACTGAAATAAATAGTACCAATGTTCTCAGAATAGTCAAATTAGCTAGGATTGTCTGTCCTTAAGTCCAATTCTGGACACAGGGGCAAAACGATAATTTTGGGCAAAAACGGTATCTGCCGTTGGACCAACTTTGCACCGAAAAGTGTGCCAGAGTCAACGGTCTCTAAAGTCGTCAAACTACATGTCTACGGATTTAGTTTTCCGATACGAACCCAACCGTATGTCCAGAGTTGGATTCCGGCGGGCCGTGCACAAAATCGCCCGTTGAGTGGGACCGTGGGGCCCGCAAAACGATGATTTTACCAACGGTCTCAGAATCGGACCAAACTTGGCATACAGGACCATAAAAACGATAAGGTCCTGATGGCGCAAGTTTCGTCTCGATCTGACGAGCGGGCACAAAGTAATTGGGAAAAATTTGCAAACATAATTTCTGTTTTTAGAATAGCATTATAATTATACATTTTGAAGGGTCTAATGAGTAATTTACCTATATTAAACATTTGCACAGGATAAAAGAGGACTCTTCTCTAATCTGCAATTAGTTATTCTACTTATATAATAGTATATTGATTGTCCTATAATTAATCAACCAGATTCCTACTTAAATATTATTAGGCCTATAATTTATCAAGTTGGAATATGATGCCTAAAGTCAAATATGTGGGCGTAGGTGTAAGTATCTATTCTAATGCTATATGATGCTGCGGAAACTGATGCCATCATGATACCTTAGAAATAGAAAAGAATCTGGTCTCTTCTTAATTGAAATATTAACTAGTTGAGAATAATAGGAAGATGGGGTTTTAGATGCAGATAGAGAACATTGGAAGGGTGTAAATGCAAAATATTACTTCCATACAGTTGTGCTGGAATAGAAATAATTTCGTGTCTCCTTATGTAAAGTATTGCTCTCTCTATAGATTTATAAATTAACTATTCTAATGGTTCTCCATTAGAATAATGTGGAAAGGAGGGTGGTTTATAGAAACCACCTATATTTTAGTAACACAAGCCAACTTGTTCTCTGCATAACCGTTAGCTGCTGCTGCTTCCTCCTATTCTTCAACGTGTAGCACTCCTCTTCCTCGCGTGGTGTACGTAGAGATCCCGACGGTTGGACAGCGGCTGGGAGGCATACTCGGCCACGGGGAGGAGCGTCTCCGCCGCGACAACCATGGTTTCTCCCGTCGGTTTCAAGACCGCTGTCGCGCGTGCAGAAAATCGAGTCGAACATGGACTCGCAGTGGAGGAAGTAGTCCGTCTACTCAGAGATAATGACGTCGACCTTCTCCGACAAGTCGACGTCTTTGATGGAAGCCTCTTGTACCTCAGCACATCCGCGACGCCGTTGGCGGCCTTCACTCGCAGGCGCAGCGCTAGCATGGTTGTGCACGATACGTCGGCTCTCCGGAGTGCGATGTCACGATGCCCTACCGCTGCCATAACTGGCATGGATGTCTTGCACCGCCTGGGTCGGCGCAGCGTGCGCGGCTCATTGGTTGACCACGCAAGTGGCAGCGATGAACCGCTGCCCGTTCCCTTCTTGGTGTGCTCGCTATGGTCGACCGAACCATACGTGCATGCGGGCTCGGGTAGAGGGCGTCGAGCACGCGAGAGACGTGAAGAAGGATACGGTTGCGTGGCGACAGCGCACGCACAGCCGATTGCGTGGCGACAGTGCACACGGGGACGCTTGGTTGCTGACGAGAAGGACTCCGGGACTTGCGATGCTGTGGTAGAACAGGGGCCACGCCGAATGTGGATGGTGTTGCGATGCGATGGAAGCCAACATGAGCACAGGGGCGCTGAGAGGCCGTGGTCGCATGGGGATGGGGATGAGGAAGATGAAGGAGGATGAAGTAGGTGTTGGCGGCTACTCCTTTAATGAAAGGATGGAGAATAATTTATGGGTTGCTGCTAGGGTTCAGCTTATGAGGATGTTGGGCTTGGACTGCTCTTGCAGTTGGGCGCGGGTAGCAAACTCCAAATTGCACAAAAGATGTGCTACTACGTTTTTGTTCTTTCCTTCTTTAAGGGAAAAGATGCATTTGCCAAGAGACCTTCCTTGGGCTCAATGCTTGGCAGTCCCAATTCAAGTCAGGGCTGGGGTCTGTTTTATTTATATTATTTTATTAATTTTTTTTTATATATTCTATTTTATTATAACTAATATGTAATATAAATACTTATGCACTTATACTAATATATATACACGTACAAACATACGTATGCATATATATATTTTATCTATACGTATACATTTATGTATTTATATATATAAACACATACACATTTTAAACATATATACATATACATATACATTATTTATTATAATATCCACTTATATACGTGTATTTATATTAACATACACATATATTTAATATATACCTATATATTCATACATACATATATTTACGTATTTATGTATACATATACTCTTATACATATATATATACACGTATACATACATATATACCCGTGTATATATTTATATATATATACTTGCAGTATTATGTATATTTATTTATACATACAATAGACACATATATAATATTCAGATATACATACATTCACATTCACACATATATAATATTTATTTGTCAATAAAAATAATATAACCAATAAAATAATAATATTTAAATAACTATCCCAATAAAATAATAATAATAATAACAAAATTTAATATACATAATTTGCCTATGACAAATATTTAGAAAATAATTGCCAATTCCTAAAATAATAAAAAATATTTAAAAATTCCGGAAAGGGGAGCTACACTTATTTCTACCAAGATAAAGTAACATCTCCTAATGCAACGACCGATACTTTTGTAGCATCACCCATGAACAAGCATATCTCTCCATCACTGAGCCGTCTGGTTTCCTGGAACCCCTGCAATGTATTGCAGACATGATTAGTGGCTCCTGTATCTACACACCAGGTGACGGTAGATAACACCGCTAAACATGTTTCAACTACTAGTAAATGAGATATACCTTCTTTGTTCCCTTGTTTGAGAAGTGGACAATCAGTCTTCCAATGTCCTGACCCTTTGCACTTGAAACATTTATCTTTCGGCTTTTTTACCGCACCTTGAGGTCCTATGCCCTTCTTTGCTAAGTTTGCCTGTTTCTGAATGTTATTCTTCTTCTTACCGCCTTTTGGCTTAGAAGTAGAAGCCTTTTCAGAAACAAAAACATTACCACTCTGCCTAAAGAGAGATTCAGCATCCTGTAGCTCTTTTGCAAGTTCTGTCAAACTATACAACCTTTTGTTCATGTTGTAATTAAGGCAAAAATTGTCAAAACTTTTAGGCAGAGTCCCGAGAATAATATCGACCTGGTTTCCCCCATCGATTTCAGCTCCAAGGATCTCCATCTCATTCAGATGACCCATCATCTTGAGAACATAATCCCTTACTGGTGTGCCCTCAGGCATTTTTGTATTCATCAAACATTTCATAGCAAACTGCCTAGCTGCTCTACTCTGATGTCCGAAAAGTTCCTTGAGGTTATACATCTTATCATAAGCTGTGGCCATGGCCTGATGCTGATGTTGCAGTACATTTGACATAGATGCCAGAATGTAACATCGCGCCATCTCATCTGCCTTTTTCTACTTCTTATAAGCCTCTTTGACCTCTTCATCAGAGTTAGCATCAGGCTTAGGTGGGCATTCCTCAACAAGTACATATTTGTACTCCTCAACAGTCAGAACAATGTCCAAATTACGTTTCCAGTCAATATAATTAAGTCCAGTAAGTTTGTTTTCTTTAAGAATCACCATAAGTGGACTGAAAGAACCCATTTTTGAAATCCTGAGAATCACATAAATAAAATTATGTAGGGCAAAAACACTTTTTGAATTAACTAAATATTGATTCCCTCAAAACAATAATAAGAAATTCACCAACACATTGAACACCATAAATTTAGCATGCCACGATAGTGTGGACGTATACAAATTCAACTTTGTTCAAGTAGATTTTTTTTATATTAATTTTACTATCATGTCAATATAACTTTATGACAAATAAAATTAATATGCTGGTCTTGCTCTGGTCATACAAATAATAGCAGTGACTCCGATGGGGAGGATACCATTATTTGTATCTAAGTGTATACCATTACTTAATACTAAGTCCATTACCTTGTAATGAGTTCCTTCAGATGGAGAAGTGAACATATACTAGGTAAGTTTCTACAATTATCCGTAAGGAAGTTCGTACTGGTGATCCATAATTATACTCATCCGATATGGAGGAAAGCACTAAAGCCAACACGCAAGTATAATTATATCACCTACAAACCAGTAATGGAGACCATAGGATTTATACTAAATAAAAATCCTCTCCCACTTAGTTACTTAACAATGAGGGTTTTTCTACTAGTTGATATTATGTCCATGTTGTCCATTATTAATGTAGGCCTGGTTTTTCAAAAAAACAATCGCACAATAATAAACATGCATAATTAGAAAAAGCAAAATGACAAAAATAAGAGAAAATATCCAACTATTATGGTCATCTTTGCTGCTCCGTCCTCAACTATTCGAATCCAAAATCTGGTACTGCGTAGATCGAAAATCATCTGTCTGCCTCTGGATTGCTCAAAACCAGCATCTCGTCCGACGTCAGAAACAGCCACCACCGCCATCACGATTGATCAAAAATAATTAAAATTACATCAAGATCATTCGGGCAGACACTGGACTAGTGCTGTCACAGTCTCTTTATATGGAGAAAATGATCACTTGTTATGGGTATCAGGATCTTCTAGGGATCGATACGCTGTACAGATGTGATCTGAAGCTGAAGCCTAATTCAGGGGAAAACGTCAGGCAGCTGGTGTATACAAGAGTAATCGGAAGTTTGATGTATGCTACTACTGCCACAAGGCCTGACATAGCTTTCGCCGTGGGAATGCTGAGTCGTTTCACGAGCAACCCAGGTGCTGAATACGAGAAAGCTGTGAAACGGGTTATGAGATATCTCAAGAAAACTCAGACATATGTACTGTATGATGGAACTGGGGATTCCCAGGACCCTTTCTTTGGTGTGCGTATTGATCGATAGAAAGTTAAACAGATCTAATACGTGTTCTAACCCTTCATAGGCGGAAACTAGGGTTCACGAATTATACCTGCGACGGAAAGGAGACAAGTAATTCCTGCCAATCTCAAGCAGACGACCCCATGATCTTCTACACGTATTCCTTCCTCGAGTTGGACGTCGTGTGGGAGACGATCTCCCAACCTTTTCTTCTCCTTGGCAGCACTATCTTTTCTCTCCTTACGTGAATCACGAACTTAGAGAAAATTTTAGATTTCTGATCGGTAATCTAGCGGCCAGAGAATAGAGGATATATATATATATAGGCTACGGCAGGGACCATGAGGATAAATTAGGGTTAGGCCTCCTAACGGATCTGGATATCCCGTGTTCAGCCCGAACACACAATCCAGGCCCATTAACAATAGCTCAGTCCACTAATGAGCTATTGTTGCACTACCTCCCTAATCCCAAATTATGTTTGCGGGCTCCTTTTATTATATGCTCGTTTGGCTCCCCATGTTAAGATATCGTATGTCCGTCGATCAAATTAAGTTACTGACAACTATATTGATTCGACATCATTTATCCTTAAGTAGTACCGCTCAACTTTATTTGTCATGTCGGATATAATCCACCTGCAGGGTTTACATGGCAATCCTTATGAGCTCCTTAAGAGGACATCATAAACCCGATATATCGGGACATGGATTCCATTTATAATCAACAGCCCATCATACATACAATGTTACTACCCAATTCATAGAGGTTGTTAATCCATAATGAATCTCACTCTTTTATGAGTCAAAGTAATGCACATTGCATATACATGTCCATTATTATATCCAAATTAAGAGTACAAGCATCCATAATAACAAAGGTGTTTGTTCTTTTATGTAGTCAGTACAAAGAGAACAACCTCAAGTGGTCATGTTCAATACACAAAAAAGTGTACTAGTGTAAACCTATAGTCAAGATAGACTAATACCAGATTACACTACAACCTTTCCAATAGATTGTCCAAGTCCATCTAGGTTGTGAACTATTTATATACTCCATAGAAAACTGATAATATGATCTTCTGTGTGACACCATACACCATATTATCTATAATATAGAATATCAGACATTTGCATTAACACTTGCAACAAATACAATATGCAAACATTTGCCCATATGATTCTCATTCAAAATTTAAGGAAATAAGGTTACTACAAAAGTGATACTTTTAGTATATAACCCTAACACTGTACTATAGCGGAGATCCGCCGGTAATGGAAGGCTTCTGTGATGCCAGCTGGTGCTCAGAGGTGGAGAGCGAGAGGTCCACAGGTGGATTCTTTGTCACAATGGGTGGAGCTACTATATCGTAGAAGTCGAAGAAGCAGACTATGCTCTCGCGGTCATCCATGGAATCTGAGTTCTTTGCACTTGATACCGCAGCCGAGGAAGCAGAATGGCTTCGGGAGCTCATGTATGATCTTCCAGTGGTTGGGGCACAATTATCGGCGATACAGATATACTGTGACAACCAGTCGACTGCGGCGGTGGCATCAAATGACATCTTCAACGAGAAAAAGAGGACTGTGTTGTTGAAGCACAGGGCAGTACACGATCTTATCAAGAGAGATGTTATTGCAGTGATTGATGTTCGGAGTCAAGAGAACCTGGCGGATCCGTTCACAAAAGGCCTAAAGCGCCAGCTGGTCGATGACACAGCTTGTAAAATGGGCTTGAAGGCATTCTGATATTGTATTATTGTATTCCTACCATAAAGTTTTATGCTAATAGTTCAAAGATTTATTTACTAGGCATCTAGCTTTTGGTTCAAGGAAGGACCACTAATCGGAAGAATATCAGGAACGGTGGCTACATGTTCTATTGGGCATAGAGAGGTTACGGACCTATAACCACTGTTGTCTACTATTATTCTCTGCGGAAAATGGTTCCTATGGGAAGGTTGGCTTAATTGCCTTAATGAGTTCTCAGGCAGAGTGAATGCCTGGTGTGCTTTACAGGAAGCACGGTAGAGCAGCACCACAAGGAGTGAAACTCCATGCTATAGTGGGGTGACTCCATAATGAGATTCCTATATGTGGGGTGCTACCCAGGAATATGATAAAGCCTCGGCTTTGCAGGCCAAGTCACAGCGGCATAGCACCGCAAATAGGCAGTTAGCCTAATGCTGTATGTTAAAATAAAGAGGGGTGTAGTCAGCACTACAAAGAGGAGGAGTTCCTCATGATACAGTGGCACGACACCACGATGAGGTACCCGGTTAGGGATAAAGCCTCGGCCTTGCAAGCCATGTCATTGCGGCATAACACCGCAAGGGAGCTTAAGGCTTCATGATGGGTAGTTTGGCACTACAAAGAGGCAGTTGCCTCATGCTACAGTAGTATGACACTACAAAGGTTCCCAGATATGGGGTGATTTCCAGAGAGGGATAATGCCTTGACTTTAAGCCATGTCATAGCGACGTAGCACCGCAAGGGAAGCGCAAAGCGCTTCATGCCATGTCTCTTTATAATGAACTCACCTATAGTGTATGGACAAGGAGATATCAGGCCGTCTCTTGAGGGTATACTTGTAGACGCCCAAAATTATACACTAAAACTATGCTGGCACGGGGCCTTTAATGTGTAGCCAGAAGCACATGTAACTACATTATATGAGTGGAAAGAATTTCAGCTATGATGCAGAATTCAAGGCTTAGTCCATTCTTGTATTATAGTCTGTTGTTTGACCCATGCGGGAAGATTCAAGTCGTTAGCGACATCTCTCCTAGTACATGATGGACAGTTACTGTGGGGAACACTTACACTCATATATAGAGATATGTGGGGGATTGTTGGAGTTTGGTCTTTTTTAAAGAGAATTTTAGTCCCACATCGGCTAGACCAAAGGAGTTGTATCTCTATATATTAGCTTTGCTATTTTAGAGATGCACATGTGGTGTAGATGTGCACATGGGTGTGCCATATGGGGCTATTTTTCTAATGGAAAAAAGGCTAAATCAACAATAAAAGCATTTATGCTTTTTGTACTTGGGAAATTCATTTCCATGGGAGCCCCGAAGGGGCTTAGCGACTCGGACTCGGACTTAGACTCGGGCGCATGGGCTCATGAGGCATAATATAGCATTTTGTTGGCGCACTTTGCACTTAGCACGTCAGCATCGTCGCTAGGCGCATAGTGCGCTTTAGTTGCGCTCGTTGCGCGAGCCACTTGCGCTGTCACGTTGTACGCCACAGGTTGTACGACCAGGGTGCACGCCAGGTAGCGTACAGGTTGCACTCAGGTTGCCTGACCAGGGTGCACGCCACGGTGCACGCCAGGTTGCACACAGGAAGCGTCGGGTGCTCTGCGCAGTATGCAGTGGCGCAGGTTGCGCAGTGGCGCAGTACGTGCAGTGTGCATAGTTGGCGTAGGTTGGCCCAAGTGGCTCAGTGTGCGGTGTGTAAGGAGCACAGGATGCGCACAGTTGGCGCAACTTGCAGCAGAACGTGCGTTTGCATTTTCTGGGTGGTTGCTACATGTTCAGGGTGGTTTTTACCACGTCCCTAACTTTATGGCAACCGAGCAGTTGCTGCAGGGCCTATATAAGGCATCCTCTCTCTCTCACAAGGCTTTTAATATACAAGAAAGTGAAGCCACCACAGAAAGTTCATGAAGTATTTTTTTGCACAAGTAAACAGATAATTCAGAAGTGTTCTTTAACACAGTTCTGATCGGAATTTGCTTGCGAATTCCAGCAGCCTTCGAGAGAGAGAGGAAAGGCGCCGCACCAGCGTTGCTTTTGCACGGGAGTTCGTATCCATCCGAAGAGTCAGAAGAGCAGGAGTGTTCCAAGTTCTCCGACGAACTTGCTGGTTCCTGGAAGCTGTTCGTGTAGGGCGAATAAAGCTTTGAGCAACGGTGATCATTCATCCAGCAGGCCATCTTCCATCTCTCGCCAGTCACCTTCTTCATTGCTGTCAGTAATTCTGATTGTATCTTCTTTTTAGAAGTACTACGATCGATTGCTTTTGATTACGAAATCTTTTTAGATTCTCGTAATTCAAAATCACCTTCCTTGAAGTGTTGATTTAGAACATTATTTTTACAATTGTTTCATTTTCTCAGTATTCCATCGAAAAATTGTGCCCCGATACTAACAGTCATCGTCTTCTTCGGAGAAGGAATCGGTGGTGTGGCTGGTGGTGCTGAACCTAACGGGGCATTTGATGAGCCACCGCTCCTCCTCGTGAATTAGGGTTAGGGTTGTGGCAATATAGTCCGTTCTTCCGACAGTGATCGTCGGCGGAGGGAGGGTTAGGGTTTTAAAAGGATGAGGCAAGATTTAGCATTTGCAGAAAAAAAAGAGAGCAGGGAGAGATATGGAATAGAAGAGGAGAGTAAAAGAGAAAAAAGAGGAAGGGGGCTTGATGGGGATGAAAATTTTCGAACAGAGCCACACAAAAAGAAAGCGGGTTTCGGAAGAGCCATAAAAAGAGAGTCAAACGAAAAAATCTGTAATTTTTGTTAGGGATCTTTTGTTATGCGTTTCAAATAGCATTCTATAAAAGAACACTTTTACTAATAGTTTTCTACAGCATTTAGATCCAAAGGCTATTAAAAATGTGTTATAGTAAGTCCTATTTATTTTAATGGCAGGTACTGACCTTGTGCAAGCGCAACATTCGATTTGTACGGCATCACGTCTTAGTGAGGACGAACTATCCTACAGGGATCAAAGCGAGGACGAAAGACCCTAGCGGGATCGGGGCGTGACAAAACCCAAATCCATTAGGATAGGTTGTGCTTCCAGAGACGTCTGTGTCAATGTATCTTTTATATTTTGCCCTTTATTTTAAATTGTCTAATAAATATTTTCTAAAAAATTGGTACGTATTATATAAACGTTATTGATAGCAAATGGACATTCATTTTCTGGAAAAAAAACTTTCCCAAATTTTTTGGCTATTTATTATTCAAATTTGAATAATAAAATTTTGGATTATTCTATATTTAATATTTAAAATTTTATTATAGGGTTTATCTAGAGCTAATAAATATTATGTATACATTTCTTTTTTAATTCCTACTAAATATTGTTTAGGTTAATTGATTAGCAAAGCATATATACATGGGATATATATGAAAATAGTTATGTGTGTATGTAATATATGCGTAATCATATGTATGTACATAAATGTATATATGGTAATATATTAGGGTTATATATATAACCTAAAGGAAAGGAAAAAACAAAAAGAAAAAAAATAGTCAATATCTCGCGAGATTTGCAAATCTTGCGAGACATTGAAACTCCATATCTCCCGACCCTAGACCATCAATAGGAATTCGTGGGGAATAAGGTTTCCAAAACCTTATCAAAAATCCATCAAATTAAATCAATTTTTTTTCCTATGAGACCTAATCAAAATCTCTACATAATTAGATCAAATCCCTTCAAAATTTTAAATCCTAAACTATGCAGAAGTTCCTCTAAAATCAGAGTAAAATTTGAATACCCATCTATAGGTTCGACAGTTCCTTAGAAAAATCGAGAAGCCACCATGCCAACCCCTCCTCCTAATTGCCTATGAGCCTTTCCTCATCCTTGGACGACCGACCTCTGCCATCTGGATAGACCAACATCACCATCGTCAACCAAGTACGCAGCTATGGCAGCAACTGCATCACCACCACCACCAGCAATAGCAGCTGCGAAGTCTAGACTTCGCAGCATGTTTTCTGTCACATCGAACAACCGTTCTTCGAGACGTTTCTTTATGTGTAATCACAACCCTACCATATTTTATTTCCTTCAAATAGATTCTATTAAATTTTATTTGATTGCTCAAGAAATTTCCTAAAAAATTAATGATAATACGTCTAAATTCGACAGAAAACCCAATCCAAATACCTGTTTTGGAAGGCAAAATTTTGCCGATCCATTGAAAGTTTTAGAAATCCATTAGAACATATTCATAGAAAACCTAATCGAGATGGAAATCCTATTTTTATTTTTTTATTCTTTTATTTTAGATGATTATATTCTATTTTAGGTTTGTTCCAAAATTAAGAAAAAATTACAAAAAATAGTTTAAAAAAATTGAAAATTCTCCGATAAGGGGTCTGTCTCGACAAATCGAACGATTTTGTCGTAATCCAAGAGCATCGAAAGGTGCATATGGATGTTGCAGAGGTGTGGGCTTCGACGAAACTCGAATTGGTTGCGTGTCTGCGACGAATTCGGGACATATCGGTCGAGGTACACCGTATCGGCCACTTTGCAAAAATCCTAATTACTTTGTGCATGTTTGTCACATCGCGATGAAATATGAGCCAATGGACTCGTATTGTTTTTTTGCTCCTGAGAGCAAGTTTTGTCTGATTCTTAAACAGTTGACCGGATCGCCGTTTTGGTAGGCCCACAATCCGACTCAACGAACGATTTTGTGCACGGCTCATCAGAATCTAAATCTAGACATATTATTCGGTTTGTATCAAAAAAACTGGAATCGTAGGTATATAATTTTTCAACTTTAGAGATCGTAGGTTCTAGCATATTTTTTTGTACAAATCGGGTCCAACGACGGACACTATTTTGGTTCAAAATTACTGTTTTGCTCCTGTATCCAAAATTAGACTTATGGTAGTCAAACTTAGACATTTATCTTATGTTAAACACATTGATGATGTCTGTTTCAGCATCCAGGGGCATTTGCAGAAGTTTAGCTTTCGTAGCTCGTTGATTCACTAGTTACTTATTTAGACGTGGTCGATTTTATACCAGGCAAGTACACCTTGCCAAACTTTACAGTATTTAGATGCACTTATTACATTGCTATTACTTTTCTATCTTCTTGATCACATACTCCTCTGATTTATATTAATATTCTAGTTATCATTGTTATTTTCTTATTATATGTGCACGCAACTATTTCTATTTCCTTCCTTTACTAGTTAGGATTATCTTTTGTACACATGCGCCTTGTGATTTATCATTACATATTCTTAGGCCTGGTTCCCTTGACATGATTGACCTAGACTTGACTAGGACTTGACTTGTTGACTTGACTCCTAGTTATAGGTAATGATTTTGTTATAGACAATGACTATACTTGACTACTCTCTACTGTGAGCCCCCACCGAGATGCGATAGAGACTTACTATAGGTTGTGATCCCCACCGAGCTATGATCTATAGGGCCGTGAGCTCCCATCGAGTTACGGTTTTACCTCGATTTATATGTAGTAACATTTATTAGCACGATTCTTGACAACATGCCATTTTATTTATGTTTCATTCTTCTATCCCTTAGTCTTTATTTCTTGTACTTTTCCATGTCTTTCCATGCATGTTATTACTGTCAAAGTAGGCTTGTATATTATATGTCTTGCCAGTCCCCTAAGGACCTGGTGATCTCTCCAGGTTTTGTTGAGTTCATCAGTAGATTAGATAGAGGATTGATGATTATTTTTTCCAGGATTTGAGGTATATATTTAGTTTATACCTTTTCATATTTATCCAGTATTATATTTTACTTTATCTTGACCATGCTGTTATATAGCCTAGTTTTGCAAGCTTTATTGTTCGCTATGAGCTGGTTCAGACGATTGTAAAAGAGCCTGATCAACTTTATTATATATTGTATATTCTTGGTTGTTAGTAGGATCCGGTGTGTGAATGCTTGATCAACATTAGTGCACTTGGTATTACAATGGATTTATCTTCAGGATTGAGATATAGAATTATCATAATGATATATAGATATAGATATCACAACCCAACGTAGACAGCTTATACGTATTCAAGCTAGGCTGGAGTCCACTTGATACGTAGCTGACATAAATATGATCTCCTAGTCCTACGTATTTTTGGACTAGGGTATTACATATTTTTTTTGTGGCCCATGCAGGTCGTGTTCACCGTTTCGGGTACATTACTGTACCGAGCGAGCCTGTAAATATGATTAAACACTTTGGAATCTCAATCCGCAGCTGCCTTGATAATTCTTTTAAAAAATTCTCTTTCATCCTTGAACTTCGTATTTGCGCTCGACTATTCTTTTTATCTTTCTCGTACCATTACTTCTCGTCCGTTCCTATTAGGAGTGGCGAATGACCGTGCTTTATAGAATTTATCAAAAATTCTTAAGATATAGTGTAAGTGAATTTGCTTAGTAAATTTTGGCTTCTTGATAGATAGGAGGGTATTAGAGATGCCATATGTCGTAGATATCTAGTGGTATAGATTTTTCAACTAGTATGCAAGGGTTATAAAATTTTAGGGCGTCATGGGTTTGATGGGGTAGTGTGACCAAAGATGGGTAGACGTCCTCAGTATAGAAATAAATATATGCTCATACTAGGTTGCGCTCTTATGGTGGTCACTCGATAAAGAATAGAGTGGTAGTTTTAGTATAAAGATTGACCCTCTACAAGAAAAACCTAAACACAACCTAACCTAACTCATTTACTATTATGTCCTATCAGTTGTATAGTTAGGATTAGACAGAATGGTTGGTATCACTTAGCTTGGTCTTGTAAAAAGAGACTTATATGATAATAATATGTTTACGGTGATATAGTTAGACATTTAGATTAGATGCACAATTTAAAAGTTTTATAACCCGTACCTAGATAATCACAGTAACATATGAAGATCCCTATTAGGTAACATAGTTGGCAACCTTTCAAATTTAGGAAGGAGTTAGTGGCCATGGATGGTAGAAAAGCAATTATAGATAGTTGAATTAGTATTAGCTTGCCCAGTTGTTTCTTTTAGGATAGTGTAGCAATCTTTTAAAGTATGTCCCTTAAATATTTGAAGACAAGATAGATCAATTGTTCGATGGTTGAAAAGCATCTTCTCCCTTATCATTATTGAGTTGTTTGATAAATTGAATTTTTAGGACGAAATTCTTTTAAGGTTGGTACATTGTAAGAACCCTAATTTTTGGAAATTATTTTCTTGCTATTTTATACGATTTTATACTATATTTTAGTTTTAATTATGAATATAGAAGTACTTTTCCATAGCTTTAATATTTGGAGCACAAGAAATGCTAATCTTGCGAAATGTCCTTCATGAATTTGGAAATAGACAAGTCCACCTTCAATTTGATATATCATGTCCCATCCAAACTTGTTCCCTAACATTTAGCCATTTGACCGTTTACCGTAATTCTACACCTAACTTCCAACTTGAGTTCGGAACTCGACATCGATCGAAACCATTCGACCCAATATATGGGTTTGACCCATTTTGAGCCTACGACGTGTGCCACTCAATCGATTTCCTATGTGCTATTTATTTGCGAATAGCACAAAAGACTCATTGGTTGACTTTTTGGGTTCGATTTGACTAGAAAATATATTTGGACCCTAACCTAACCAACCTCATATGGTTGAGCCATGTTAGGTTGCCATGGCCAGTAGAATTATTTCGAATCTACTTTTGGGATGTTGTACAGCCAAATAGATTTAAATACAATTTTCTATACATATGATTATATATATATATACACACACACACATACACACACACATATATATATATATATATATATATATGAAAAAATATATATATATATATATATATAATTGTGGTTAAGTTTTGGGATGCATATCGACTAGGAGTTATGGCACAGAAAGTACAGTAATGTGTTTTGATTAGTGGTTTATCCATAGTAGGGAAGGACGAGCCATATGTGTGTTCCTATTAGGAAAATATGTCAAACTTGTGACTTGACCCCTATAAATAATTTAATTAGTTATTTATTAAGACTTGACTTTTTAGAAGACCTGATGTTACCAAACTAGCCCGGACTCGACTCGAACAAAACCAAACCCATGTGGACAGGTAGTGCTTCCAGAGACGTTCGTGTCAATGTATCTTTTATATTTGTGCTTTATTTTAAATATTCTAATAAATATTTTCTAATATTTGTTATGTATTATATAAACGTTATTGATAGCAAATGGACATTCTTTTTATGGGAAAAACTTCCCCAAATTTATTGTGCTATTTTTCTATTTAAATTTGAATAATAATTTTTTTTCATTATTCTATAGTTAATTATTAGAATTTTATTTTAGGGTTTATCTATAGCTAATAAATATTATGTATATATTTATTTGTTAATTCCTACTAAATGTTGTTTAGGTTAATTGATTGCATAATATATATACATGAGATATATATGGAAATAGTTATGTGTGTAATATATGAATAATCATATGTATGTATATGAATGTATATATGATAATATATTAGGGTTATATTCATAACCTATAGGAAAAGAAAAAAATAAGAAAAGAAAAAAAACAAACTGTTAATATCTCGAGAGATTTGCAAATCTTGCGAGACATCAAAACTCCATATCTCCCAACCCCAGACCATCAGTAGGAATTCATGGGGAATAAGGTTTCCAAAACCTTATTAAAACCCCATCAAATTAAATTAAATTTTTCCTGTGAGACCTAATCTAAATCTCTAGATGATTAGATCAAATACTTTCAAAATTTCAAATACTAACATATGCAGAAATCCATACTTAGATTTGCAAAATTTCAAAATTTCAAAATTTCAAAATTTAAAATTCGAATACCTATCAATGGGTTCGACAGTTCCTTAGAAAAACTAAGAAGCCACCTCGCCAACCCCTCCTCCTCATTGACTCTGAGCCTTTCCCCATCCTTGGATGACCGGCCTCCGCCACCTGGACAGCCTGGCATCGCCACCGTCGGTCGAGCACGTAGCCATGGCAGCAACTGCCCCACCACTACATGCAGTAGTAACAGCTACGAAGTCCATACTTTACAACATGGTTTCTGTCACATAAAACAACTGTTCTTCGAGCTATTTCTTCAGGTGTAATCACAACCCTACCATGTTTTACTCCATTTAAATAGATTCGATTAAATTTCATTGGATTGCTCAGGAAATTTCTTGAAAAATTAATGAGAATCTGTCCAAATTAGACATAAAACCAAATCAAAATACCTATTTTAGAAGGCAAAATTCTGCCAATCCATTAAGGGTTTTTGAAATCCATTAAACGGATTCATAGACAACCTATTCGAGATCGAAACCCTATTTTTAGTTTTTATTTTAGATGATTATATTATGTTTTAGGTTACTTCCAAAATTAAGGAAAAACTATGAAAAATAGTTTTGAAAAATAGAAAATCATCAGATACGGGGTCCGTCCCGATAAATCGGACGACTTCGTAGCAACTCGAGAGCAACAAAAGGTGTGTATGGATGCTGTAGACGTGTGGGCTTCGACAAAAATCAAATTAGTTCCGTGTGCGCGATGAATTCGAGGCGTATCGGTCAAGGTACACCGTATCGGCCACTTTGCAAAAATCTTAATTACTTTGTCCACATTCGTCACATTGCGACAAAACTTATGCCACTGGACTCATATTGTTTTTATGGTCATATGAGCCAAGTTTGGTCCTATTCTGAGATAGTTGACTGTGTTTGCCATTGATTGTAAAAGTACAGAACAATTATCGGAGGACTGAACTTAGACTCACAATACAAACTCGTTTGTACAAAAAAAGCCTAGGGACGAAAACCTAGGTACAACAATCTAAGTACAATTATTTATTTTAGATTCTGGGGGATGACGATAGAGGCTTGGGAAAGCGACAATAGCTCTGCCTTACTCCTTGGACGATCGGGTACATCCTTGGCTCTGTAGAAGAACTGCTTGGCATTGATAAAGAAATGCTCTCCTTTCAATTTCTTTTTGACTCTCTGGATCCGGGGGGGTGTGCTCTCTCTCTCTCTCTCTCTCTCTGCTCAGTTGTAAGGGAATGGCACCTTGCTATTTATAAGAGTGGAGGCATCATTAGGGTTTACAATGATTGCCCATTCTCAAAAGTCGACGGTTAAGGATCAATGAATATGGGCCGCTCATAATAGATTTGAGCAATTAATGTGATTGCATCAAATCTCTGTGGACAATTAATAATGATTGCCATAAATTATCATGATTTGTTATGCCAAGCTCGGATCTCCTGCCACGTGTTCAATTTGATTGATTGCAAATGATCTGATTTGATCCCAGTAATTATGAGAATGGCACTGAACTTTGTTGTCAGGATTTGTTGATGAATCTTGCCACGTGTCCTACTATTATTAGGCTGATAGCTGTAGGGATACTGGCAAAACCGCGAGCCACTTAGGAAATCTGAGCCGCAGGAGAATTACCCCCCCCACTGAGCCGTATAAGGCTGGCGACGTGTCAAGGCTGCTTGGGAGTAGCCTCTGAACATTTGAACCGCATGGAGATGATCTGAGCCGCATGAGCATAGGCGACCGTATGATGGGTGGCTTCTCAGTCAGCCGCATGAAGACAGTCCTTGTGAGCCGCATGGGTAGCCTCTGTCTGAGCCGCATGGGGTGGCCTCTGTCTGAGCCGCATGCGACTGTCCACGTGTCAAGGCCGCATAAAGGTCTTTGGGGTTTGATGGATTGTGTCAGAGATTTCCTTCGTTTCCCTAGGGGTCTGCCATTATGATAGAGTCATCATTGCGTCTTTATGTCAGAGCTGTCATTGGTCAGAGCTATCAGCCGTCAAGGCATTAAATACAGTAAAGACAAAGGAAATAGCTGTTGAGGGCCACGTGGCTCCTCTCTAGGCCGCATGGAACGATTCGAGCCACATAGACGCTTGAGCCGCATGGATCCCTGAGCCGCATGAGCTCTCTAAGCCGCATGGGGATCCTTGGCCGCATGAATCTTTCTTTATTCTTTTCCATGCTTCTACAAGACCCCCTTCAAAGTTTTCAATTTACAAAATTGAAATACTTTGAATAAGAAGAATGGCTATGTATAAACTCTTCTGGCCGCATATGATGTCCTGGCCGCATGGATGTTCCAGCCGCATAGCCTTCTCAACCGTATTGGTCAATCAGCCGCATGGACCCTTTGGCCGCATGGGCTGTCTGGTTGCATGAGCTCCTTGTCATGTCATCCTGTCACGTGTGCAAATCATTTTACATTAATTGCTGTTGATTTGCCGTCAGTTTTAAGGCCACTTTTTGGGGAAGGATACCAAGAGTTTGGCCTTTATTTTAGTCTGCTCGTCTCAAGAACCGAAGGGTTTGTTACTGTACGTGGATCGAGGCGCCTCTCTCTTGCCTATAAAATATGAACGTGCTCAGTCGGAGAGACTTCTTTACTCTCTCTTTCGTCTTCGGCCCTAATTTTCTTCCTTCGTCTTCCTTCTCCGACCGTCGGCACGATAATGGCCCCCAAGTCTTCGAAGGTTGCTTCTGCTGCTGCAAAGGGCAAGAAAGCGGCCTCCTCATCGGCTACTACACCTGAAGTACACCCCAACGTCTACCCTGCTTTCAAGGGTAAGGATTGGATTAAATGTTTTGAATCCTAAACCCCATGGCTCTGTTGCATGATTTATGCACAAGCCTTCCTCCTTCGTCTTCATTGAATTGCCCAAGTTTAATCATGATGATACCGCTCTCGTATTCGAGCCGCATGGGGCATGCCCTGTGTTTGAGCCGCATGAGAAGGACTTGAACCGCAGGAGCACTTTATGGATTTGAACCGCATGAAGTCTTCATTTGACCGGGACCGTATGTGCTTCTGGTGAGCTGGACCGCATAAAGCTTCGCTAATTCATGCCGCATAAGCTCTTCTTCTAAATAGAACCACATACTTTCAACCAAACCGCATAAGCTCTATCGAAGCAGTGCCGCATGAAACCCAACTGAATCGGGCCGCATAAGACTGCGTTGACCCGATCCGTATAGGCTCCATCGAAGCCGTGCCGCATGAAACCCAACTGAATTTGGGCCGCATAAGGCTTCGTTGATCCGAGCCGCATAGGCTCACAGGAGCTTCTTTTTAAGAAACTTTTGTTTTAACCATCTTTTGATCCAGTTTCTTTTTCGTCTTTCAGTGAATCTGTCATTCAATGCTGCCGGAGAACCCCTGGTGGGTTCATCCCAATATGCCATAGGTGTGAAGCTCGACAACTTGGTTCAACGTGTGTCAGATCAGCTTCCCGCCAATGAGCCTTTGGAGAGGGTAAACGTCATCAATAACCAGCCTTTCCACTTTCTTTGTACTATGATGAACTCGGAAAGGCTGGAAGGAGAGTATCTGAAACCATCCTTTCTCTTTGGGGATGCTCTATCCATAAAGAACCCCCGAGTGTTGGACATTTCTGAGAGCTGGAACTTTACTGTGGACGGGGTGGAGATCCATATTCCCGAAATGGAACGTCATTTTTCCCTCTCGTGGTTCAAGATAGTACCGTTGAGCAGGCGGATGGTGGGCTCCCTAACTCAAACCCAATCAGGGATGTTCGTGGGCAACATCCATTATAATAAGAATATTATGTCAGCATGTGCGAGCAGGGACTCGGTCAGTCGGAGTGCCTTTATAAACGTATCTGGTCCCAACTTCATGTTTACTATAGCTGATACCTTCCTGAATCAGCTTGCTCGCATGGGGTCTTATCCTGTTGGCAGGTTATCGCTGTTGAACTGGATAAACCCCATCCCTACGTGGGCCAACTGGACCTCATAGATTCTGAGGAAATACGAGGAATTCCTTCAGGAGATTGACCTCTATTATGCCATTCGGGGCACCTGTTACGGGTTACCCATCAACAAGCCGTTGTTCATGGCCCTTCTGGAAATGTATAACTGGAGGACAGGAACTTTCTTCGTGCCCAGAGGGGAGTTGGGACTTGCTCTCCATGAAATGTATGGTGTTTCTAAGCTGCCATAGAGGGGTGAGGCCTTCGAAGTATATACCCCAACAAACGAGGAATTCGAGGACCTGGATCGACGATTCCCGGGTTTTGTTGCCGTGTACCAGGAACTGCTATGCCGCCACAGTATTTGCGGCTATCAAGAAGAACAATAGCTCAGAAGGGAACGCTCCCCATACTACGTCTTGGGTCTCGTATCTTTTCAAATTCAGTCCCTCTGGCCGGGTTTCTTCTCGAGGTCCTCAGACCCAGGAGGAGATAAACAACCTGATGTCGAATGCCAAGAGGTCGAGGTCCACCGGTGACAAGTTTGGGAGTCGTTCTGACTCATTCAGCTATTTCTACCATGGTACCCGACGAATGTCTGAGAAGGCGCTCTTGGCCGGATTCTTGATGGTATGGCTACGAAACTGCGTAGTCTCGGGAGGGAAAGGTTCTATTGAAAGGATCAGCTGCCACTTCATCCTTCCGAACGTGAAGCTGGTCTTCAGAGTCAGGCTGGCCCTTCTTCCAGCTATGGTGTGTAGCTTACACCACGGCCTCCGTGCCTTTTCGTCCAAAGTCATTGCTCGGGAGACGATACTGGACTTTGAACGAATAGAACTACCCTACCATTATTTAATAGGTTGGCTATTGATGCATTATCGGTCGTTGATGAGGCCCGAAGCAGACGATGGTTTTACCGATGATGACGCTTTCCTTTTCCGATACCATCGTCAGCCTTGGGAATTCGACACCATGCCAGCATGTCGGAGGGCGTTGGCGAGAGTAGATGGGCCCGACTTCTTTGTGTCTGTCCTTCAATTTACCGCTAGAGAAGTGAGGGGTGTACATGTTGACGACATTGAACCTCCCCTGCTCTTATCTGAAAAGATGCTTCTCTGGCTGCACAATATTCGTCCGATGCACCTGGTATATCGTTACCGCAATAACGTGTACCTGGAGCCCTACTTGCCTAGTAGGTTCTTCCGACAGTTCGGGTACAGCCAGCTATTCTTTGATTGTCCCAGTGCTTGCCTAGGCTACGAGGGCGGTGTCCTTGACGGTATCAGGGCATGGCATTATTACAATGTGGTTCATACCCGAGCTAGCTTCTCGGTCCCCGACGCTAATACGCAAGGGAAGATTTTGTACATGGCGGCCCTCTATCATGTTGCGGTGAGCAAACCTTTCGTGAGGTTTGACATGAGCACCAGCTTTATTGTCGGGATTGGTTTGGCAGAGAAGCCCGAGGGGTCGAAGAAGAGGAAGAAAAAGGCGAATATGGTTCATGTGCCGAAGTCGGAATCCACGACGGCGGACGAAGAGGATGATGGACAGGATGCCGATGATTCGTCCCAACCCTCAGACGAGGAGGCGGGGGATCAGCCACCTATCGTGCCGGATGACATGGTTGTGAGGCAGCCGTCTGCTGTGCCTGGTCTTTCGCGCAAGTGAAGCAGGCGTATGTCTACTGATGATAACATAACCTACTCCACGAAGCGAGCTGCGGTAAGACGCCGCAGGCTATTTATTGATGATGTTGGCGCTGTTTCTAAGATGATTTGAATTTCAACTACCTTTTCCTTCTTTTTCTAAGCTATGGCCTAATCATCTTCTTTTACTCTTTGCAGGCGTCAGAGGAGTCGGCTTCTCGGGATCCGACTGCTGAGGTCGATCCGGCCCTGACCACTTTGGTCAATGATATGTGCACCGCTATCATTTCTGCTGGGGTTCTTCCGGAGGCGGCCGAGGAGTCCCACCTTGCTGAGACCTCAGCCCATGGGGGCGGAGGCTCTATTGTACCTGTCCCTGAGTCAGCTGAATTTCAACGGGGTGACGCTGAACCGGCTGGCTCCTTTTTAGGGGTGGCTGGGGCAGAAAAATCAGTTGAACTCAACTTGGAAGCCGCGGGTGAGGAGACTACGTCAGCTGCGAGCGAGCAGCGGCCTCCATGCCATTCCCCTGGTAAGATAAATCGAATCTTAACTTGTGAGGAGGCCTATCTGCTCTATCATCATATCCTTTGGGTTACGTCGATTGATGGTTGTTTTGGACGTACAGGTCCCGCCCCTTTATTGCCTGTGAGCACCCTGAATTTTGGGTTGTTTTTTTTATTTATTTTATTTTATTTCCTGATTGATTTTAATTTCGATAAATAATTTATTCTGTATTTTTCCTTAAATGTACTTTCCCATGCCTTTGATATTTGGAGTATCAGGGATGTTCAACTTTGGAAATCTTCTTCACGAGTTTTGGGGTGGACACGATTACCTTCATGACGGTATATAGTGTCCCATACAAACTTATTCCCTTGTGCCCTTTTTTTCGCTGAACTTCGGGTCGAATTAGACCGTTCGATCAGTAATTGATTTTCCCACTCTTTTTCTTGATCATTTTCAGCGCGTTACCATGGCTTTTAAATTGGGAGCGCCAGACCAGTTATTTTCTTGAAACCAACTCCTCATTGATGATCTACTCGAGACGTTCGTCACCCATGACCTTCGTTTTCCACTCAGACACGTCATTTTGTGCTCCATTTGACTCGTACAACTTTCCCGACGCGTGACCCGATTTTATTTCACTCCACGGCGTCACATTCATCTTCCAACTTGATTTGTGGGTCCCCTGTCGACCAAAACCTGTCAGCCCCAACTATGGACATGGCCCACTTTGAGCCTACTATCCGTCCGCCACTTGTGTCCCATTTATTGGAATCCCCATGTGCAACTTATTTCTCCATGATCATCGACGCCTATTTTTAATTCAATTTTTGCACAATGTCCAGTGTTGACCCAATTCGGCTCCACTGAGTCCAGTCCAGCTCCATGATTTTCTCCATCATGACACCCTCAACTTTCTTGTCCAAAAATATCAATTACTCATTTTAACTATTTTTAATATTTAATGGGAATTTTCCATTGATTTAATCCCTCTTGGAATAACCTATTTCTCAATATTAATTCTTAGCCATTGGATTCTCCTACTTTTAATCATCACCATTTAATTCCCTCCACTCTCACAGCAAACCTATGTGGCCGGCCCTAAATTTGAGATAGGATAACTTTTTCTCTCTCTTCCTCTCACATGATTATCCTTATCTCTCTCTCTATCTTTCACCTTTCCAAATACAACAAAACCATGCAACACTCAAGACCATGCCAGCCCGACCCCATGGCCATCTCCTCCTCCCCGAGCCTTCTTTGGCCCGACCTCCGGCCACCCCCCTGGCCTGGCCGTCGGCCTCACCCGCAGCCGACATCTCCTCCTCGATCTTCTCCTCCTTCTCCTCCTTCAAACCAAGGCCAAAACCAGCCCGACCACCTTGCACCACAACTTCGTCAGCCGCCACAGCAAAGTTGGCCGCGCCCCTTGCTTCGCCATGGCTAGGCGAGCCTTCCCCGCCGCCCTGCCTCGTCGGACTAGGGTGTAGCCTCCCCGTCGCGCGACAGCAGCGGTTCACAGCCGAACAGGCGCGCACGTACGCGCGCGCGTGGGCCGCCGTCGTGCGCCGCCACGCCGCCGTGTGGGCTACCGTGGCCCCCTGGCCATGCGCGCAAACTCCGGCGATCAGTCCCTGGCGGCCAACGTCCTCCGGGACGCGCCGTCGAGGCGATTCGTGCGTTTTGCACGACGTCCCGTCGTGACGAGCTCGGAAACGACGCTGAAATCGCGCCCCGTCGCAGCGACTTCGCGTGCGTTTTCCCAGAAATCCGACTGTTGGATCGGCGATTTCTTCACTCCGTCGCAATCTCGGTATATCCACCTTCACTCATGTCAATTTTCGTCCGTTAATTTTATCGTTTGATACATCAAAACCGGCCACCAAGTTGACCGTTTAAATTGTATTAAATTTGGACAGTTTCGCGGGGCCAACTTCGTCAGCTTGTATCTCATCCACCGCAGCTCCGTTTGGCGTGCTACTGGTTCCGGTGTGAAGCTGGTATAACCCTCTTACTACCCCTCTAGTTTCGTTTCATTATGAGCTTGTTTGATTGGTTGAATTCGACGCCAAAGTTGGCCGTCCGAATTCGTAATTTCCAACTTGTAAAATTCCATTTTTGAACACAGGACTCCAGATTTCATTTCAGACACCACCATTAGACTTGTGGCGTCATTCTGGCATGTTTTCATATAATGTTTGTTAGATTTGGAGAACGTGGGCCCGGGCACGCATCTCGGTGCAAAGCGGGTCCCACTTTTTGGGTCAACAGGACTTTTTGACGCCGGCTCATCGGAATCCAATTCTGGATATACCGTTGAGTTCGTATCGTCATTCTGGACTCGTTGACATATAATTTGCTAGGTTTTGGTGGACATAGGGTCTGGCACGTATTTTGGTGCAAGTCGGATACCAATATCCGGGTCAACGAGTCATTTTGAGATCGGCTCATCGAAATCCAATTTCGGAGATACCGTTGAGTTCGTATCATTATTCTGGACTCGTTGACAGGTAGTTTGCTGAGTTTTGAGAACTTTGGCTCCGGCACGCATTTCCGTGCAAACCGGAATCCCAAGTTCTGGTCAACGGGCCAAATTGAGATAGGGTCAACGGAATCCAATTCTGGAGATACCGTTGGGTTCGTATCGACATTCTCGTTTCATGGACATATAATTTGTTATATTTTATAGACTTGTTTTCTTGCACATTTTTCGGTACAAAAAGGCTTCGACACGGACACCGTTTTGACCCAAAATTACATTTTTGCCCTTGTGTCCAAATTGGACCGTTGGGTAGGCTATCCTAGCTAATTTGACCGTTCTGGACACGTTAACGATGTTCATTTTATCGTCCGACAATGTTTGTTAATAATTTTTCTGAGTTTAACCTTTCTATAATTAATTAATAATTAATTCATATAATGTTCGTATTTCGGGATTAGTACAACGAAACTGTGATCAGCCAATTCCAGTAACCTCACATCGCTGAAATTGACAAGTTGGACACGTGGATCACTATAATAAGATTATCAACCTTACCGATAATCTCCTTATCTCGATTTGCGTGTCGTAAGTTTTGACGTACAAATAACGAAGTACACTTTATATTAGACAAGAATTGACCCTGTTTGACCAGAGTTGACCAGTTGACCCAAAGTCAACTGTAAGTCAACACTTGACCTAGTTTGACTAGATTATTGACCGGAGTTAACCTAGAGTTAATTTGACTAGAAGAACCTAGGATAAAATAGATTGTTGTGGATTCATTTATTACAACTTGAACACCTTGTAACCTGTGTTACTTTAAATAGGACTCTGTGGCTTCAGTGGGACCCCCTATACTTATCAGTTGTTCAGGTTATCGAGGCGAGTATATTCTCTGATCATTTCATATCCTGCTTAGAATTATATTCCTGCTTTAGATTACTATACTTGATGCTGTCACGACATTACCACGGAATAGTACTATATGGATCTCTTCATACGATGTTATCCCCCTCGGGAGCATCGGGTACATTATGTCATGTGCATTTCACTTTCATCATGTACTCCTGTGCTTTCACCATACATGTACACTCTTGTGAATCATGTACTCTCATGTTCACAGAGCCTTCATGTATACTATCATGTGCACCCTTTTAAGGGCCCCATGTGATATCATGTACAATAACATAACCTGCTTAGATCATTGTGTACTGATTGGGGAAAACGGGGGAGTGCTAGTAGTCATGTGAACAATTCTTTAGTAGTGTAGATCATTTACAACTCTTTAGTGTAGATCATGTATAAATCTGTTTCGTTCATATGTGCTATCCTGTACTCTACATCACTAGCCACTGT
This sequence comes from Iris pallida, assembly GCA_029216955.1. Taxonomy (NCBI): domain Eukaryota; kingdom Viridiplantae; phylum Streptophyta; class Magnoliopsida; order Asparagales; family Iridaceae; genus Iris; species Iris pallida. The sequence continues at coordinate 7,898,553 of JANAVB010027399.1, forward strand.
TAGTTCTCTATTTATAGTAGATATTTCTATTACTGTTCTCTCTCTATTTACATACTGTATTTCTACAGATCTTGTATCTTACTTTACTGCATGATTATATTTTCTAACCTGCTATGAACTGTTGAGATGTAATGTGCTCGCTCCAATCCTGACTGGACCTGTTGATAAATTTTACAGATAGCCTGGAGGTGCCTGCTAGCCTAGAGGAGACAAAGTAAGGTTTGTTTAGGTAGTTATTTCATTTTTGTCTGGAGTTGTATTTACTTTGTGGATTACTGTATCTTTATTGAGTTTTGGGATGTACTTCTGGGTTCATGTATCTTAGACACTTAGACTTCTATCTCCTGTATTTATTTTGGATTTCATGTTTTATCTATCCTTATCATGCTCTACCTTAGATGTGATTGAGTCTGTATCTGCTATGTCACCCCCATTCGGGGAGTATAAACTGCTTATCTTTATATTGTTAGATGTTGTGACCTAGGACAGCGTTCTACCGCCGACACTGCGGCGTAGGCTGGGCGTCGTTACGTTCTCGTGCCCTAACTCTAGGGTGCGGGTCGTGACACGTTTTTAGTGGTGGCCCATGCAGGTCGAGACTAAAGTGTAGTGGTATTCGAACTAGAGTACCACTACAGCCTGCAGTAGGATTAGGATATATTTTGAAGGTACTCAATCACAGATAGGAACCCTTGAGAGATTTCCGGGACGACCCTGAAGAATCTTATTTAACTTCGATTTGAAACTCTCTTTTTTCCCTTGATTTAATTTATTTTACTTGTGTTGTTAAATTTGATTTTTATGGATTATTGTTGAATTTGAGTTGTATTTATTTTGATGGAAGATTTTCGAATTTTGAATTTTGACGATAGCTGTTGCATTTGAGTTTGTATTTTGATGGATTTTGTTCATTTTGAATTTTGATGTTCGTTAATAAATTTGATTTGATTTTGAGTATTCATTATTGATTAATTTAAATTTTGGCAAGATGAAATTATATGGGCTAGGTCATCTATGTTATGGAATCTAGTCTTCTATAGTCACATTAGCCAGCATGGTGAGGACATATAGTCTGACTCTGGATATATTTCTCGGGTGTGGGAATTTAAGATTTTTGCAGCCAAGCATGCGATACCGCAAAAATGTTAAATACCATGATTCTAGAGATATGTGCATAAGTCAAGGGCTCTGTGATTATCGTAGCCTTGCTTACTAGTATGACGAGGATTTAGAGTACCATGGTTTTGGATAGACGCATATGATTATCGGATTGCACCTTAAATAATTTTGAACATGTTTTCTCTACTTTTGTTACAGTCATTAAAATTTTTTTTTATTATTTGTTGTTTTGTCTAGTTTCCTATTATTTAACTCAGGAGTAAGTTTAGTTGTTTCATAAACCTTGTGTAACTTCTTGCTAGGAGTTTTCATAATACAATGAATCGATGATTTTTCTAGATTTTATCTTGGATTTGATAATTTAGCTCTGGATTTCAAAATCGTTCCTTCTTTAAACAGATAAGCAAAAATAGATTTCGTTGTTATTCTTTCTTGCTATTATTCTTGTATTAAATAATAATGATAATAAAACTGTCTTGATTTTTGTCAATCGCTTGCTTGCAATCTTGGTAGGAATCTAAATGTTAGTCTTAACGTAAAATTAATTTTATTAGGACATGAGAATATGTATATGAATATATATAGCAGACACTTTACTTAACACGTATGCATGCTACACTTGATTTTTCCACATATCTAGATACATATGGATATATTGTTGATGTCCAATTTTCATAACCAATATTTCTGGTTCTCTGCTTTTCTATGTTTAAATTCGTAATTTAAATATAAATTTCATGTTATTAGTTTTGTCTACATAACTGCACATGTATGTTATACGTATGGTTTCAATTCAAAAAATTTTGGTTTAAAATTTGTGTTTAAAATTATCAATTTAAGACTGTGTACATATTAACCTTAATGCTGAGTTTCCAAATGTTTAGTTCAAATTGCTGTTTTATTTTCTTAAATGGAACATTTGAGCTATATACCTTGTGAGAAGTAGGATATAAATTTAAGTTTCATATTCTTACATGCTAGTTTATGATAAACATTGAGTTGGGTTTTAATGTTCAAGTTCTCCAAAATTCTGAAAACTAGTTACATGTTAACATTTTTACATTGATTTCCATGTTTAGTTAAATTTCGGATTTAACATGTAATATTAAACTGTATGCGTAGGTAAATATATTGATAGTATGTTAGGGTTTCTTTTCTATCATGTTAGGATGTGTTAGGACCATTGAGATTGGTTGTGATGTTTCAAACCCTAAAATCTGAGACCGCATTATGTTCATAATTTCCATGGTTTAAATGTTAGCTTGTTTTCAGATTTTATATGTAAATGTTGAACTAAACCTGGATTTAACCTTTCAATACTAAGCTATAACCCTGTACAAGGACACACACACACACACTCTAACTTAGTATACCCTGTCATGTAACCTAATCTTCCTCTCTATGTTATGATCATGTATCTATATAGATATATATAGTTTTTATACATCCATGTTATAATTTGTATAGATACATAACTAAGTCTCTACTTTTTTTTATATATATGGTTAGCTATGCATGTTATGATTAAATAAGTTACGTGTTGCGTATTGTAGGGTGTTTAACCAAAATGCCATGATTAGTGTAACTTGATAGCTGTTGTTTTAAAACCTAAATTCTTATATATACTTTCATGTATATTCACGTACACCAATGTCTGCTATCTAACCATATGAACCTGTTCACATACACCCATACGCACACAAACCACATAATATTACATAATGCTAGCTTTTCGTCTCTAACGCTCTCTCTATATATTGTGATTGGATTTCCATGCAATTGACTTTTATTCCTTAACTAGTGATTTGATTTTTCCTTGAATAGTACTTTTTTTTTCTTTTCTTTCGGATGATTGGTAGTTACTTTCCTTTATTTTTTTGAGTACCAGTTTTCATATGGGGTGGTAGACAACCTTATAGTTTTGATGGTTGTTGTTTCTGTATCTTTCTATTTTAGCACCCTGGATTGCTTGAGTGTTGATACCCGATGACCGCCTTGGTTAGTATGACTAGTATACCTAGATGAGACTTTCACTACCACCGTATGCCATAACCCTGGACGTTGTCCTTTTTGATAGTATGTTGTATTTAAGTTCTGGGACTTTTATCGTGGGGGTTTGACCTAGAGGGGGTATGGACATTTTAATTTCGAGGACGAAATTTTTATAAGGTGGGTAGGATGTGAGCACCCTGAATTTCGGGTTGTTTTTTTATTTATTTTATTTTATTTCCTGATTGATTTTAATTTCGATAAATAATTTATTCTGTATTTTTCCTTAAATGTACTTTTCCATGCCTTTGATATTTGGAGTATCAGGGATGTTCAACTTTGGAAATCTTCTTCACGAGTTTTGGGGTGGACACGATTACCTTCATGACGGTATATAGTGTCCCATCCAAACTTGTTCCCTTGTGCCCTTTTTCTTCGCTGAACTTCGGGTCGAATTAGACTGTTCGATCAGTAATTTATTTTCCCACTCTTTTCCTTGATCATTTTCAGCGCGTTACCATGGCTTTTAAATTGGGAGCGCCAGACCAGTTATTTTCTTGAAACCAACTCCTCATTGATGATCTACTCGAGATGTTCGTCACCCATGACCTTCGTTTCCCACTCAGACACGTCATTTTGTGCTCCATTTGACTCGTACAACTTTTCCGACACGTGACCCGATTTTATTTCACTCCACGGCGTCACATTCATCTTCCAACTTGATTTGTGGGTCCCCTGTCGACCAAAACCTGTCAGCCCCAACTATGGACATGGCCCACTTTGAGCCTACTATCCGTCCGCCACTTGTGCTCCATTTATTGGAATCCCCATGTGCAACTTATTTCTCCATGATCATCGACGCCTATTTTTAATTCAATTTTTGCACAATGTCCAGTGTTGACCCAATTCGGCTCCACTGAGTCCAGTCCAGCTCCATGATTTTCTCCATCATGACACCCTCAACTTTCTTGTCCAAAAATATCAATTACTCATTTTAACTATTTTTAATATTTAATGGGAAATTTTCCATTGATTTAATCCCTCTTGGAATAACCTATTTTTCAATATTAATTCTTAGCCATTGGATTCTCCTACTTTTAATCATCACCATTTAATTCCCTCCACTCTCACAGCAAACCTATGTGGCCGGCCCTAAATTTGAGATAGGATAACTTTTTCTCTCTCTTCCTCTCACATGATTATCCTTATCTCTCTCTCTCTCTTTCACCTTTCCAAACACAACAAAACCATGCAACACTCAAGACCATGCCAGCCCGACCCCATGGCCATCTCCTCCTCCCCGAGCCTTCCTTGGCCCGACCTCCGGCCACCCCCCTGGCCTGGCCGTCGGCCTCACCCACAGCCGACATCTCCTCCTCGATCTTCTCCTCCTCCTCCTCCTTCAAACCAAGGCCAAAACCAGCCCGACCACCTTGCACCACAACTTCGTCAGCCGCCACAGCAAAGTTGGCCGCGTCCCTTGCTTCGCCATGGCTAGGCGAGCCTTCCCTGCCGCCCTGCCTCGTCGGACTAGGGCGTAGCCTCCCCGTCGCGCGACAGCAGCGGTTCACAGCCGTACAAGCGTGCATGCACGCGCGCGCGTGGGCCGCCGTCGTGCGCCGCCACGTCGCCGTGAGGGCCGCCGTGGCCCCCTGGCCATGCGTACGAACTCCGGCGATCAGTCCCTGGCGGCCAACGTCCTCCGGGATGCGCCATCGAGGCGATTCGTGCGTTTTGCACGACGTCCCGTCATGACGAGCTCGGAAACGACGCTGAAATCGCGCCTCGTCGCAGCGACTTCGCATGCATTTTCCCGAAGATTCGACCATTGGATCGGCAATTTCTTCACTCCGTCGCAATCTCGGTATATCCACCTTCACATGTCAATTTTCGTCCATTAATTTTATCGTTTGATACATCAAAACCGGCCACCAAGTTGACCGTTTAAATTGTATTAAATTTGGACAGTTTCGCGGGGCCAACTTCGTCAGCTTGTATCTCAACCACCGCAGCTCCGTTTGGCGTGCTACCAGTTCCAGTACGAAGCTGGTATAACCCTCTTACTACCCCTCTAGTTTCGTTTCATTGTGAGCTTGTTTGATTGGTTGAATTCGACGCCAAAGTTGGCCGTCCGAATTCGTAATTTCCAACTTGTAAAATTCTATTTTTGAACACGGGACTCCAGATTTCATTTTTGACACCACCATTAGACTTGTGGCATCATTCTGGCATGTTTTCAAATAAAGTTTGTTAGATTTGGAGAACGTGGGCCCGGGCACGCATCTCGGTGCAAAGCGGGTCCCACTTTCTGGGTCAACGGGACTTTTTGACGTCGGCTCATCGGAATCCAATTCCGGATATACCGTTGAGTTCGTATCGTCATTCTGGACTCGTTGACATATAATTTGCTAGGTTTTGGTGGACATTGGGTCTGGCACGTATTTCGGTGCAAGTCGGATACCAATATCCGGGTCAACGGGTCATTTTGAGATCGGCTCATCGGAATCCAATTTCGGAGATACTGTTGAGTTCGTATCATCAATCTGGACTCGTTGACAGGTAGTTTGCTGAGTTTTGAGAACATTGGCTCCGGCACACATTTCCGTGCAAACCGGAATCCCAAGTTCTGGTCAACGGGCCAAATTGAGATAGGGTCAACGGAATCCAATTCTGGAGATACCGTTGGGTTCGTATCGACATTCTAGTTTCGTGGACATATAATTTGTTATATTTTATAGACTTGTTTTCTTGCACATTTTTCGGTGCAAAACGGCTCCGACACGGACACCGTTTTGACCCAAAATTACCTTTTTGCCCTTGTGTCCAAATTGGACCGTTGGGTAGGCTATCCTAGCTAATTTGACCATTCTGGACACGTTGGCGATGTTCATTTCATCGTCCGACAATATTTGTTGATAATTTTTCTGAGTTTAACCTTTCTATAATTAATTAATAATTAATTCATATAATGTTCGTATTTCGGGATTAGTACAACGAAACTGAGATCAACCAATTCCAGTGATCTCACATCACTGAAATTGACAAGTTGGACACGTGGATCACTATAATAAGATTATCAACCTTACCGATAATCTTTTTATCTCGATTTGCGTGTCGTAAGTTTTGACGTACAAATAACGAAGTACACTTTATATTAGACTAGAATTGACCCTATTTGACCAGAGTTGACCAGTTGACCCAAAGTCAACTGTAAGTCAACACTTGACCTAGTTTGACTAGATTATTGACCGGAGTTGACCTAGTGTTAATTTGACTAGAAGAACCTAGGATAAAATAGATTGTTGTGGATTCATTTATTACAACTTGAACACCTTATAACATGTGTTACTTTAAATAGGACTCTGTGGCTTCAGTGGGACCCCCTATACTTATCAGCTGTTCAGGTTATCGAGGCGAGTACATTCTCTGATCATTTTATATCCTGCTTAGAATTATATTCCTGCTTTAGATTACTATACTTGATGCTGTCACGACATTATCACGGATTAGTACTATATGGATCTCTTCATGCGATGTTATCCCCCTCGGGGGCATCGGGTACATTATATCATGTGCGTTTCACTTTCATCATATACTCCTGTGCTTTCACCATACATGTACACTCTTATGAATCATGTACTCTCATGTTCACAGAGCCTTCATGTATACTATCATGTGCACCCTTTTAAGGGCCCCATGTGATATCATGTACAAAAACATAACCTCCTTAGATCCTTGTGTACTGATTGGGGAAAACGGGGGAGTGCTAGTAGTCATGTGAATAATTCTTTAGTAGTGTAGATCATGTACAACTCTTTAGTGTAGATCATGTATAAATCTGTTCCGTTCACATGTGCTATCATGTACTCTACATCACTAGCCACTGTTAGTTCTCTATTTATAGTAGATATTTCTATTACTGTTCTCTCTCTGTTTACATACTGTATTTCTACAGATCTTGTATCTTACTATACTGCATGATTATATTTTCTAACCTGCTATGAACCGTTGAGATGTAATGTGCTCGCTCCAGTCCTGACTGGACCTGTTGATAAATTTTACAGATAGCCTGGAGGTGCCTGCTAGCCTAGAGGAGACACATTAGGGTTTGTTTAGGTAGTTATTTCATTTTTGTCTGGAGTTGTATTTACTTTGTGGATTACTGTATCTTTATTGAGTTTTGAGATGTACTTCTGGGTTCATGTATCTTAGACACTTAGACTTTGTGGATTACTGTATCTTTATTGAATTTTACAGATTTCTTGTTTTCAGATGTACTTTGTGGATTACTGTATCTTTATTGAGTTTTGAGATGTACTTCTGCTATGTCACCGCCATTCGGGGAGTATAAACTGCTTAGCTTTATATTGTTAGATGTTGTGACCTAGGACAGCGTTCTACCGCCGACACTGCGGCATAGGCTGGGCGTCGTTACGTTCTCGTGCCCTAACTCTAGGGTGCGGGTCGTGACATTGCCGGTGACGGACATTGTCGGGGTGGACTCTACCAGAGGGGATCTGATGGAAGCACGTGTGCCTCATTCTCTTCCCACTTATATTGAATGGCCTCCAGCTGGTTCAAGTTCGGGGGCTCAAGTGGTGGCACAGCCGAGGCAAGGAACAACGCTTCCTGCGTCCTCCTCCGTGAATATGGTCTCGGGGGTTGACCTTTCTGTCTTGCCAATTATCCAAGCTCTTCGGGCAGCAGAAGAGGAGCTAGCCGCTATTCGTACATCTTTTCGCACAGAATTTGTTTCCCTGGTGGAAGGATTGCAAGTTCCGATGCTACTCCTTCGACATTGTCGGCCACTCCCTATGACGCCATCCTCTACAGAAGTTTTGGATGAAGTATTGCAGGATGTGGTTGACAGCTTTCACCGCCATCTGAAGAGAGGGGTCGAGGCAGCCGTGGAGAAGGGAACTCCCTTTGCTATGGCCCGTTGGTGCGACGGTAGCCAAATCTACATCCTTAGAACACTCTCCGGTAGGGCGGGGTTAGCTGCACTTCTGGGGCCTAAGCTATTAGAGGCCGATCGTCTTGTGACCCAGTTTCATGTGATACTGCAAGCTGATCTGTCCGCGGTGATAGATCAAGAGTGCACTTTCCTCATAACCGCGATGGAGAAGGTGAGGCTTGCTCGGGAGTTGATTAAGCCGACTATACTGAAGGACCGTCGTGATCTGTCTCAGTTACACGATCAATGGAGCCATAGAAGTGAAGATTGCACGGCTCGAAAAGCGACCGCCTCCCGCGGGGTAATTGATACCAGGGAGCGGATCCTCGAGTTCCAGAGAAGGCTGGCCTTCCTGGAGTTCGAGCTCGAAGCCGCCCGTACTGAGAAGGGGCTTGCAACCCAGGAGGCTGACAGACTTAGTCGAGCTTCTGCCAATCTGGAACTCGCCCAGAAGAAGATGGAGGATGACTGGCGGGCATATATGCACTTGGATGATGCGGAGCAGTTGTCAAAGGAGGCTGAACGTCGAGCTAGACAGCGGCTTGAGCGGGGGACCACCTTGGTGAGAAACCGCCTCCTAGAATTGTGTAATGCCGAACTATAGTCAGCCTTTTTCTCCTTTTGTTTCTGTTCTCTTTTTCTTTTCTTTTTGAGAGGGACGTAGTCCAAAAACATGTTATGTTTTTTGGCTTCCAAATAAAAGAGTATGTTTTATTCCATCCTTTATTTGTACTGCCTGTTGTGCTTGTGGTGTTTTGGTGGCATTTGCCCCGAATGGGGAACTTATTTATGGAACTGTTACCCTTAGCATACCTTGGTTTTAGGTATGGATAACAAGTTTGATTAGGGATACCTAAAATAATTCTACGGCAAGGTAATCATGGACGTTCCGAGTATCGGAAGAGAGAATGCCATGAGCAGCTGGGCTCCCTAGGCATGATGAGAAGTGATGGGCCTGTGCTGGGAAACTCAGCACAGGACATTTTTGGGCCTATTATCCTTGGCATACCCTGGTCCAGGATACGGATAATAAGCCGAGAGAGAACCAATCATACTTACTCAGAGGTAATGAGGACATGGCAAGTATGAGAGTTTTACCGTGGAGTCTTCCTACTCAGAGGTAATAAGGACATGGTAGGAATGGACTTAACGGAGGATATTTGTGGACCTATTATCCTTGGCGTACTCCGGTTGTGGGAACGGATAATAAGTCAAAAGGGAATCAACATACTTACTCAGAGGTAATAAGGACATGGCAAGCATGAAGGTTTCTTCGACGGAGCCTTCCCACTCAGAGGTAATGAGGACATGGCAAGAGTGGGCTCAATAAAGGATATTTGTGGACCTATTATCCTTGGCATACTCCGGTTGTGGGTACGGATAATAAGTCGAAAGGGAATTAACATACTTACTCAGAGGTAATGAGCACATGGTAAGCATGAAGGTTTCTTCGACGGAGCCTTCCCACTCAGATGTAATGAGGACATGGCAGGAGTGGGCTCAATGAAGGAGAGGTACATAGAATGACTCAGAGGTAATGAGGACATGGAAGTTCTATGTAAAGGAGTGATTTGTTTTTGGCGAAAGTAAAACGACTCAGAGGTAACATCGACATGGTCGTTTTGGAAATTTGTGGATCTGTTACCCTTTTTGTGCACTGGAAGTGCGGGTAGTAGATCATGAGGGAGGATCTCTTTCAGGAAAAAAGTTCAGAGGTATGGTCATACATGACTTACTATCTAAAAGAGTGACCGAAATGTGAGTTCAGAGGCACCTGAGGGTACATAACTCGCTAATGTAGGAGATTGTGAGTTCAGCGGTACGGGAGGGTACATGATTCAATAATCTGGAATTTTGTCGATATGAGTTCAGCGGTATCAACGGGTACATGACTCAATAATCTGGGACTGTGAATATGAGTTCAGCAGTACCGGCGGGTACATGACTCAACGATCTGGAAAATGGAATATGAGTTCAGCGGTACCGACGGGTACATAACTCAATAATCTAGAATTTTGGAATATGAGTTCAGCGGTACCAGCGGGTACATGACTCAATAATCTGGAAAATGTTGTTTAGACATAATATTTCTTCAGGAACTTACCGTTGACGGGCAACATGAGCAAGTCTTTGTTTTGTTTTACGATACGGTAAGCGCCGTTGGAGAATACGGCCTCAATGGTAAACGGACCTTCCCATTTTGGCTAGAATTTGTCGGCAGTTTTTTGTCATGACCATCGGCCTCCGGACTGCTAGAACGAGATCGTCCACTTGGAATGTTCTGATTTTAACCTTCTTGTTGAAGGCTCCGGAGATGCGTGCTTGGTATAGCTCGATCCGTTACTGAGCTAGGAGGCGCTTTTCATCTAAGGCCTCCAACTCTTGTAGTCGGCGATGGTAGTTATCATCCGTCGTCAATTGGTAAGTAAGGGCGACGCGGAGTGAGGGTAATTGAGTTTCCAACGGGAGGACTGCCTCACTCCCGTACACTAGGGAAAACAACATGTTTTCAGTGGCTGTTCGGACTGTAGTACGGTATGCCCATAAGCATTCACAAAGCTTCTCGTTCCAGTCGCTTTTGTTGGATGATACGAACTTCTTGAGAAGTTTGATGATTGTTTTGTTGAATACTTCTGCCAACCCATTCGCTGCTGGATTGTATGGCGTTGAAGCAATATTCTGGATGCGGTACTTGTCACAAAACCGATAGAAGGCGTGGCTTGCAAACTGCGGACCATTATCATGGATGATCCTTCGGGGCTGTACGAAGCGATAGATGACGTGATGATTGAGGAAACTGATCTCGTTTGAAGTCTTTACTTCTGCAAGCGGGACAGCTTTCGCCTATTTGGAGAAGTAATCCGTGATTACGAGTATAAAGCGATGTCCTCGGGAAGAAGGTGGAGCGATCGGACCGATGATATTTATTCCCCATGCTTCGAATGGCCAGGATGCCACTGTCGGATGTAGAAATTCGGATGGTTGGTGGATAAAATTCGCATGGACTTGGCAGGCTTTGCACTTTCTTGCATAGTCTATCGCATTTGCTACCATCGTAGGCAAGTAGTAGCCCATTCGGCAAAGACGGTCTTGCAATTTAGGGCCAGGCTGATGGGCCCCGCAGACACCGTCATGAGCTTCGCGTACGGCTTCTTTGGCTTCTGCGTTTGACAGACACCGAAGCAATAGCCTATCGTAGGATCGTCGATATAGTATTTTCATCTCTGTATCGTAGAAGAATCTGAGAGAATACCTTCTGATGGAAGTGGCTTCCTTTGGGTTCTCGGGCAGGATGTCATAGACTACAAAATCTAAGAATGGTTGTCTCCAGTCTGGCGCTTTGTCGATCGTCTGAGCAGAACAACTCACCATAAATTGAACGTTGTTCTTGGGATAGACCAGTTCGTGGCCTATCACATCAATCGAATGATGAGTATGATTTGGCACTGCTAGGGAAGCTGCAAGGCCTGCTAGGGCATCGGCTTCGATGTTTTGGAGTCTTGGAACGTGTTCGATGAAGAATCCCTCAAATGATGAAATAATGTTGATCGTTATTTGGTAATAGGGGATCATGTCTTCATGGCGGACTTCGTATGAACCTCGGATCTGATTGACGATTAACTGAGAATCGCCGTATGCTTCAAGATATTCTACCCCTAGCTCTCTTGCAAGTTGGAGGCCAATGACCAAAGCGTTGTACTCGGCCATATTGTTATAGCATGACTCTGTGAGATAGTAGGCGCAGTTGATCACCAATCCGGAAGGAGAAACCAGCACCACCCCGACTCTGACGACGATGTTGCCCTTAGGTCCGGTCCTTGAGGCGCCGTCGAAGAACATTCGCCATATATCATCGTGAGAGTTTGCATGCGAGTCGGCAACCTCATCTTGGATTTTTTCATATATTTTGGACGACTTCGAGCCTGGGTGGGCTGCTAAGAAGTCTGCCAGAGCTTGATCTTTAATAGCCTTTTGTGGGATGAAGATCATATGATAGGGGGACGACAATTTGTCCATGTAGCGAGGCGAGAGCTGAGTGCCCCTGGTTTAGTCATGAGAACCCTGAGAGGGTTGACTCGTGAGATCACATGTATGGTTTGTCCTGTGACATAGTGCCGCGTCTTCTGAATGGCGAAGACCAGGATGAGGCATTCTTTCTCCACAGTGGTATATCGGTGCTCTGGCCCGATCATCATTCGACTGAGGTAATATATGGCTTGTTCATGGCCTACATCGTTGTTTTGTGCTAGCAGAGCGTCGAGGGAATGCTCCATTGCTCGTACATAGAGCAGGAATGGTTTTCCAGCAACTGGGGCCACCAGGACTAGAGGGTTTGACAAATATTCTTTGATGTTGTCGAAGGCACGTTGATATTTTTTGTCCCATACGAATGAGACGCCCTTCTTCATGAGATGGTTGAATGGCTGACATCGCCCGGAGAGGTTAGAAATGAACCTCCTGATGTAAGCTAGCCTCCCTTGAAGGCCTCTGAGTTCGCAAAAATTTCTCAGGGGACCCATCTCCATAATTGCCTTCGTCTTCTCTGGATCTACATGAATTCCCTGGGCAGTAATAATAAAACCCAGGAATTTTTCGCTGGATATGCCCACGAAGGATTTTGTGGGATTCATCTTCAGGTTGTGCGCTCGCATTAGGTCGAATACCGTCCTCAGATCCTGGAGATGGTCTCCCTTACAGCGACTCTTGACGGCGATGTCATCAACATAACACTCCACCGTCTTACGTAAGTGGTCTCTGAAGATGATACTCATGGCTCTTTGATATGTGGTGCCGGCATTCTTTAAATCGAAAGGCATGACTGTGTAGCAGTATGTGCCAATCGGTGTTCGGAATGATGTATGCTTTTCGTCGTCAGGAGACATCTTGATTTGGTTGTACCCCGAAAAGCCATCCATGAATGACATGCGTTCGAAGCCGCATGTGTTGTCGATCATGATGTCTATTGTAGGAGGAGGAATTCGTCTTTGGGACATGCCTCGTTTAGATTGCGAAAGTGGATGCAGATTCGAATCTTTCTGTTCTTCTTGAGGACCAGAACTATGTTGGCGACCCAGTCTGGATGTTGTTCCTCACAAATGAAGCCGCTGGCTATCAGTTTTTTGACTTCGATTTCGTTCGCATCCATGATGCCTGGGCGGAAGCGTCGCTGTTGTTGTTTGAGCGGCTTTGCCTCTAGCCGAATGTTGAGCTTGTGAAGGGAAACTTCGGGGTTTAGTCCTGGCATGTCTTTGTAACTCCAGGCGAACACATCAATATATTCTTTGACAAGTTCCAGCAGCGATTCTCGTTCTTCGTTTGTTAGGTTTTTACTGACGAAGATTGGTTTTGGAGAAGATTCGCTGCTGAGATCTACTTGTATGACCTCATCTTCAGTAGGAGGATCTCTCTGTTCGAACCGCTTTTCCCATTGTACATCCAACTATTGGGCCCACGGCTCTAACTCGAAGATTTTAGGAATGTCTTCATCTTCTTCGTATGCGTCGGCGAATGCCATGTTGACTGACAGGACTTGTTTGAATACATCTCCGATGTTGGTGTCTGAATCAGAAGTTTGTGACCCGGTTGAATGTGTATGCCATTCGTATTCCTCATCTGAACTTTCAGGGGTCGTTGTGGGCGTAACATACCCTAATCCACATCGGGTCTTGCTGTAGTTGTCCCGTGGTTTGCCAGCCAGGATGGTGGCTTTAAAGGTAATCGTCGCTAAGTGCCATAGTACAAACCTGGCGTAGCTTCCAAACCATACCCCTGTTTTTGCATGAGATATTTGTATTGGGGTCTATACAGGTAAAGAGGCAGTCTCCCGGCATCTGATTCGAGATCGACCTTCTCTATAGTAAAGGGCTGTGGGTCGTCCTTCCGGCCGAAGAGGATTGGATGGTCCCCTCCCTCGATTATGCGGTAAGCGTCTTCCACTGGGGTAAGCTAGTTTGCGGTATAAACATTTGTCACCTGTGTGTGTAGGTGAGTGCCTATACCGTGTTCCATAGCATATATTGTACAAAGCTTATTAAGCTCGAGGTAGTTCAAAGATAGCCCTTTATTGATGAAGTAAGGTATCTTTTCTAGCGGGATTACATCATTTGTGGAGGGAACATCAGTGTGGGCAGCCACATACTTGGCTAGCTCCGGTTCTTCTTCGGCTACCCCCTGTATAAATAAAGACTGAGAGGACGACCTGGGCAGCTTAATCGTCAAGGGTTCAGCAGGTGGAGCCGAGCGTGGAGTTGTTGGCAAACTAACGACCCCTAGTTTGGTACCTGATGCTGGACGGGGAGTTGTTGGCTCGCTAGAAGCCCCAAACTTTATATCGGGGTGACGATTCTTCCTGGGAAGGCGTATCGTCATTGGCTTGTCGGAGGGGTTGAGCTTCTCCATTTGTGGCTGGTCGACTCTTGGTAGTCTAATTGTCAGTGGCTCCGTTGTGGGTCTTGGCACTTGGCCAGACCTTGGCAGCCGAATTATCATTTGCTCTTCTTGTGCCGAGAGGCTGATTGCGTCCTTACGCAGAGTGGCTGTAAGGGGTGCGGACTTGCCAGGTTTGCGAGCTTGGAGGTGGATCGTTAGGGGTTCTTCTGATCCTGTGGTTGTCTCGGTACGAGTTTACACATCTCCTTCACCAAGGTGCCTTTTCGACTTTTCGTATAGGCAGGAGTCTGAGTAATAGGATTCGACCCCTTTGAAGGGATCGATGTCGGCAAATTCTGTCCTCATGAAGCCGTGTTTGTCGACATACTTGAAGCACTGGTGCAGAGTAGAAGGCTCGATCATATAATCGTGTATCTAAGGGCGGCCCAAGAGGATGTTGTAGGAAGTGTCTACGTCTATGACGTAATAGGTGACTTCCGACTGGAGATCGCCAATTTTGCACTTCAAGCGAATCTTCCCAATTGGGTAGCTTCTGTCCGAATTGAAACCGCTAATGGCGGTGCTTGTTGGCGTCAGACGATACATAAGAATATGGAGATGATGTAACAGACCCTTCGGGATGATGCTTATGGAAGAACTAGGATCAATGTGCATCCGGTCCACCTTTACGTCCCCAATGTACCTGGTGTAGTATAACGGACGATCGTGCAGATTGGTTTTGATGAGCATATCCTGCGGAGTGAAGACAATATTGGGCATCACTCCTGTGCAAGCGTTGTCTTGGAGATTTGCAGGCGGGCTCTCTCTTGTGAGGTTGACCTGAGCCAGATAGGCGTCGGCATTCTGCAGTGCATCGCTCAAAGCCGTGCGAACATCCTTCGAGAGTCTCAGGAGCTCGTATAATGATAATTTGGCCGGTGTGTTGGCCAATTGCGCCAATATGTCGAAATTGTATAGCCGTTCCAGCCCCTGCGGTACCTCTTTTCGGAGGGATTTGTCACAGCGAGTCTCCTTCGGCCTAGGCTTGTCGGTCGTCGGAGGCTGAACATGTCCCAGAGCGTCAGCAGTAGCTGGCTGATGATCTTCAGTCGAGTTATCAGCCACAGGTCGGGATTGTGCCCCAGACCGGGTAACGACAGCCGCGATTTCTTTGACATCTGCCGAGATTGTGCGACAGGATCTGTCTTTTCCACTTTTCTTCTTGCGACTGGAAGGTGGTGTAGATTGAATCACCTCGAGTACCAGGTCCGGATGGACCGACATGACCTCCCCCCGTGATGTGGTGAGATGCACTAGACCAGCAGCCTGATCCCGGGGAGGTGGAAGATTAGCGATCTCCATTGTCGCCAGAGGGATGGGGATCACACCGTCTTGAGTCTCTGTTGGAGGTAAGCTGCCAAATTGTACTGATACCATATTGGCTGCCACAGTTACCTCTTCGAAATCGATGGCCAGAGCGTTCGAATCGATGAGATATTGGACGTATCATTTCAGTTGGTAGCAGTCGTGTGTAGCATGGTCGACGTAGCGGTGGTATTGGCAGTACTTTGGGCTCTCCATCTCTACCGGCTGAGGTTCCCGTCTTGGCGGAGGGAGCTGAATACTGTCTCCTTGTATGAGCATGTCCAAGATGGGCTTGACGTGGCCGTCTTCGAAAGAGTAGGTAATTTGCGGCTATTATTTGTCTGCCGATTTTGACTCAGGTTTCTGTGCTGTGTTGGCCACCATAGCCTGCTTGCCCTGGTTGTCCCGATTGTTGGTGGAGCTACCCCCATTATTGTTGTTGGCGTTGGGACGCCTGCCCTTGTCCTCTCCTTCTGAGATGTGCAATCCCAGTTGGCGAGCCTTTTTCAACCGTTCTTCCGTGCTAGTGGCACTGACGATAAACGTCTTCCAATCCTTGAATTGACTTTCGCCCATCCAGAGGCTTATTGTTGGAAGCAGTCTCTTTTGGCAAATTTTAATTAAGGAGGAATCCAGATTACCGGACGACAACTTTATGGCGGTTTGGCGAAACCGCTCAATATAGTTCCTTGTCAGCTCTTTCTTCCCTTGAACGACGTCCATGAGGGTGGACATTGTGATGTCCTGTCCTTCTTCGTAGAATCTCTCCAAGAACATGCGCTTGAAGTTGGCGAAGGAGTGGATGCAGTTGTCTGGCAGGTTACGGTACCAGTCGAAGGCAACCCCTTCTAATTCTCCAACGAATAATCGTGTAAGGATGGCATTGTCATGGGGCAGATGGTCGGTGGTGACCTCGAAGTAAGTGATGTACTGACTTGCGGAGGTCTTCCCATCGTATGGATTGATGTGGAATGGTTTATACTTTGGCGGAAAGGGAACATCTTTCCACGCAGCGGGATACGATTATCGTATCCTGAGGTCATGGCAGTTTTTTTCGGGCGTAGAACATGGCGCGGAGCTCCTGGACCTCTCTTCTTGCCTCCCTGGCTTCGTCTGCAGCGGTAGGAGCCGTCATTTCAGGAGGATTGTTGCCCGAGTTCGGTGCCGCTGAGTTCGAGTCCGTATTGACCGCGGGACCCACGCTTGTTTGGCCAGGCGTCCCTCCTTGGAGAGTTGGAAGGGCCGCTTTGATCTCGTCTACAGACTTGACCAAGGCATGCGGTATGGCCTCCAGAGTGTCGATCCGTTGGCGATCACTGGAACCACCTTGGTTGCTGTCTGTTGTGAATACCGTCTTTACATGAGGGGAAATAGAAGGAACGGTGGAGGACGTGCCCTCCGAGTCATACCCCTATAGCGAGAAGTCATCGGGGTATATAGGAATGTTCTCCTCTGGTTCGGACTCAGAAGGGATAGTACCCCTAGCTTCAGAGTTTACTTCATCTTGGGAGTCGTGGACGTCCTCAGGGACATCGATACTTACTGTATCTGATGGGAGAGTTGTCTCCCGGGGCTCATCTCCTTGGAATAATGGATTGTCATGGAGGTTCAGAGGAATGCTACCCCCAGTTGCAGCAACCCCCAGTTGTATGGACAATGAATATTCTACTGTAGCAGATTTCGTCTTTGAACGGGTACCTTAGAAAACTTCGGTGGTGGGCACCCGCTTAGACGACAGTCTCTTAGTCATAGTGGTTGAAATCTTCAGGCTGGGAACATTTGTCTTCTTTCCTCTCCCATCGGCGGGGATTTTCTGAGCAGAGTTGTAGGAGACGACGGGAATAGCCTCATCTTCTGAACATGTTTGTTGCAGTCTTTGGAAGACGGACTGCCGGTCTTCTTGTTTCGTCGCGTTATTGCAACAACAGTTGACGAAAATTTGGGTACAGTGACGCTCGTGGGATGACTCTTTCCACCCCGAGGCCCCTTCTCTTTTCTTGCGTTTGAGGAGGATAGCCTCACGCAAGTCAGATGGGTCCGGATCGACCATGTTTTCTCTCTGGATTTTGGGAGACTTTTGGGAACCTCTCTGTCCGTTTGTCGCCGGGGGCTGGACTCGAGTGGTTCTGTACAACTTTCCATCAGAGGCCTGTATAACAGTATGCGGGACGCTCGGATGGTCAGAGGTCGAATCAGCGGACCGAGCTTGCCAAGCTCGTGCTGTCCTAGACTTCTTTACTCTAGTGCGTGAGGGATCATATTAGGAAGAGTCTAAGTGGTGCTGGAGGGAGTCAGACATGTCTTCTTGGGAGCACAAGAGATCAGGACCATAGGAAAGGCGGTCGAAGACAGAGCCGCGTGGAGTAGGCGTCATGCGGCTGGAATCAATAATCTTCATGCGGCTAGCAGTCGTAGCCATATAGGTCTTCTCCATGCGGCTGGAAATCCTGGCCGTATGAGTGTTCTCCATGCGGCTGGAAATCCTGGCCGCATGAGTGTCATACATTTGGCTAGCAGTTTCAGCCGCATGGTCATTATTCATGCGGCTGGCAATCTTGGCCGCATGAGTCTTCGTTTTACGGCTAGTGCCCTTGTTCGGTTTCTTCCTGGAGAACCTAGAGTCATTCTTTGCCCCTGCAAGTCCAGCATCGTAGTGCTTTTCTCTGTCGAACTTGGGGACAGCAGAGTCCTCTATGGTTTGAAGTGGGTCCGCACGAGAGTTGCCTTCGCCATCTTAGGTAGCAGAGAGTACTCCGTCCAGGGCCTGGGGGGAGCAAATGATTTTGGCCTCCACTCTATGCGAGCCTTCTTTGTGCGGGTTTGCTTCTGGACCGGGCCAGCGTTCCCATCGGAGAGCATTTCTTCAAACGTTTGTTGGTCGAAGCAGACGACCATCTTCTGTTGCATGGAGCCAAGTTTGGCTATATCCGATTGCGTCACCAACTCCTCAACCGTGGAGAAGTTTCTCCCCAGCAGAGTCGCCATCGTGTTTGCCATTGATTGTAAAAGTACAGAATAATTATCGGAGGACTGAACTTAGACTCACAATATAAACTCGCTTGTACAAAGAAAGCCTAGGGACGAAAACCTAGGTACAACAATCTAAGTACAATTATTTATTTTAGATTCTGGGGGGTAACGATGGAGGCTCGAGAAAGCGACAGCAGCTCTGCGTTACTCCTTGGACGATCAGGTGCATCCTTGGCTCTGTAGAAGAACTACTTGGCGTTGATAAAGAAATGCTCTCCTTTCAATTTCTCTCTGACTCTCTAGATCCGAGGGGGGTGTGCTCTCTTTCTGCTCTGTTGCAAAGGAATGGCACCTTACTATTTATAAGAGTGGGGAGCATCATTAGGGTTTGCAATGATTGCCCATTCTCAAAAGTCGGCGGTTAAGGATCAATGAATCTGGGCCGCTCATACTAGATTTGAGCAATTAATGTGATTGCATCAAATCTCTGTGGGAATTAATGATGATTGCCATAAATCCTTATAATTTGTTATGCCAAGCTCGGATCTCCTGCCACGTGTTCAATTTGATTAATTACAAATAATCTGATTTGATCCCAGTAATTATGAGCATGGCACTAAACTTGGTTGTTAGGATTTGTTGATGAATCTTGCCACGTGTCCCACTATTATTAGGCTGATAGTTGCAGGGATACTGTCAAAACCGCGAGCCACTTAGGAAATCTGAGCCACATGAGAATTGCTCCCCCACTGAGCTGCATAAGGCTGGCCACGTGTCAAGGCTGATTGGGAGTAGCCTCTGAACATTTGAACCGTATGGAGATGATCTGAGCCGCATGAGCGTAGGAGACCGCATGTTGGGTGGCTTCTCAGTGAGCCGCATGAAGATAGTCCTTGTGAGCCGCATGGGTAGCCTCTGCCTGAGCCGTATGGGGTGGCCTATGTTTGAGCCGCATGCGACTGTCCACGTGTCAAGGCCGCATAAAGGTCTTTGGGGTTTGATGGATTGTGTCAGAGATTTCCTTCCTTTCCCTAGGGGTTTGCCATTATGACAGAGTCATCATTGCGTCTTTATGTCAAAGCTGTCATTGGTCAGAGCTGTCAGCCGTCAAGGCATTAAATGCAGTAAAGACAAAGGGAAGAGCTGTTGAGGGCCACGTGGCTCCTCTCTGGGCCGCATGGAACGATTCGAGCCGCATAGACACTTGAGCCACATGGATCCCTGAGCCGCATGACCTCTCTGAGCCACATGGGAATCCTTGGCCGCATGGATCTTTCTTTATTCTTTTCTATGCTTCTACAGACTGGATCACCGTTTTGGCGGGCCCACAATCCGACCTAACGGGTGATTTTGTCTACGACTCATCGGAATCCATGTCTGGACATGATATTGGATTCATATTAAAAGTTGGATTCGTAACTATATAATTTGTCGACTTTAGAGATCATAGATTCTGGCATATTTTTGGTAAAAATCGGGTCCAACGACGAACATTGTTTTAGCTCAAAATTACCGTTTTGCCCCTGTATCCAGAATTGGACTTATCGGTAGTCAAAATTAGACATTTTGCTTATTCTAAACACGTTGGTGATGTCCGTTCAAGCATCCGGTGATATTTGTGGAAGTTCAGCTTTGTGGCTCATTGATTGACTACTTACTTATTTAGACGTGGTCGATTCTACACCAGGCAAGTACACCTTGCCAAACTTTATAGTATTTACATGCATTTCATACATTGCTATTGCTTTTCTATCTTCTTGATCACAAACTCCTATGATTCAAGTTATTGCTACTTTCTAGTTGTCATTGTTATTTTTTCGTTATACGTGCATGCAGCTGTTTCTATTTCTTTCCTTTACTGCTTATGTTTATCTTTTGTATACATGTGCCTTGTGATTTATCATTACGTATTCTTAGGCCAGTTGTCCTTGACAAGATTGACCTAGACTTGACTAGGACTTCACTTCCTTTGACTTGACTCCTAGTTATAAGTAAGAATTTTGTTATAGACGATGACTATACTTGACCACTCTCTACTATGAGCCCCCATCGAGCTGCGATAGAGACTTACTATTGGTTATGAGACCCTACTGAACTACGATCTATAGGACTGTGAGCTCCCACCGATTTATGGTTTCACCTCGATTTACATGTAGTCACGTTTATCAGCACGATTCTCGACGACATACCATTTTCTTTATATTTTATTCTTGTATTCTTTAGTCTTTATTTCTTATATTGTTCCCTGTCTTTGCATGCATGTTATTACTGTCAAAGTAGGCTTGTATATTATGTATATTGCTAGTCCCTTGAGACCTGCTGATCTCTCAAGGTTTTGCTGAGTACGTTTGTAGATTAGATGGAGGATTGATGATCATTTCTCCAAGATTTCATGTATATATTTAGTTCATACATTTTTATATTTCTCCACTAATATATTTTATTTTATCTTAAATATGTTGCTGTATAGCCTACTTTTGTAAGCTTTATTATTAACTATGAGCTTGTTCAGACGATTGTAATAGAGTCTGATCAACTTTATCATACATTGTCTATTCTTGGTTGTTAGTAGGATCCGGTGTGTTAATGCTTGATCAACATTAGTGCACTTGGTCTTACGATGGATTTATCTTGACCATGTTGTTGTGTAGCCTAGTTTTGGGATTGGGACGTTACGGAGCTCAACTACTTTCTCGTACTGTAAATCAGATAAACTTTACAAGCTCATCAATCAAGCAAAATATATGAAAGAATTGTTAAAGAATTTCGACTTCGACAATACAAAGCCTAACGGGACTCCAATGGCAACCTTAACCAATCTTGACATTGATGAAAGTGGCAAACCTGTTGACAAACATAATATCGACGTATGATTGGTAGTTTACAGTACTTAACTGCTAGTCGTCTTAATATAATATTCACTATTTGTATATTGTCTATAAATCAAGCCAATCCTAAGGAATCACACTTATACGTAGTTAAGCGTATTTA
This sequence comes from Iris pallida, assembly GCA_029216955.1. NCBI lineage: Eukaryota > Viridiplantae > Streptophyta > Magnoliopsida > Asparagales > Iridaceae > Iris > Iris pallida. Next base: position 7,920,310 of record JANAVB010027399.1, read on the forward strand.
GATACCTTAAGGAAACTTTTACCGTCGGATTATGGTATCCTAACAGTAAATAATTTGACCTAATCAGTTATTCTGATGCAGGTTTTGCTGGATGTAAAGTAGACCGTAAATGTACCTACGGTACATGTTATTTCCTAGGAAAAACTTTAGTCTCTTGGTTTAGCAAAAAGCAAAATTTTGTCGCATTATCAACGACTAAATCTGAGTATATCGTTGTCGATCATTGTTGTGCATAAAATTTTGTGGATGAAGCAAACCCTATAAGACTACAATTTGCATTTACATAATATTCCTATTTTTTGGCGACCCTAGTATGATTAATTTGACTAAGAACCTAGTATGTCATTCACGTACTAAGAATAAAGAATTACATCATCATTTTTTTATGATCATCAATAACACAAAGATATTTGTCTAGAATTTATTGACACGGTTCATCAACTAGCAAATATTTTCACAAGCCATTAGCCGAGGACCGCTTCAATTTTATTCATCGTGAGTTAGATATTCTTGATATTGTCTCGAAAGCATAATGATTTATGTTCAGTAAATGACTTTGTATTAATTTAATAATTTAATAAAATCAAAATTATTTTGGGTACAAGCTTAAAGGGCCCTTCTGTCGTACAAGATAGTTGAGATCTATTAAAATTTGTATGAAGTTTATCTTTCATTTATTTATATAATTCCATATATGTTGATCTGAATACAAGGAGACCCAACTCGGACCAAACCCTGACCGAGTTCGGGCCGAATCGATCCCTTTGTATCAGACCCAACCCGAGAGCAGGCCCCTACCTTTTTAAGTTGCAATCTCTTCACATAATACCTACTTTTACCCGAGAGCAGCCGACCCCCCTTCTTCTTCCTCCACCAAAATCTCTTTCAAAATCCTAGATCTCCAAATCCTAACCCTAGATTTTATCTATTATAGGGTTTCCATCTTCAAAATCAAGGTTTTATTCTCATTTCGGGATTCTCTTCCCGTTTTTAGCATTCTTTTAAGGTAAAAATCTCTTTCTCTTTTTAATTTTTTCATGGCACCTAGGTTATTCTCTAAGAAAAAGAAGAAAGTAGATGAGGCTTCATCTTCTAATCCATCTCAGTATCCTTTTGAATCATTATTTAGTCCTTCTTCTCATAATAATGATGGTTTCAATGGTTCATTGTTTAGAAGCTTATAAGTTTTAAATTCTTGCTTTGATAATTTCCTGAAGCAAAATATTTGTCTAAGAAAAGTCATTAGTTTTATTATTTTTTTCGTTATTTAGCTACTCTTACTACTCTAAGCATTCATCATCTGGTTCAAATTGCCAATCCTGTTTATTCGAATGCCATACTAATATTTATTACAATTTGCAACACTTTCATGGTACGATCTACTCATCTATCTGCGGTATCGATATGAGTTTGATGATGACAATCTAAGTGACAGGCTCTAGATTTCTAATACTGGAAATGCACTTGTCGACATCACCAAAGTCAATTTCGGTAAGAACGTGACTCTAGAATCCTTTAAAGTTGCCATGTGTGATCCATTTCCTAGACCTACAGGATGTTTGATTTCCAAGTACCTGAACCAACACATTTATGAATTGCATCACATTATCTTTTTATCTATTATGCCGAAGACGGGATCCACTGACAAGATCACTTACTTAGAGATCTCAGCTTTCTACCATAGTCATTTTGTTACTCATTTTAGTATTTCGAAGGCAATAATTTTAGCTATAGTAAACTTTCGCAAGAAATGGCGCAACCTACTTTATGCTATGTATCTATTGAATTATCTAGGTTTGATATTCCTTTAGACTCCTGCCCCTTTGACGACATACCATCCGGCCTTCGTCAAGCCCGTAGGACCCGACCTCCTCCTCATATTGCACCACATCCTGATGAGGCTGGTGATCAGAATGTTTAACTAGGTGCTCATACGTAACCTCCTCCTCCTGCAGCTGTTCCTACTCCTGTTGCTGAGGCCCCAGCCTCACTTGATGAGATTCACACCATGATGCGTGAGCATTTTTGTCTTATGGATGGGCGTTACAATGCTGATCTAGAGCGTCACCGCCAGACGGACTTCAGGACCACTCTTTAGGTCCAGGCTCTTGGGAACTCTATTGCTGACATAAGTGGAGTTTGGCACATGCACCTGGTGGTCATATTGCCTATGTCCGTCTCCCTCAATTTTTCGGATACAGATTTGAGGATCCAGAGGTTCAACGCTATTTTATTCTAGGATCAGCCTATTATGATCCAAACCGGTCAGGTTTTAATCAAATTATATTTTTATTGAGAATTGTTTGATGGCATTTTTGGATTTTTTGAGTTTGAAACATACACCTGGTGACGATACTTCTTGAGGATTGTTGTTGGAATTTTTGGAATTTTTTATTTACTATTTGATGAGGGCACTATTTAGAGACACTTTAGTTTTGTGATGTCATCTTTTTGTAAACCCCCTAAATTTTTACTTTAATTTTTTTATTTCTAGTACTCATATCTTGAGTACGAATACGTATATATGAAATATTTAATTATTTGTATACAAAAGTTTTATAATAAGTTTTTATAGAAAATAAATTTTGTTTCGAAATACATATAAGGTAAATATATTTTATTGTTTGAAGTATATAAAAGGTGTCCCCCCAGATTTTAGTCAAACTTTTTTGCTATTTTATTTGTTATAAAAGTAGAGGTAATAATTTAGAAAATAATATTTCTTTGATAAATAATATGTTGTATTTTGCATGCGAGGTACAATAAATTAAATTCATGTACATTTTGTAAAATATGGTTTTCAAAATTTATTTGGAATTATTTTTATAAAAAAGATATTTTAAATTTATTTGCTATTAATGTTTAAATATTTTGGTGATTTAAATTGAATTTGAGATTTTATTAAATTAGATTTAAATTGATTTAATTTAAATGTGAGATTTATCTAGTGGGGTTCAAATCGGTCCTAAACATTATCTACTTATGATTTTTCCACTATATTTATAGGGGAGCCTTGCCATTGTTTTCTCCACAAAATTTTTCTCCACAATTTTCATGACCATTGTGTGTGCATCGTGTCTGTGTCCACCTCCACCGTGTCAGCCATGGCGGCCTCGGATAAGACCCCAGGTGTCTTTCTACTATATATTTATTCTATACATATACATCTAACCCATCATCGTGTCCGACACTCCATACACACATCGAAGGCACGGACACATGTCCGATACAATCAATTCCTAAATGAAAATCCAAAACCTACTACCTCGGCCTCACCTCGGCCGTCACAACCAGTGGAGACCCCTCACCGTCTCTGCCGTTTCCTGTTGACAAGCACCCCCAGTAGCCCTTGTTGAGAACCACCACACCGACTTCACCCCTTTCGAGACCCTTCACTGTGTTCGGCCTCACCGGACCGGATACCCCTAATGAGTCAGGTGGTGGAGTTGACTCGATGGTCGACTGCGACAGAGGGGAAGCGAGGCATGGGAGATAGTAGCCATCCCATATCATCACCACTAGCAACACCATCTCTGTTGACTACTGGCCAACACCCCTGGTTCAGCCACCACCAACGTCACCATCATAAAAATCAAAATAGAGAACCCCTCTTACCTGTCCTCCACCGCACCTTGACCCTCCATTGTACCGACCGACGGCGAGATCGAGCGCCGACACTAGATCCAGCACTGCCCCACTGTAAGCCACCTCTGTACCGGCCTCTCCAGATCAGCCTCACGCATCGCCCCGCGTCGGCCACCGACACCGCACCTCTCGTAGCCATCGGCCCGTATCGGCATTGCCACTGCCATATTTGGTATGCCACCAACACCACCTGCACCGTGCACCGCATATCTGAGCCGCCATCAGGGCAAGCCACCGGTTAACCGCGCCTTTGACCCGACCTCGCTACGTCAGAGCAGCGCCTCATTTTGGTAATCTTTCTCCTTACATCGCTCTTCATCTCCTCTCTCCATATCCCTTTCTCCCTCCACTCTCTTCCTTTCCCCCTCTATATCTCTTGACACACTTTTCTTTCCCCTTTCTCTCGATTTCTCTACCGCTCTTGAACCCTCTTTTTCTCTCTCTCCAGGTCTTCTCTCTCCTACCGGTTCGAGTACATAGGAGTATGATGTTTATTTATCATTATATTATTTTTCTATACACCACTATATAGTATATATCTATGTATGTATGAAAAAATAATATATATATATATATATATATATATATATATATATATATATATATATATATATATATGTGTGTGTGTGTATGTGTGTGTGTGTAATAGTGTATGTAAATGTATAGTATTAGTATTTCGATTTTTTTATATATTACAATTAGCATAATGTTATTAATATATTTTGCTACAAATTTCAACATTATAATATTTAAAACTATATTACTTGCATAAAACCTTAAAATATATGATTATATATTTCTAGGATATTGTAAATAGGTTTTTAGCCCTAAATTATTTTAGAGTTTATATTTTTCTAAAAATATTTTTGACTAGTAAAAATATAGATCTTTATCTAAGAATCATATTCAAAAATTAAGGTTTTTTGCCTAAAACGGTTTTCAATTTTTCAAGTATTTATATAAAAAAATAATATTTTTACAAATAAAATCTACTTCAAATATTATAAATATTTCTAAAAATAGTTATTTATATTTCTTATGCAAATTCTCTTTTGGTTGCCATTATTGATCGTGACCAATCGTGCGCACATATTTCCTCTCAACTTCGGACCCTTTCCTATCGACCATAGCTATTGGACAAATTGGGACATGTTAGATCATCACACCTTCAGGCATGATACCTTGCCATATGTACTGTTACATATTTTTTTTATCTTTATTGTTTAGTTATTGCATATTTATTATTTTTCTATTTTTAGTTCATCCAGTTGCATCATTGTTTACTATTTATGTGTTACTTTATTGTGCTTTCAAGTTATACATGGTGCAATAGTGTTAGTCAAATTTTTATTGCTTATATTTAAACTGTGCATATGTACTTAGAGTTAAGGGAGTACCATTCTTTAGTGCATTATCATAAACTTTGTCATGGATGTGCCACGAGATGTGTTTAAGTTGTGAGTAGCATATAGAGATATTTGTGTGTTGGCTGATCACCTATGCGCATGCGTTAGGTTTAACTACCAAATAGATGCATGCTAGGAGACTTGGGAGTTAGTAGAGGTAAATATCGTGGATACGACATAGATAGGTGCATAGGGTGGGGAGGACAGTTCCTTAGCGTATGAGCCAAGTATGCACTTCCCTTTTGTGTCCTGAAGCTCCGCTGTAGAAAACGGGCATGACTACCCAATTTTTCTGTTTCTGTTGGCCTTTGACCTTCGAGGAACGCCATTCTTTGAGGCCCCTTGTGCCTAGAGAGGAGGATATGTGAAACCCATATAGCCAGAGTGCCCATACATTGAAGGTTTGTTCTTAACTACATGTTCAAAGTAGAATGGTTATATGACCTTAGTTGTTGTACTGTCACACTCTATTCCTATCATATTATGAAATAATGTGCCCCCTATTGTCTTGTTTGGTTTTAGGGGTGGTTCACTGCTTCGATGATGGCATACTGGGTCATGCTGTTATTTGGAATATTCTATTTTACCTATGACTTTGTGATATATTTATATTCAGTTTATATGGCATATTTTTATGTATCTTGTTATAGCCCTCTAGGGACCTAGTGATCTCTCCAAGTATTGGTATTCATGACTTTCCGCAGGAGTACCAGCGATGATCGTGACCTTTCATTTCTCTAGCAAAGATGTTTGCCCTTGGATCATCCTCTACTGCGATTCTTCCAGTTCTTTTATTTGTTATTCATTTTTGTTTAATCGCTTAGTAGTGGAATCGTCTTCACCCAGCAACTTGCTCAATGACTTTCATAATTGATTTATTTTGTTATTTTTATGGTTGAGATTTAGTTGACCATGGCTATTTATATACTACATTTACAGCTTACATATATTTATTATACGATTGGCACATTACGTTCCTAGTCCTACATATTTTAGGGCTGGGCGTTACATATTTTTGTTAGTCTATTTGCAAACAATCGATGGAAAAACTCAGTTGCAATCCCTAAGAAGAGATACAAAGAATGCAGTTGCAATCCCTAAAAAGGAGATGCAAATAATGCAGTTGCAATCCCTAAAAAAGAGATGCAAATAATGCTGATTGCGTAGCCTAAACGATTAAAAAATCGAATCGCGTTTGCAATAGCGGTTTCTCGAAGGCAACAAGAGATGATCAACAACAGTTGAGTCTCAGATTCTCGAAAGCAACAGAAAGAGGAAGGAAGAAGAAGAGCGGATCTCGCTGGGGTGTTGAACACCGGCGCTCAAAGCTATACCCGCAGTACGGATAAGCTCCCAGGAACCAGCAAGTTCAGGAGAACTTCTGGAACGCTCGTAAGTCAATATTTGAGACTTGAACGGGCTTCCTGGACTTAACAGACTCCCTCAACTCTCTTCTTGGTGCATCTTTCAAAGGAGGCCAAGGGGCTCTATTTATAGAGTGGAGTTGAGACTTCACCTCTTCTCCTATCCGATGTGGGACTAAAATACCAATACTCAAAATAGAGTTTGATATTTTAGATCATCCCACAATCAGCATAGAAGTGTGCCAGTCCACGCCTACCCCCCGAACCCTCCCGTGCATGCACGAGACATCTTGGAGTCCGCGTCCGAGTCCGAGTCCGCACGACAAAAATTAACTTGCATCCTTGTTGGATTTAATCCTTTTTCCTTCTAGGAAAATACTTCCACATGGCACAAACTTGTGCCCCACTACACCTCATGTGCACACCTCAACACAAGCAATGCATTATATTGAGATACTCACCATTTGGTGTAGCCGATGTGGGACTATCTTTTCTAGTCCAAAGGCAAAAACACCAACAATCCCCCACATATCTCAATATATGGGTTGAGCGTTCCCCACAGTGATTGTCCATCATGCATTAGGAGAGATGTCGCTACGACTTGAATCTTCCCGCATAGGTTAAATAACAGCATGATACAAGAATGGACTAAGCCTTGAATTCTGTACCATAACTGCAATTCTTCCTACTCACATAGTGACATCAACTGTGCTTCTGGCTGCACATTGAAGGCCTTGTGCCAGCCTGGTTTCAGTGTATAATTTTTGGGCGTCTATAAGTTTACCCTCAAGAGACGGCCTGATATCTCTGTCCATACACTATAGGTGAGTTCTATATAAAGAGTCATTGGCATGAAGCATTGCGCTTCTTTGCGGTGCTACGCCGCTATGACATGGCTGACAAAGCCAAGGCATTACCCCTACCTGGGAACCTCATCGTAGTGTCATACTACTGTAGCATGAGGTCTCAAGCCTCTTTGTAGTGCCAAACTACCCAGCATGAAGCCTTGCGCTCCCTTGTGGTGTTACGCCACTATGACATGGCTTGCAAAGCCGAGGCTTTACCCCTACCTGGGTACCTCATCGTGGTGTCATGCCACTGTAACATGAGGACACCGGCCTCTTTGTAGTGCTGCCTACATCTCTTTATTACGATTATGCAACATTAGGCTACCTGCCTATATGCGGTGCTACGCCGCCTGTAACTTGGCTAACAAAGCCGAGGCATTACCCCTACCTGGGAACCTCATGGTGGAGTCACCCCACTGTAGCATGGAGTTGTAACACTCCTTTGTGGTTGTTGCGCCACCATGCTTCCTGTAAAGCATAACAGACCTTCACTCAGTCTGAGAACTCATTAAGGCATTATGCCATCCTTCTCACAGGATCAATTTTCCGTAGAAAATTCATAGTAGACAACAGTGGTTCTGGGTCCGAAACCCTTACATGTTTCGCAGAACAAGTGCCCACTGTTAACTAATATTTTTCCAGTCAATAGTCCTCCCTTGAATCAAAAAATTAGATATCTGGTAGATTTCTCTTTGAACCAATAACATAAAATTTATTGATAGGATTATAATGACACAATATTAGAATGCCTTCAAGCCCATCTTCCTTGCTGTGTCCTCGACCAGCTGACGCTTGAGACCCTTCGTGAACGGATCCGCCAGGTTTTCCTGACTCCGAACATCGATCACTGCAATGACGCCCCTTTTTATGAGATCGTTCACTGCTCTGTGCTTCAACCGCACAGTCCTCTTCTTCCCGTTGAAGAGTTCATTTGATGCCACTGCTGCTGCCGCCTCGTTGTCACAGTATATCGGAATCGCCGGTATCTGAGCCCCAACCATTGGAAGGTCATACATGAGCTCCCGAAGCCACTCTGCTTCATCTGCTGCAGCGTCCAATACAAAGAATTCAGATTCCATGGAGGAGCGAGATAACATAGTCTGCTTCTTCGACTTCCACGATATAGCAGCTCCACCCATGGCGAACACATATCCACCTGTGGAATATTCGCTCTCCACCTCTGAACACCAGCTAGCATCACTGAAGCCTTCCACTACTGACGGATCTCTGCTGTAGTATAGTGCATATGTCTGAGTCTTCTTGAGATATCTCATAACACGCTTCACAGCTTTCCAATGCTTTACGCCTGGATTGCTCGTAAATCGACTCAACATTCCCACTGCAAAGGCTATGTCAGGCCTTGTGGCAGTAGTAGCGTACATCAAACTTCCGATGACGCTAGCGTACTCCAACTGCCTGACGCTCTCCTTCGAATTTGGCTCCAATTTCAGATCACTCCTGTACGGTGTATCAATAATAGGAAGATCTTGATACCCGTAGCGAGAGAGCATCTTCTCAATGTAATGAGACTGTGACAGCGCTATTCCAGTGCCTGTCCGGATGATCTTGAGCCCCAAGATTACGTCGGCATCCCCCAAGTCCTTCATACTGAACTTGGTCGAGAGGAATTTCTTTGTCTCTGTGACGCAGCTTAAATCCGTACCTAGGATTAGCATGTCGTCCACGTATAGACAAACGATTACTCCTCTTCCGTCAGCAAACTTCGTATAGACACACTTGTCTGTTTCACTGACCCTGTAGCCATTTGACCTTATCACCTTGTCAAACTTCTCATGCCACATTTTGGGAGCTTGCTTCAAACCATACAGAGACTTCATCAACTTGCAGACTTTGTCTTCCAGACCTCTGACGACAAAACCTTCTGGTTGTTGCATGTAGATCTCTTCGGTCAGCTCGCCATTAAGGAATGCCGTTTTCACATCCATCTGATGTATCACCAGCTTGTGTATTGCTGCTAAAGCAATTAACAATCTGATAGTTGTCATCCGAGCTACTGGAGCATAAGTGTCAAAGTAGTCGATCCCCTGCTTCTGAGCAAACCCCTTGGCCACTAGCCTGGCCTTGAACTTGTCAATGGTTCCATCTGCTTTCATCTTCTTCTTGAAGATCCATTTGCATCCGATGGGTCTTGATCCTTCTGGTAGGTCGACCAATACCCATGTGTTATTGGAGGTGATTGAGTCAATCTCGTTGTCAATCGCCTCCTTCCAGAATATAGCATCTCTGGTCTTCATCGCCTCATCATAGGTAAGCGGATCTGCTTCCACATGATAGGTGACGAAGTCATCTCCGAAGTCTTTCGGCCTCCTCGCTCGCTTAGTTGACGGCTCAGCGAGTTCTGGTTCAGCTGGTGTCTCCTCGACAACAACTCCATCTTGGACTACTGGTTCGATAAAGATCTCTGTCTGCTCCGCACCCTCATTATTCTCCGGAATGTCCGCGAGAACAATGTTCTTGTGCCTTGCAAACTTTTCTTCAAAATATTCAGCATCGCGAGATTCGATGATATGATTTGACTCGATATCAAGGAATCTCCGAGCATCACTCTTCTCGGCATACCCCAGGAAGATCGTCTTAGTAGTCCTTGTCCCCAGCTTCTGAATCTTTAGATCCGGGAGCTTCACATAAGCCAGGCACCCCCACACTCGAATGACATTCAGGTTGGGTCTGACTTTGAACCAGAGTTCATGAGGAGTTATGTCGGAAGTTGCATACGGCACTCTGTTCAGAATGAAAGTGGCCGTTAATGCAGCTTCTCCCCAATAGCACTTTGGGAGACCCGCAGTCAACAGCATAGAATTCATCATCTCTGTCAACGTTCTGTTCTTCCTTTCTGCTACTTCGTTGGATTGTGGAGAATACGGAGCCGTCGTCTCGTTGATGATTCCATGTTCTTTGCAGAATGATGAGAATTCATGAGACCTATATTCCCCACCTCGATCACTCCTCAGCCTCTTGAGTTGTTGTCCAGTTTGCCGTTCAGCCTCGGTCCTGAACTCCTTGAACTTCTCGAATGCTTCGTCTTTAGATTTGAGTAAATAGACGAAGGCATACTTGGAGAAGTCATCGATGAAAGTAATGAAATACTTCATCCCGGCCTTTGTAGAGAATTGTTTGAAGTCACAGATATCTGAGTGAACCAACTCCAGAAGATCTGTGCTTCGATGGACCCTGTGGAAGGGTTTCCTAGTGATCTTCGTCTGAGCACATATCTCACATTTCTCTACCTTACCCCCACACTTGGAGATAAGTCTTAGACTAGACATTTTGTTTATTCGCTTACAATGAACATGTCCTAGTCTATTATGCCACAACTCAAGAGAGTAATTCAAACTAGTGATAGCATTGACATTATTATGCTGGGTTACAACAAGCTGAATTTTGTACATTCCTTCAGTCTGAAAAGCTTTTCCGAAGAAAGTACCCTTCTTGGACATCACCATTTGGCCAGCATTGATGTCCATCCTCAAGCCTGCGTTGCAGAGCAGGCTCCCAGAGATCAGGTTCTTTGCGATTGCAGGAACATGCTTCACACCTTGAAGCGTCAGAATGTTCCCCGATGTAAGCTTCAGCTCCACCGTCCCGATCCCCAGTACTTCAGCTTGTGCCTGGTTCGCCATCATGACTTTCTCGGAAGTAGGCTCATAGGAGACGAACCAGTCCTTGTCTGAACAGACATGACATGTCGCGCCAGTGTCTATCCACCAGTCCAAGTCTGCCCCCACAGTTGCAACCTGTGCTATCATGGCAACCTGATTAGTAACCAAAGAAACCTTGTTAGGCTCACCTTGCTCTTTAGGCTTGGACTTGCATTCACTTTTATAGTGACCCTTCTTGCCACAGTTGAAGCAAGTCACATGGGACTTGGACTTCTGTTGCTTGAATCCTGGACCCTTCACTTTCAGATTCGAGAAGTCCTTCTTCTTGTGGTGAGAAGCCGCCTGCTTCCCTTTGTTCTCTCTGGTGGCTTGAACCAGATTTGCCGTTGCTAGTTGCTTGGACAGGGTGTCCAACTTCTGTTGAGAGCGCATCTCGTCCTCAACATGAATCTCGCTGAGGAGATTATCCAGGCTAATCTCCATCTTCTTCCTATGCATCCTTGCATAGATGTTGCTCCATCCTGGAGGAAGTTTTGCCACGATCCCTCCAACGACGAACTTGTCGACGAGGGGCATGCTATCGTCCTCCAGTTTCTGGCGCAGCTTCAGGAACTCTTTCACTTGGGGCAGCATGGTCTTCTCGTCTTCAAAGACCCATTTGTGGTATTTTTCAACCATGAACATCTTCGACCGGGCCTCGTCATCGTCATACAGCTTCCCCACGGACTCCCAGATCTCTTTGGCAGAAGTCCTCTTTGTGTAGGACTCGGCCAGAGAGTCTTCCATGGAATTCAGGATCAGCAGCCTGCATATGCTGTTATCCTTTTTCCACTTCGTCTGCTTGCTCGTAGCAGCGGCCAGAACAGCAGCAGATCCTGTTGCTGGAACGATTGGTTCTTCCTCATCCAACACGTGATCAACATCCACGAGTTGAAGGTTCAGAGTCACCTTTCGCTTCCAGATCTGGAAGTGTTCGCCGTCGAATTTCTCTAACTTGTTAAAGCCGGTATCGACAAGCGAAGCACGAGTGTTTTCCATCGAATCGTATAGCTTTGAGATTGTTAGTCTATTTGCAAACAATCGATGGAAAAACTCAGTTGCAATCCCTAAGAAGAGATGCAAAGAATGCAGTTGCAATCCCTAAAAAGGAGATGCAAATAATGCAGTTGCAATCCCTAAAAAAGAGATGCAAATAATGCTGATTGCGTAGCCTAAACGATTAAAAAATCGAATCGCGTTTGCAATAGCGGTTTCTCGAAGGCAACAAGAGATGATCAACAACAGTTGAGTCTCAGATTCTCGAAAGCAACAGAAAGAGGAAGGAAGAAGAAGAGCGGATCTCGCTGGGGTGTTGAACACCGGCGCTCAAAGCTATACCCGCAGTACGGATAAGCTCCCAGGAACCAGCAAGTTCAGGAGAACTTCTGGAACGCTCGTAAGTCAATATTTGAGACTTGAACGGGCTTCCTGGACTTAACAGACTCCCTCAACTCTCTTCTTGGTGCATCTTTCAAAGGAGGCCAAGGGGCTCTATTTATAGAGTGGAGTTGAGACTTCACCTCTTCTCCTATCCGATGTGGGACTAAAATACCAATACTCAAAAATAGAGTTTGATATTTTAGATCATCCCACAATCAGCATAGAAGTGTGCCAGTCCACGCCTACCCCCCGAACCCTCCCGTGCATGCACGAGACATCTTGGAGTCCGCGTCCGAGTCCGAGTCCGCACAACAAAAATTAACTTGCATCCTTGTTGGATTTAATCCTTTTTCCTTCTAGGAAAATACTTCCACATGGCACAAACTTGTGCCCCACTACACCTCATGTGCACACCTCAACACAAGCAATGCATTATATTGAGATACTCACCATTTGGTGTAGCCGATGTGGGACTATCTTTTCTAGTCCAAAGGCAAAAACACCAACAATTTTTATGGTGGCCGATGCAGGTCTATGAAATATTGTTTGGTTACATCCCTAATCCAAGCAAGCTTGCATATAAGATTATAGTCTATGATCTCATCCACATGCTTGATCTCCTTTCTTGATTTAAATTTTTGACGTCTTGTTTGACTGCCTTAATTTGTATCTTGCTTCATCCCTTTCTACCGTGAATCTTATTTCTCGTGCTGAATAGCGATTAGGAAAATGACTACACTAGTATATGCCCCATAGGTTAATTACATGGCTAGACAGATTACCCTGGCAGGTAAGAATGCGTTAGACGTTATATTGAAGTTAGGAATGCATTAAATATTTTGGAGAGCATTGAACACTATATTTCTTAAAGGTATGATCTTCTGGGAAGATTACTGAATTCTAAGTTGGGTAGTAGCGATGTTATAATGATAATTGGAAATTGATTTTTATTGATGAGAGTGCTAGACGATGTTCTTAAGACAAGCGAGAGAATTTATATTTATACGATTGACAAAATAAAGTGATTTTGTACTTTTGAAGATTCTAGAAAATACTTACAACTTATTGAGGTTAATAATGTATATGAATTTTATTTTAAGTATAAAAAAATTGATAGACAATTTTGGTGGAAAAAAGTGTTTAGTAATACAATAAAATTTATCTCAAGGTTGATTAAAGTTTTTGAAACTTCTAGTTATGATTATGCTTGACGATCTAAAATGATTAGGAAATTTGGTAGATTATTTTTGAGATTGAAATACAAATTGAAAAACTATTGAGGGAACTCGAATCTAAGGATTTGGACTTCATCTTGATAGGGAACCAAGATGGACAAGATGCCATCCTCATAAGATTAGGAGTATCTCACCTTAGTTTATCACATCACCAATGACCATGATAGTTGTATATGCCCAAGTGTAGTCAGTCATCGTGCAAGCCATGTAACTACATTCTCGTCTTGAGTTACTCATCATTTCTCTCAACCTTAGATCTACTATCATAACTTGCTAATCTTCTGAAACTTGAGAAGGATTAGAATCGTTCCCTTCATCGTACCCCAATCTTGGAGACTGTCTTCTCTCAAGGAACCATATCTCACGAGTCTCTAATTATTTTTATCTTAAATTTTTAACCCTTAATGTTCTTTATTTCGTGCTTTAACTAGCAACCCTCATTCATTACCCAAACCTTACCACGAGTTTTGAATCCAACCAAATGGACTTTTTTCCCATCCAATTGATTGCTTCCCTCATGAAGAATTATCATTAAACTCCTTAATGATTCTTACAACCTTGTTCTTAATATGTTTTTCTGGTGCGAAAATGGAAACCGAATTATGATACCCTTCAGTTATAATGGGGCTGGCTTAGAAAACTTCGCAGAAGAAACTAGTGGTATAATTGAATATGATGATTAAGTGATTATGAGATCTAAGTTGTAATATGTGGTAAACATTATTAGATAAAATTTAGGAATGTGATATCATGTTTTGATATGATGTTATGATCGAAGGTAAATAGACTTCTCGGTCGACAAAATTGGTTCTTCAAGATAAATCAATTGAGAAAAACTTTCATGTGATGATAAAATAGGGTGTTTTGATGATATTACTTTTTGCGATTATTCAATTATTGAAGATGGAAAATGTTAAATTATTGATCCATTAGGGATTAAATTTCTAAGTTAAACTGATGGATAGGAATTACTTGTTAAAATGTGTTGGATATTTGCTGCCGATTAAACTGATGGAAGATTTATTGAATTTAAACTCGAAAAGATTATTATAAAATATTTTGAGGATAAAAAAATTGTGTGGAGTTAATTTTTTTAGGGTAAATGTCAAATTGAATGAAGAGAAAAGAAAATGTGTTCAAAGAATTTAAAATTTTATGCAAAATAAATTTTGAGGAGAAATAATAAAGTAGATGAAGAGTTGAGTATAGAAAGACATTGACGATTTTGTTAAAACAAAAATTTCAGGATTATGACGATATCAAATGCGAATTTGAATTTTGAATAAAGAGTTATTGCTTAATGTTTGAGATTGAGGAAGTTATTACCTATTTATGAGACTGCACATTTATAGGATTGATGTTATTGTTGGTGGATTTAGACACTAATCGGGATGTCATGTATGTGATCATCTTCTAGACTATATATCCGTTGTTTTTGTTTTTATTTTCTAGTTATCTAAATAGCCTACTTTCGTTGAATGTAATTTTCTTTTCCTCGCCCAATATTTCAATCTTATTTTCTGACCAAAGAAAATCTTCAACCTTCTCAACCCTACCTACCCTAGTTATTTCTTAATGTGAAGGACAAAATTCTTGTAAGTTGGGTAGGATATAAACCCCTTAAATTCACAATAATATTTTTATTTATTTTATTTCTAGTATTCGTATCTTGAGTATGAATACAGATATACGAAGTATCTAATTATTTGTATACAAAAGTTTTATTATAAGTTTTTATTGAATATAGAAAATAGAATATTTTTGTTTTGAAATACATAAAAGGTAAATATACTTTATTTTGTTTGAAGTATATAAAAGGTGTCCCAGCAAATTTAGTCAAACTTTATTTTTAATTTTATTTTTATATGTAGGTTATTTTGTCTGTTATACAAGCAGAGGTAACAATTCAAAAAATAATATTTTTATTTGATAAAATGTATATTCTATTTTACGTGGGAGGTACATGAAAATAAATTCATGTATATTTCATAAAATGTGGTTTTCAAAATTTATTTGGAATTATTTTTATAAAAAAGTTATTTTAAATTTATTTGCTATTAGTGTTTAAATATTTTGGTGATTTAAATTGAAGTTCAGATTTTATTAAATTAGATTTAAATTGATTTAAATTAAATGTGACATTTATCTAATGGGATTTAAAGCGGTCCTAAACTTTATCTAACTAGGATTTCTCCACCCTATTTATCTGGGAGCCTTGCCATTGTTTTCTCTTTCTCTACTATAGTTATCACCATTGTGTGTGCATTGTGTCCGTGTCCACCTCCACCGTGTAAGCCGTGACGGCCTCTGGTCCGACCCCGAGTGTGTTTTCACTATATATTATTCTTTACATATACATCCAACCCATCTTTGTGGCCGACACTCTGGACACCGATCCCAACGTAGGGACACAAGTCCGATACGATCAATTCCAAAACAAAAATTCTAAACCTACGACCTCGGCTACACCTCAGCCATCACAACCGACAGTGATCCCTCACTGTCTCTACTATTTCCCACTGACATGCACCTCCAGCAACCATTGACGAGAACCACCACACCGACTTTACCCCTCCAGAGGCCCTCCACTGTGTCCGGCCACACCCGATCGGACACCACTACCATCAGCCCTGCCTTAGTCCTCATCTGCCGCAGTCAACCAGCGGAGTCAACTCTGCCACCTAACTCCATCCGGCCACCTAAACCCCTCACCCTCACTGGCACACAACCTCCATGATTCCCGTTGACCCCACTCCGGCCAGCAATCCCATATCATCACCACCAACAACACCGTCTTCGTCGACTATCAGCCACCACCACTGGTTCAGCTACCACCACCATCACCATCATAAAAACCAAAATAGAGAACCCCTCTTACCTGTCCTCCGCCGTGCCTCGACCCTCCGCTACGTCGACTGGCGATGAGACCGAACGTCGCCCCTAGATCTAGTGTTGCCCCTCCATAAGCCACTTATGCGCCGGCCTCTCCGGATTTGTCGTGCACGTCCAACCACATCGGCCACCGATACCGTACCTCTCACGACCATCGGCCAATGCCGACGTTGCCAATGCCATATCTGGTGTGCCACCACCACCAGTAATGTCGTGCACCGCAGATCTAAGATGCTATTAAGATGAGCCGTCGGTTTACCATGCCTCCGCATCTCTGCCGAGACGTCGTGCAGTGCCAACATGCGCACAACACCATAACCCAACCTAGTTGTGTCGGTACATCGCCTCACTCCGGTAAGCTTTCTCTTTCTCCCGCTTTCCATCTCCTCTCTCCGGATTTCTTTCTTCCTTCACTCTTTTCCTTTCCCCCTCTCTCTCGAAAAGTATTATAATAGTGTAAGTAAATGTATGTAAATGTATAGTATTAGTATTTTAATGCATGTAAATGTATAGTATTAGTATTTTAGTATTTCTTATATTACAATTAGCATAATATTAAAAATATATTTTGCTAGCAATTTTAATATTATATTAAAAACTATATATTTGCATATCTAATTTAGTTTTTAAACCCTAAAATAATTTCTACGATATTGAAAATAGGTTTACAGACCTAAATTATTTTTAGATTTCATATTTCTCGAGAAATATTTTTGACTAGTAAAAAATATAGCTCTCTATCTAAAAATCATATTTAAAGAATAGGATTTTCAGCCTAAACCGATTATTGATTTTTCAAGTATTTATCTAAAAAGCATATTATTTACTAATAAAATCTAACTTTCAAATATTATAAAATAATTCTAAAAATAGTTATATATTTATTATGCAATTTTCCTTTTTGTTGCCATAATTGATTGTGACTAATCGTGCGTACATATTTCCTCTCAAATTCGGACCCCTTCAAATCGACCATGACTATTGGACAAATCGAGACATTGCAGATCATCCTCAGGCAAGATACCTTTTTCTATGTATTGTTATATATATTTTGTATCTTTATTGTTTGGTTAGTACATATTTATTATTTGTCTATTTTTAGTTCATCCAGTTGCATCCCTGTTTACTATTTATGTGTTACTTTATTGTACTTTCAAGTTTTATATAGTGCAATAGTGTTAGTCATATTTTCGTTGCTTATATTTAATTGTGCATATGTACCTAGTGTTAAGGGACTACCATTGTTTAGTGCATTATCATAAACTTTGTCATGGATGTGCTACGAGATGTGTGTGAGTTATGAGTAGCAAATAGAGGTACTTGTGCGTGGGCTGATCACCCATGCACATGCGTTAGGTTTAACTTCCAAGTAGATACATGCTAGGAGACTTTGTATTTAGTAGAGGTACAATATCCTTGATATGGCATAGATAGGTGCATATGGTGGGGAGGACAGTTCCTTAGCGTTTGGGGCAAGTATGCACTTCCCTTTTGTACCTGAAAGCTTCGTTGGAGCTAACGGGCATGACTATCCCATTTTATTGGTCCTGCTGTCCTCTGACATTCAAGGAGCACCATGCTTTGAGGCCCCTGGTATCCAGAGAGGGGACTATGCCAAACCCATATAGTCAGAGTGCCCATGCGTTGAAGATTTGTTATTAATTGCATGTTCACAGTAAAATGGTTAGGTGACCTTAGTAGACGTCATCTCACACTTCACTCCAATCGTGGCATAGGGTAGTGTAACGTCACGAAATAGTGTGCCACCCCTTGTCCTTCTTTGGTTGTATGGTTGGTCCACTGCTTCGATCATGGGATACTGGGTCATGTTGTGATCTGGAATATTCTATTTTACCTATGACTTTATGAAATATTTATATTCAGTTTATATGGCATATTTTTCTATATCATGTTATGTCCCTCTTAGGACCTGGTGAATTCTCCTAGTGTAGGTATTCATGAAATTTCGTAGGAGTACCAAACATGATTGTGACCTACCATTTTTCTAACAAAGATGTCTACCCTTGGATCATCCTCTACTGCGATTCTTCCAATCCATTTATTTCTTAATTATTTTTATTTAGTCGCTTGGTAGTGGATTTATCTCTACCCAGCAACTTGGTCAATGACTTTCATAATTAATTTAATAAAATCTTTATTTTTTTATTTTTCTGGATGAGATTTAGTGAAACATGGCTATTTATATACTACATTTATAGCTTATATTTATTTATTATACGACTGGCATGTTACGTTTCTAGTACTACGTATTTTGGGACTGAGGCGTTGCACATTTAGATATGCATTTTAATTTGCACTTCGATTATGTATTAGACTAGTTATGGTGTGTTTTTGTTTAAAAACTCTTTATTGTTAGTAATATTCTGTCATGTATTCTTCTACTTGCTACTTGCTACATATTTTAGTTGTTATCTACTTATTTGTGGTTTATTTCACTCTTTTTTTGTTGTTTATGTTCTTTGTTTGCGGGAGAGCTTACATTTTGCTCAATGACAAATAAGGAAAAAGTACCATTATCTATTACCAAGGAAGGTAAAAAAATTGATATTATTTGATGAATCAACTTAAGTTTTTTTAATTATCAAAATGGGAGAGATTGTGGGCCCATTGGTCTTGTCGCACCTTAACCGACAAAAACTACCATTCGATATACACAAATAATAAACAAGTACAGTAGTACTGCTGAACGACTACTACCATGCTGCTATATTTAACCAGAGTCTTTGCAATGATAATCGTGTCGCTGATTAAGACATTTTTTCTTTGTTATTATGTATTTTCTAATTTATTGAGTCTAGAAAAAATGTACTGTTGAACAAGATTGGCACATGGCTCAGCAACAAGTCCACCTACAAAATAGCCGACCCAATCTACCCTTTAATCTATCCAGAAAATCTAGTCCACAATTCAAAAGCCCGAAACCCAAGGCCATTCGTCCTGAACCCTTTCCGGAAACAGGACATCGGTCCCTCCTGACCGAGTTCTGCCCGAACTCGGTCCCTCCTGACCTAGTTCCAGAGGGAACGGGTCATCCCAAAAACAGGATCCAAATGTACAGATTTTTGGATGTTGGACTACCGAACTCGGCCCGAGTTCTATCCAAGAAAACACTATAAATAAAGAAGAATTCTTCATTCTATTCACTCAATTATCTCTTCTATTCTCTATTCATTCAAGTGTTTCAAGGAGGTTTTTACTTTTAAATCAGAGCTTTACAACTCCTAGCCAAGCCGGTGCTAGTTTCAGTTCAGTCTAGAAGTTTGGTCGAGTTGTACAAAAGTCTTAGAAGCATCTCAGTGTTCATACTGTTCCAGAAGTCGGCAAGTCCTTCAGATAAAAGGCTTGCAAATTGAAGTAGTGCTCTTCGGATAAAAAGCACGCGTTGTAAGGAGCTGCAAGCACTTCAGATTCAAAACTTGTGTTTCATGAGATAGTGGATTCAACATCGAGCTAGATTACTCGAGATTGGACTAGTCCTCTCAGAGAAAAACCAGTATAAACCTTGGTGTTTGTGTTTGTTTCTCTGAACATATTTATACTACACATTTCTTTTTACTGCCTACTTAATATCAGTTTGATTACTGCAGTAAATAGTTTTAAGTGGTGATTTTTATATTGTTGCACACACGCACTCTATTCATCTCTCCCTCTAGAGGTGCTCAATGTTCCTACAGTCAACATTGTACATAAACTTGAGAAAGCTATGTCTATTGTAGTTATATATAATATTTCTTCAAGGATTTACCATTAATAGGCATCATCAATAAATCTCTAGTAGGCATTGCTAGTATGTATGCTCTATTCAAATACATCGATTCGACAACAAAAGGTCCTTCCCATTTAGCTATGAATTTTTCTTTGCTTTTGTGTGTCATCACCATAGGCCTTCTTACTAAAAGATCTAGATCACCGACATAAAAAACTTGCTCCAACTTCTTATTGAAAGATTTGGAAATGTGGGCCTTGTACAACTCATTATGTTGTTAAGCCATGAGTCATTTCTCATCGAGTGGATCCAATTCTTGTAACCGCAGACGGTCATTGTCTTCAATTGTTAATTCATCGGATAAAGCGAATCGGAGAAAAAGAATTTGAATCTCCAAAGGAAGAATTGCTTTACTGCATAGACCAAAGAAAAAAGTATCATACCTAATGGGGTCTGTATTATAGTGCGATACACCCAATTGTTTTTACCAAGTTTCTCATTCCAATCATGTTTATTAGACGAAACAAACTTCTTGAGCATCTTGATAATAGTTTTGTTGAATGCTTCAGCTAACTCATTAGCTGCGGGATTGTAAGCCGCAAAAGCTATATTCTGGATCCCGTTCTTATCACAAAATCGATAAAATTCATTGCTCACAAACTGCGGGCCGTTGTCAAGGACAAGCCTTCGAGGCTATCTGAAATGGTAGATAATGTAATGTTTAAATAAGCTAATCACATTAGAAGTCTTCACTTCAACAAGTGGTATAGCTTCTAGCCATCTAGGGAAGTAATTGGTTATTGCTCAGATAAATCGGTTTCCTCTAGATAAAAGAGGACTGATTCTTCCAAGGACATCCATTCTCCAGGCTTCAAAGGGCTATGACGCATCCGTCGGATGCAGGAACTCCAAAGGTTGATCTATGAAGTCACCAGGAATTTATCATGCGTTGTATTTTCTTGCATAGTCTATAGCGTCATCTACTATAGTGGGACAATAATAGCCTAATGTCTTAGTCGATGCTGTAATTTTGGACAGGTTGATGAGCACCACAGGTACTATCGTGAGCTTCACGAAGGGCATGTGTAGATTTTTCCTGTGATAAACATCACAGAATGAGCTAGTCATATGATCTCCGATATAACATCTTGGTCATCGTACCATAGAATAAGTGAAGAGAATGCCTCTTTACAGAGATGGCCTCGTTTGGAATGTCAGGAAGAATCCCAAAAACAAAATAATCTATAAATGGAAATCTCCAAACTTTAGAATCAACATTCATTGTTGTTGAATAGCTTTGGTGAACATCCAAATTATTCTTTGTAAAAAATAATTCTCGACCGATCACTATGATCGACTTCTGAGTATTAGCGGGAGTAGCAATTGACACTGGCAAACCAGCAAGAGCATATGCTTCCGTATTCTCTAATAAAGGCCCATAAAAAATATAGAAGCTACCTAAAGAGTTACTTGATAATACATAATGAGATCTTCATGCTGGACCTCATATTCTTCTCGGACTTGACTCACTATCAACTTGGAGTCACCATAAGCTTCCAAATAGTCTACCTCCAGTTGTTTGGCCATCTGGAGTCAAATAAGTAGAGCATTATACTTAGCAACATTATTGGAACAAGGCTCTGTAAAAGAGTAGGCACGGTAGATGACAAGATTATCAGAGAATATCAACACTACCCCCACTCCTGCTACGATATTGTCTTTGAGACCTGTTCTTGATGCTCCATTAAAGAACTTTCTCTAAATAGACTCCTCCAAAATTTTAACATAGAGTTTAGAAGTATCAGCCAATGCTTGGCCCTTGATCGCTTTCTGCGGTACATACACCATATCGTAAGGGAACAGTAACATTGCCCAAGTAGCAAGGTCAGAACTAAGTGCACTTGGTTTAATCATAAGTATCTTGAGTTGATTAAAACTGGATATCGCATGGATAGTCTGTCCATTCACGTAATGACGTGCCTTTTGGATTAAAAAAACTAGACCAAGGCACTCCTTTTTAATTGGATCATATATGTGTTGGGTACCGACCATCATACGGCTTAAATAATAGATAGTTTGTTCATGACAGTCATTACCCTGATGAGTTAGCAGTGCACCAAGAGAATATTCTATTACACGAATATATAAAAGAATGGTTTACCCACAACCGGGGCCACCAATATTGGAGGGTTGTTAAGGTATTTCTTATCGTCAAACACTTGTTGACATTTTTTATCCCAGACGAAAAAGACTCATTTCTTCATTAACAGAGTGAATGGTTTACATCTTCCAAAAAGATTAGAATAAACCTTCCAATGTAAGCCAATCTTTCTTTGCGAACCACGTAGTTTTTTGAGGGTCTTTGGAGGGTATATTTTCAAGATGGCCTTAACTTTGTCAGATTCCATTCGAAGTTAGGACAAAATCAGGGAACTTGTCGTTAGAGGCTCCCAAAAATAACTTTATGGGGTTCATTTTGAGTCATGTACACACATTAATTCAAACACCATTCTCAATTATTTGAGGTGATCGCCATTTGAACAAATTTTAACTTCAATGTCGTCTACGTAGCATTCTACCATTTTTTGCAAATGTTTGCAAAAAATTATGCTCATGGCACACTGATATGTAGCTCCAGCACCCTTTAAACCAAAAGGCATAAATGTATGGCAGCACATCCCTAATAGTGTTCAGAATAATGTTAGCTTCTGATCATTAGGGGACATCTTGATTATATTATAGCTTGAAAACCCATCCATAAAAGACACACGTTCAAAGATACAAGTGTTGTCGATCATGATGTCCGTAATCAGAAGAGAAAATTCAACTTTAGACAAGCATTATTAAGATCCCGAATCAAAGCATACTCGGGTCTTTCTATTATTCTTCATTACTGGGACAATATTAGCAACCCAATCAGAATGTTGTTCTTCGCGGACGAAGCCACTGTCGATGAGCTTCTTGACCTCAACTTGGTAGCTTCAATAATCTCTGGACGGAAACATTGTTGTTGTTATTGTTGTTGCTTCACTGACTTAGCATTAAGAAGTATGTTGAGGTGATGCATTGTTGTTCATGTATCGAGTCAATGCATATCTTCATAACTACACGCAAATACATCAATGTATTCCCGTATTAGTTGTACGATAACTTGCTGATCCTCTTCAGATAGAGTTACTAATGAAGATAGGCTTAGGAGAATCTGAATCTCTCAAGTTGACTTGTGTAACAACTTCTTCAGTAGGAGGTTCTCGTTGTTCAAACTACATTTCCTACTGTGCATCAAGCTGCTAAGCCTATGGATCGGCTTCAAAGCATTCTATAGATTGATCATTTTTGCCAATCTGGTCTACTGACACTATATTGACTGAAAATGTCCCTATGAAGACTGCTCTAATGCTGTTATAGGAATCCCAAATTGAAGAGTTAAAGGAATGAGAGTGTGTCTCATCGCTTTCTTAATCTGAGAACTTTGGAGTAGTTGGAGAAGTCACATCCTAATCCGTAGCACGTACAATGATAATAGTCTTGTGGTTTCCCTTTTGGAGCATAAAACTGTAGCGGTAGATGCTGGTCCTCCCCAAAGTTAAAATGTTTTTTACTATCTCAGTATAACCCATCCTTTGGATGATGTTCTTCGCTTGAGAGGTGTATCGGTAAAGCTGCATTCTACCAGTATCTGGTTTCAGATCTTCAATTAAAGACTCCTTAAGAACTTCGGCTCGACATAATATGATTGGTGTATCGTCGATCTGCCTTGCTGGAACTTCGAGAAGATATAGATAAAGGCATTAGCAGCTTTGTATCTTTTACAAGTGAGCATAAAGACTCTACATTTTTTAGTAGAATTACGAATACCAGAATAATCAAAAGTGTATTGTCTCAGTCCTAAAATACATAGGACTAGGGTACATATACATGCCAGCTACGTATCAAGTAGACACCTGCCCACTCGAATATGTATAAGCTGTCTGGAGGTCAAATTTAACGATATCTAACAAATCCAACTGTATCTCAATCCACAAGATATCATCTCAAGCAAGAACCAAGTGTACCAATGTTCATCAAATAGTAATACACCGATTTCACAAGAATAAAACATCAAGAAAGACAATATGTAATAAAGTTGGCCAGTCTATAATACAACTATCTGAACAAGCTCATAACAAAGAAGTAAAGATTGTGAAACTAGGCTATATCAGCAGAATAATTAATGATAATAAGACATGTTAATGGAGGAATATGATAAATGCAACTACTAATTACCTAAAATTTTTAAGTGGTAATCGTTAACTACTAATTATTCTATAAAGACAGCTCTGCAATAACCTGGAGAGATCACCAAGTCCTCATGAGATATAGTAAGGTATATTATACATGTCAAGTAGCAGTAAAATGAATATCCAGATAATAAAGGTAAGCACAAAATACAGTTGAGGACAATCCTAATATTAGGCCCAACAAACTTGGCAATCACTCATGGCACCATATCGTGGTACCAATGAGTAAACACGAAACAACTTCAAGGCTCTACTACAGAGACCAAGGCACACATAAATAACCAAGCTCTATATGTTCACAAGTTACGACAGTCGGGTACTTCGGCGACAGTCGGGTACTTCGACAGTCCTTCCAACCCATGCTATAGAACTATCTAGTCAAGTCAAGTATGAATCATGTGCCAGTAACAAGTCACATGAGCTAGTACTGCATGCTATCAAAGAGTCTGTAGCTACGAATAACTCATGTTAGACTCAGTATCATATCATCATCAACCACTGTGTCTATGTCATGTGGTCTATCATGTCAATGGACATGAATTTAACATATCGTCATGTTGAGTATCGATACTCGATATCTATTAATCGACATCAGCATTCGAATATTATTCAGACGCTAATTACCAACTATTACTACGTCATGATATATACGAAGATAGAAAGAAGAGAACAAAGAAAAGAACGAAACATGTACTAAAAACTTGGCAAGGTATACTTGTCTGCAACTTATAGCTGAGAAACTAACAGTCCGGCTTCAATGTCTTCGCTACCTCCAACACGTACACCTATAATAGATATTCTACTATTAGTTACACACTAATAACTTACTATATATGGTCTTGCCACATATAGACTATATTAACTTCTTTATACCAAAACTAATCATAATGACTATTCTACACAATATCACATATGTAGCACTAAATTTACTATAAAAGTAATACTTTAATAATATAAAAATATTTTATTTAATTCTGGAACAATAATCATAAATATTTTATAATAATGATTAATATATTTTATTCATAGAAAAAAATGTATACAAGTCTTGTATTGATTTTATATCAATATACTTAGACTTATTCCAAAGTTTGGATCCCAAAATGACAAATTTTCTATAAATATTAATTCTAGGATAATAGTATAAAATATGTAAAAATATATTTTTCTTATCAAAATGTACACAACAATTATTTTGGACAAGTCCCATGAAGTTCCGAAGCATATGGACAGATAGAATCTATGAGTTTTCGGTGTTCTGACATTACAGTAACAAGTTCGAATTTTATAAAAATAGTAAACCTCAGTAAAATACTACAAAAGTATGTTCAAAATCTTAGGATGTATAAATTCTTACCAAAAATATAGGAAGGCTCAAAGTGGTCTGAAAGTGGCCGAGAACACACACACGAAAGATTTGGTTCATTCTGGACACCCTGTAGCAAAACGGACGCTTCGGACAAACAGTTTGGAACTATGTATATGGCCAATTGGAATTGAAAAAAGTCACATACATATTTCCATTAGTCTTGATTTCATGAAATGATGTGGTCGTGAAGTACACGAAAGCCTATTTATAAAATAGCATACCTACTGGTTTGTAGAGATTTGTGCTGCTGGAATCGGCTAACTTTTAGGGCTGTTTTGGTATTGTAGAAGGGGTTGTGAACGTGTAAGGGTTTGATAGGATTGTATAGGTTGTGTTAGCTTCATAACGAATATTCGTGGAGCGTCATGGGAGGTCAGAAAAGGGTTGAAACTGTCGTTATGCCACAAGGTGCTGTCGAATAAAGGGGCTGGAAGGGATTTCGGTTTTTAAGGGATGGGTAGATGGTGGTGGCTAATTATGGATGGAAAAATATAAAACTTAGGAGTTTTATACGTTATGGTTATGTGGGATTTGGTTTGGATTGATTTGGTTAAGTTTTGGGCCTCCTATCATTAAATATGGCAAGGTGTATCTCTAGATTTCCGTATTTGGATGTAAGATAGATTGGGTCAATATACATGGAATCTTTGCATGCATGGATGCCATTTAATTTTTAAAAATAAATCAAATATATGTCTATTAGGTTTTGGGAACCTAGGATCGGCTCCACTAAGTTGGTTTGACTAGGGTTTGATAAGTAATCGCCAAGTTATGCCTAGGTGAATTAATGGGTTAATATTGAGTTTCAATATCTGGAAAGTTAATGGTGAGTTGTCTCAAACACTTTATGGCGGTACAAAATCCTCTTAAAATTAATCTAAATTCAACCTAATTAGTTATGGCAACCTATTATAGGCTTAACTAAGGCTAGTTTGACTAGTTCTATGCCTATAGGGTTGATGGTATCGAAATCAACTCCGAAAGACTAATTTATGGTTCTTGTGTGTCATTTGAAAATAAATAGCACATGGGAACTCAATTGAGTTGGACACCATTTTCATATGTGTAGTAGGCTCAAAATAGATCAAAACCATATATTGGGTCAAAATGTTTGGATCGGATTTGGGCCTTAAATCAAGATTATAAATACATTGAGTTTTACGATAAGGGCTAAAATGACTATTTTAACCATAAAGTTGTCCAAGAAATATGTAGTACAAGAGAACATGTTTGAGTGAGACATGCTATATCCAAATGAAGATGTACTCATTTAGATTGTGAATATAGAACTAGATTTGAGAAGTTGATATTTATTGTGCTTCAAAAATTAAAGGTACAATAAAGTACTTCTATTGTCAATATTGATCATAAAATATAGTTTAATATTTAAATATCCATATTAAATAAATAAAAAATAAAATTAAAATCCAAAAATCAAGGGACTTAAAACGTATCCACCCTAAAAATATTCGTCCTTAAAATAAGACTAATATGCAGAAAATATATAGCATAAAAGATAAGCTAATGTCTTACCGAAATCCGTAAATAGATGTGCATACCGCTTTCGCATAGAATCCTCAGGCTCCCAAGTAGATTCTTCTGGAGAATGATGCATCAATGCAACCTAGAATAATCTAATCGTATGCCCTCTAAGTGTTTTCTTACTAGTATCCAAGATACCAACTGACTGCTCCCGTATGATAGATTGGGTCCCACAGTGAGCTCAAATTGTCGACCACATAGCTGGGATCAGTCGCATACTTCCTCAACTGCGAGACATGTTATATATCATGTACTTCCTCTAATGATGGAGCGATGTTAGATGATATGCCACTTCTCTAACATGTTATATATTACCAAAGGGTTACAAATCTCGCTGTAAGATTTCAAATATGGCTCTTATACCTTTATCTATGACTAACCACCTCCGTAACTCAGTCAATCCCTAAACTATATACTATATTCCTACAAGTTACATCACCAACTTCTATAGTAGTTCAATTAGCGATCCACTAGCTCTTACATATAAGCAATCTATACAACCCTTACTAGTTAGCCTAACCATTGATACCTATTTGGGTTAAAGGTCAAGGCTGAAGTAGACGTCTACATAAACATATTGGTCATCCTTATAGTCCAATCCTTTTATAGATCATTTCAAGACTAGTCTTATCATATAGAAAGATGATCGTCCATTCTACTTAGATCTTCTTACTCTATCTATCACCCTTAGATTACCAACCATCTTGATACTATTGTTAGATAATAAATCCTCTAGTACTTCTAATCTAGAACAAAGATAGCCAAATTTAGTCTATTAATTCTAGGGTTGCTGGTTAGGGTCAGCCTTATAACGTACTATAACCTAACTTATTCCTTGGGGAAGTATTATAAAATTCTACCCACCTTAGCTATTTACCTAGTACTGTAAAGCATGGATCATATCTTCTTCAAATGAAAATATAGAACATAATGATTCTACACAGTCTTAGGTCTAGCCTTAAGTACAAGACTTACAAATCCATTCTATTCATAACAAAAGCCTCTAGTCATACTTCCTAAAATCTACCTGTGAAACTCATAACTTTAGTTTACAATTATTCTAATTTTAATGGTTAAATAAATTTTCTAGAATAATGTTGGATGTAAATAATTAATTAAATTGATAATAATTATTTAAGTGTAAATTATTAAACATGAATTTTTGGTTTGTCAGCCAGACCCGAACCTGATAATGAACCCAATTGGTACTCAAAAATATTTTTTAAACAAAAGTATTAAATTTAAAAAAAAAATTATTATACATTATATTTTTCTAAAAAAATGAATTTATATTTGGCCAAAGTAAATTGCTATGTTTTTAAACAAAAGCCATTTTATTAGCCCAGCCCAAACTTTCTTTCTAAACCCAAGTTTTTTTCCTTCATGCCTATAAAACCCATTAATGGGTATAAACCCATTAAGCTTTTGTAACTTAAGCTTGCTGTAATCATTCATTTCCTTTAGGAATGAAGTGAATTTCGGTTTGGTTGTGCTGGAGGAATAAGTACCATTCATTTAATCCCTTAGTCCATTTATTTGTAATAAATAATATTCATTAGCTTGGTGGGTTGCTGAAGAAGCCTTCTTCTTCTTCTTCCCAACCAAAACCAACGTTGGTCCATTGGTCTCCCCAACCGCTCGGCCCTTCCCCTCCTTGGCCGCCGAAATTTTGGAGGGAGGAGACTCTCCATCTCCCTCAAATGGGTAACCCCCATCCCTTATTTCCTATTTAAACCCCATGTTCTTCAATTTTTCCCCACACCAAAGTTTCTTCCCCAAAGTTCTCCCTAAATCCCTAGACCTCCGGTGAGTTTTCCGACCAACCACCCTTCTCGGAGTTCCCGTGACCGCAGCCATCTTTTCCGGCGCGATCCCCGACCGGCGCCCACTTCCAGCGGCCTCCCGCGCGGCCCACTCCGGCCGTCCGATCGCCGACGTTCGCCCCCATTCGCCCCTGGTTGCTTCTCGGTGCTGACCTGTGTGGCCGTGTGCTCTGTCGGATTCCGTCCCCGAGCAGTTCGGTTCCGAGTTCCATTTCGGGATTTTCGTTGCACCTTCGGTTTGGGTACACTCTGAACTAATTTTATTTACTGTCTATGATGATATTGGTCCAACCCAATTCTTGTGGGAATTCGGGATTTCGGTTTCGTTCCGTTCTATTTTTGGTTTCGAAATTTTCCGACAGTTTTGGAATTTCTTTCAGTAGATTTTTTCCTCTTCAGGAAAATATTGCTGTGGATTTTCTGTGGGTTTTTCCGATGATTTCGGGATTTCCGTTTCATTCTCGGGTTTCCGAAAATTTGCGGGATAATTTGAAAATCTGATGGTGGTTCTGTTCTCTGATTCAGAGTTCCGGATTTATACATATATATATACTGGATTCTTTGCTATAAGAATAAAGTTTTGGAAAATGGTAGGAAGTTTTCCTTTAAAGTTCTGTTGTAGTTTTGGTTTATACTTGTGATGGAAATATTTTTCTCTTGGAGGGATGGTTCTGTTGGGTTGATTTGTTGGGTTCCTTAGTACTATTTGGTTATTCGGTTACATATAAATGCTGGATTGGTTTTGGAAAAGTATTTCTATATGGATGGTTATAAAATATCGGGTTTGGAATTAATTTGCAGGTTAACGGAAGCACTCCCAGTTTTTGGGTTGACCGAAAATAGAGGGAGTGCTGCCGAAATTTTTGGGAAATTTATTAAATGATTATTAAAATGATTTTTCGGATTAAATATTATTTAAATAATATTTTGGGCGACGACCTTAACGGTCACTGGGCCCCAACGCAATGCAAACGCACCGGTTCGACCGGACGTTGAGGCAGAGCAGTTGAAAATGAAGTTTGGACCAGAGTCTGAGACTCGAAATCAATTTAATTTAATTTATTAGTTGTAGGATAATTTATAAAGACTAACCAAATGTTTTCTCTTATTTAAATTTATGTAAATGGTCTGTAAGGGCATAAGCCCGTTCATTCCTGTTGGTGTGTAAAGTTTGTAATAGCTTAGTACTTTTTTATTTATTTGTTTTCTAGTTTGTTGGTTGACGTAAAACACGTAAAACAATAAATAAATATTTATTTTATTATAGAAAATAAAATAATTTTCTCACAATAAATAACTAGGAAAAGTACAAGTTTGTAATTCAACAAATTCACAACTTTCTCATTAAAAGAAAAACCTAAATTTTATATATATATTACAAAAAAATACAAGTTTTGCGAAACAGTCGGAAAGAAACAAATTTTCTCAAATAAATGTTAACATGATTTAGTTCATTCGCAAATTGATTTATAGAAACTATCTCGATAAGCGTGTAATTTAGTAACAACATAAAACTGGACTAGGACCAATTCTAGAGATTGTAACTAGCATACTTAGAATGGTTCAATTTTCTGATGTTGAGTCAGGATTCTCAATTATAGGATTTCAAGGACGGTACTAGTCTCCATCAACAATCCTTTTTCCAGTCATAATCCAAGGCAAGTACGGTTGTGGTTAATTACAGTTTAATTAATATTAGAATTTTGCATGTTAAATACACAATTGTTACACGTACTCTCTCCTAGAGTTACATATTGAATCATTGCATCGGGATAATGGGGAGTAGCGTAATTATCTATGATCAAAGCCCAATAGTTAATGAATGTGCGAGCTTACCCCTCTTCACACGGGGTTAGGCCAGACCGTATCAATAGGATACAATTGAATCATCCTAAACCGATCATAGATACTGCATACTCAATCACATTGTTTACTTCATAATTGAAAATTGTTGTTTCAAAATTATTTAATATTGCAAGTTTCTAATCATTATGCAAATTGTTATTTTCATAATTGTACTTGCTCCTTTCCTGACTGGATACCCCACCCCCAATAGGTTCTATTGATGAATCCGAGCTTCTGATTAATACTTACTATGACCCGGAGCTGTACCCTGCTGTGCTCCTAGAGGAGGTTCCTGATGATGATGATGACACTTCTGCTTAGTTGGAGTTTTAGTTTATCTTTTAAATAAAAGAATAATGTTATGTTAAAATTGTGGACAAGCTTTGTAATGAACAAGTTTTATTTTATCGTTTAAATAAATGTTGTGGCAATTATTAGTATCAATTGTTGTTGATTGTACCTGCATATGGATTAGAGCTTACTGCCGCTGTCTCAACAACGGTGCAGGCTGGGCATGATCCGAGTCGACCCAAGAAATTGGGATCGGGTCGTGACATATTTTTAGTGGTGGCCCATGCAGGTCCCTAACAACAACTTAGGAAAACCTAGGAAACAGTTAGAACACTAGAACATCAAATTGCCACAATATAGGACCGATATATACATACATATTATTATTAAATATTTTTGTTTGACTATAGATAGGCTACCTTGCTTATGTTTTTATCCTAAAACTTCCAGAGAATGACCACTGACAATACCAACCCTGCTGGCGATAGGATGTCAACACCTGACCACACCCCACCTCCCCAATCAAGTCCGGATCCTACACCTCGACAGCTGGCTGACCGTCCCCATAATACAACAATGGATCCATCATCTTCTCGGACGGAGATGTAACCTCCAGTAGTTATGCCTACTCCAGCTGCCCCACCGTTACCTGTGGACCCCACTGACCTCATCAATCTGCTAAGAGGAGTGCTAGAAACTCAGAGAACTCAAGCTGAAGCTCATCGCGAGCAGACGGCCATTATGAAGGAAGGCATGGAGAATGCCCACAATGTGGCAATGGCTGCATTGGAAAGAGGAGAAGCAGCTCAACAGGAACCAAGGCCTGCCAAGGTAAACATAAATTTAAAAGATTAATTTATGTAATAATAAGGCCATTTAATTAATGGAAATCATATTGCCAAGGTGGGCGATATTGAGAGCTTTAAGAAGCAGAACCCTCGACCTTTCAAGGGTACCGAGGGAATTGTCTATGCTGATGAATGGCTTGACAATATGGAGCGTCTTCTGAGCGTCGCTCGACTTCCAGAAGACCTCAAGGCCGAAGCAGTGGGACTTCAACTGCAGAATGTAGCTAGCACCTGGTATCGGAATGAACCCCGACTCCAGGATAGACAGGTTGACTGGGACACTTTCAAGAAGTTGTTCCAGAGGAAATTCTTCCCAACTTCTGAGATGCGGGAGATGGAGCGACAATTCCAGAACTTAAGCAGGGCAATATGACTGTGGGAGAGTATGCGGCAGAATTCGGCCAGCTCAGCCGATTTGCCAAGAACATGGTGGCTGATCCTGCTGATCGTGCTGAACGATTCAAGTATGGACTTCGAGAGGAGATTCGTACTTATGTGATCTCTGGCGGAGCTAAGACTTATGAGAAGATTCTGGAGAGAGCACAAGATATAGAGAAGAGCCAACCTGCCCGTTCAAAGAGAGATTATCCTGGAACTAGCAACTTCCAGGAAAATCAGAAGAAGCCCAACAACAACAACAACAGGCCTCAGTATCATCAGCAAGCAAGGAATAATGATGTAGCACCCCAGAAGCAGATCCCTATCTGTAGCTATTACAAAAGGCCAGGTCATCAGGTGAACATCTGTCGGAACTGGCTTGGACAATGTCTGATCTGTGGGTCTACCACCCACCAAGTGAAGGACTGCCCCTCAGCGACCAATAGAGCTGGAGGAAATCAACAGAGGGGACCTCTTCCCACTCAGCAGCAACAATTTGGGCAGCATCAACAGAGGACTGGGCGAGCTTTTGCCCTAACTGCAGAGGAACCAGAGCAGGAGCATGAACCTAATGCGGATGTCATATCAGGTTACATCTATGTACATTCTCATCCTGTATTAGTTTTATTCGACTCTGGTGCAACACACAGTTTCATAGCAACAAAGTTTATCTCTGCACACCACATAGTTACGGGCCTTAGCAAGAGGATTTGTAGGGTTATGACTGGAGGTGGACCCCTACCTATAACAGAAACCTGTAATTGCCCTATTTCAATATCTGGCCATAAGTTTGTAGCACCTTTACTGGTAATACCCTTGCCCAACTATGACATAGTCCTTGGAATGGACTGGTTGAGCAAGCAGCATGCGCTGATAGATTGTCACAGAGGATGTGTAATCTTCAGCCCACCTGGAGGGCCAGAGTTTGAAGTCTCTAGAGCTCCGGAGGTTATGGAGAGTATTGTCTACTCTATTACTGAAGAACCTGGACCACCCCATCCTATCATAGCGGAATTTATGGATGTTTTCCCTGATAGTCTTCCTGGGCTACCCCCAGATCGGGATATAGAATTCACTATTGATCTAGTCCCTGGCTCTTTCCCGATTTCTAAGGGATGTTATAGAGTCAACCCGAAGGAGGCCAAAGAGATAAAGGAGCAGATCAACGAACTGAAGTCTCTGGGATTCATTCGAGACGGGGCTTCACCCTGGGGAGCACCTGTTTTGTTTGTGCCCAAGAAGGATGGAACGGTGAGGATGTGCATCGACTACCGGGCGCTGAACAATGTCACAATCAAGAACAAGTACCCTCTGCCCCGGATTGATGACTTATTTGACCAGTTGAGTGGAGCCAAGGTGTTTTCCAAGATTGATCTCAGGTCTGGCTATCATCAGATCAAGGTCAGGAAGGAAGACATTCCCAAAACGGCATTCAACACTAAGTATGGGCAGTTTGAATTCTTGGTCATGCCGTTTGGTTTGACGAATGCTCCTGCGGTGTTCATGAACCTTATGAACAAGGTTTTCTATGAATACTTAGACCAGTTTGTCATCGTCTTCATTGATGACATACTGATCTATTCAAAGACGAAAGAGGAGCACGAAGAGCACCTCAGGAAAGTTCTGGAAACTTTGAGGAAAGAGAAGCTGTACGGTAAGCTATCCAAGTGTGAATTCTTTCTAGACAAAGTAGATTTTTTTGGCCATGTTGTCACAGGAGAAGGAATTTCTGTGGATCCTAAGAAGATAGCTGCTGTGGAGAAGTGGCCTACCCCAAGCTCAGTTGCTGACATCAGAAGTTTCTTGGGCTTGGCGGGCTACTATCGAAAGTTCGTAAAGGATTTTGCTAGAATTGCTGAACCAATGACCAAGTTGACTCGGAAGAATGAGGAGTTCATCTGGACGGAGGACTGTCAAGCAGCGTTCGAGGAGTTGAAGAGGAGGCTCACCACTGCACCAATCCTTGCGCTACCCGCAGGATCTGGTGGTTTCACAATCTATAGTGACGCCTCAGGCAAAGGACTGGGTTGTGTTCTTCAACAACATGGGAAAGTGATTGCTTATGCATCTAGGCAATTACGGACTCATGAAAAGAACTATCCCACTCATGATCTGGAGCTTACTGCAGTGATCTTTGCATTGAAGCTTTGGAAACATTATCTCTATGGAGAGAGAGTAGAAATATACACAGATCATAAAAGTCTGAAGTATGTTTTCACTCAGAAAGAGTTAAACATGAGGCAAAGGAGATGGCTGGAGTTAATGAAGGATTTTGACATCGACTTGCAATACCACCCGGGTAAGGCTAATGTGGTCGCTGATGCACTTAGTCGATACCCAGTGGCGATGTTCTTAACCAAGGAGAGGCACCTGTTGGAGGACATTGAGAAGCTTGAACTGGAGATTGTACTGCCTGGACGGAAGGAATTGGATGCTGATTCTGTATTGATGAAGTTGCAAGTGAGCTCGTACCTGATGGACAAGGTCAAGGAGACGCAGTTTCAAGACGAGGCACTTTGCAAGCTGAGAGATCAAGTGTTAGCAGGAACACTGGAGGATTTCTCAATCGCCAGCGATGGAGCCCTGAAGAATGGTACGAGGCTTTGCGTACCGTCTGGCGAACTGAAGAACGAGTTGATAAAGGAAGCGCATCAGTCTCAATATTCCATACATCCTGGAGCCAATAAGATGTATCGGGATATGTGCACTATTGTCTGGTGGAGTGGAATGAAGAAAGATGTCACCAGGTATGTTGCTAGATGCTTGATTTGTCAACAAGTGAAGGCTAGTAGACAGAGACCTGCAGGACTTCTACAACCGCTGGACATTCCAGAATGGAAGTGGGAGCACATCACGATGGATTTCGTGTCAGGACTGCCTCGTTCCCAAGGAGGGAAGGATGCCATCTGGGTAATTATGGACCGACTAACCAAGTCAGCTCACTTTATCCCCTTCAAAGTTGGTTTATC
This sequence comes from Iris pallida, assembly GCA_029216955.1. Lineage (NCBI taxonomy): Eukaryota > Viridiplantae > Streptophyta > Magnoliopsida > Asparagales > Iridaceae > Iris > Iris pallida. The sequence continues at coordinate 7,955,811 of JANAVB010027399.1, forward strand.
CACTGAGAAGTTGGCAGCATTGTACATGCGGCACATCTACCGGATTCATGGCATACCGGTAAGTATTGTTTCTGACCGAGACACTCGTTTTACCTCACATTTTTGGAAGAGCTTGCATGACAGCTTGGGGACTCAGTTGAAGTTCAGCACGGCTTATCATCCTCAGACTGATGGGCAATCTGAGAGGACTATTCAGACACTTGAAGATATGCTGCGAGCTTGTGTCTTGGAGTTTGGAGGATCGTGGGAAGACCATCTGCACTTGGTAGAGTTTTCTTACAACAACAGCTACCAAGCCAGTATTGGTATGACCCCATTCGAAGCTCTTTATGGACGTCGTTGCCGTACACCACTGGCATGGGATGACGTTGGTGAAAGAGTACTGCTGGGTCCAGAGATGGTGACTGACGCAGCAGAGAAGGTGAAGATAATCAGAGACAAGCTCAGGATTGCTCAAGACAGACAGAAGCACTGGGCAGACAGCAGTCGTCGACCAATGGCATTTGAAGAAGGAGATAAGGTCTTCGTGAAGATTTCTCCTACCAGAGGGACAATCAGATTTGGTAGAGCTGGGAAGCTGAGTCCCAGATATATTGGCCCGTTCGAAGTTCTGAGCCGGATTGGAGAAGTGGCGTATAGGTTAGCTCTACCAGCTAATCTAGAAGGCGTGCATAACGTCTTCCACGTTTCACAGCTCAGAGAGTATGTACCTGATGAGAACCACGTCTTGGACCATTCAGAGTTGGAGATCGGACCAAGCCTCACTATACCAGAGAAGCCAGTGGCAATCTTAGACCGAGGTGAGAAGAAGACCAGAACCACAGTGACTCCCATAGTTCGAGTGATGTGGAGGCATGATTCCCCAGGCGAATCTACCTGGGAGCGAGAGGATGAGATGCGGGAGAAGTACCCGTACTTGTTTCAGACCTGAGGTAATTTTCTCAACCTAACTCTTTAAATTTCGAGGACAAAATTTTCTAAGGAGAGAAGGTTGTGAAACTCATAACTTTAGTTTACAATTATTCTAATTTTAATGGTTAAATAAATTTTCTAGAATAATGTTGGATGTAAATAATTAATTAAATTGATAATAATTATTTAAGTGTAAATTATTAAACATGAATTTTTGGTTTGTCAGCCAGACCCGAACCTGATAATGAACCCAATTGGTACTCAAAAATATTTTTTAAACAAAAGTATTAAATTTAAAAAAAAAATTATTATACATTATATTTTTCTAAAAAAAATGAATTTATATTTGGCCAAAGTAAATTGCTATGTTTTTAAACAAAAGCCATTTTATTAGCCCAGCCCAAACTTTTTTTCTAAACCCAAATTTTTTTCCTTCATGCCTATAAAACCCATTAATGGGTATAAACCCATTAAGCTTTTGTAACTTAAGCTTGCTGTAATCATTCATTTCCTTTAGGAATGAAGTGAATTTCGGTTTGGTTGTGTTGGAGGAATAAGTACCATTCATTTAATCCCTTAGTCCATTTATTTGTAATGAATAATATTCATTAGCTTGGTGGGTTGCTGAAGAAGCCTTCTTCTTCTTCTTCCCAACCAAAACCAACGTTGGTCCCTTGGTCTCCCCAACCGCTCGGCCCTTCCCCTCCTTGGCCGCCGAAATTTTGGAGGGAGGAGACTCTCCATCTCCCTCAAATGGGTAACCCCCATCCCTTATTTCCTATTTAAACCCCATGTTCTTCAATTTTTCCCCACACCAAAGTTTCTTCCCCAAAGTTCTCCCTAAATCCCTAGACCTCCGGTGAGTTTTCCGACCAACCACCCTTCCCGGAGTTCCCGTGACCGCAGCCATCTTTCCCGGCGCGATCCCCGACCGGCGCCCACTTCCAGCGGCCTCCCGCGCGGCCCACTCCGGCCGTCCGATCGCCGGCGTTCGCCCCCATTCGCCCCTGGTTGCTTCTCGGTGCTGACCTGTGTGGCCGTGTGCTCTGTCGGATTCCGTCCCCGAGCAGTTCGGTTCCGAGTTCCATTTCGGGATTTTCGTTGCACCTTCGGTTTGGGTACACTCTGAACTAATTTTATTTACTGTCTATGATGATATTGGTCCAACCCAATTCCTGTGGGAATTCGGGATTTCGGTTTCGTTCCGTTCTATTTTTGGTTTCGGAATTTTCCGACAGTTTCGGAATTTCTTTCAGTAGATTTTTTCCTCTTCAGGAAAATATTGCTGTGGATTTTCTGTGGGTTTTTCCGATGATTTCGGGATTTCCGTTTCATTCTCGGGTTTCCGAAAATTTGCGGGATAATTTGAAAATCTGATGGTGGTTCTGTTCTCTGATTCAGAGTTCCGGATTTATACATATATATATACTGGGTTCTTTGCTATAAGAATAAAGTTTTGGAAAATGGTAGGAAGTTTTCCTTTAAAGTTCTGTTGTAGTTTTGGTTTATACTTGTGATGGAAATATTTTTCTCTTGGAGGAATGGTTCTGTTGGGTTGATTTGTTGGGTTCCTTAGTACTATTTGGTTATTCGGTTACATATAAATGCTGGATTGGTTTTGGAAAAGTATTTCTATATGGATGGTTATATAAATATCGGGTTTGGAATTAATTTGCAGGTTAACGGAAGCACTCCCAGTTTTTGGGTTGACCGAAAATAGAGGGAGTGCTGCCGAAATTTTTGGGAAATTTATTAAATGATTTTTCGGATTAAATATTATTTAAATAATATTTTGGGCGACGACCTTAACGGTCACTGGGCCCCAACGCAATGCAAACGCACCGGTTCGACCGGACGTTGAGGCAGAGCAGTTGAAAATGAAGTTTGGACCAGAGTCTGAGACTCGAAATCAATTTAATTTAATTTATTAGTTGTAGGATAATTTATAAAGACTAACCAAATGTTTTCTCTTATTTAAATTTATGTAAATGGTCTGTAAGGGCATAAGCCCATTCATTCCTGTTGGTGTGTAAAGTTTGTAATAGCTTAGTACTTTTTTATTTATTTGTTTTCTAGTTTGTTGGTTGACGTAAAACACGTAAAACAATAAATAAATATTTATTTTATTATAGAAAATAAAATAATTTTCTCACAATAAATAACTAGGAAAAGTACAAGTTTGTAATTCAACAAATTCACAACTTTCTCATTAAAAGAAAAACCTAAATTTTATATATATATTACAAAAAAATACAAGTTTTGCGAAACAGTCGGAAAGAAACAAATTTTCTCAAATAAATGTTAACATGATTTAGTTCATTCGCAAATTGATTTATAGAAACTATCTCGATAAGCGTATAATTTAGTAACAACATAAAACTGGACTAGGACCAATTCTAGAGATTGTAACTAGCACACTTAGAATGGTTCAATTTTCTGATGCTGAGTCAGGATTCTCAATTGTAGGATTTTAAGGACGGTACTAGTCTCCATCAACAATCCTTTTTCCAGTCATAATCCAAGGCAAGTACGGTTGTGGTTAATTACAGTTTAATTAATATTAGAATTTTGCATGTTAAATACACAATTGTTACACGTACTCTCTCCTAGAGTTACATATTGAATCATTGCATCGGGATAATGGGGAGTAGCGTAGTTATCTATGATCAAAGCCCAATAGTTAATGAATGTGCGAGCTTACCCCTCTTCACACGGGGTTAGGTCGGACCGTATCAATAGGATACAATTGAATCATCCTAAACCGATCATAGATACTGCATACTCAATCACATTGTTTACTTCATAATTGAAAATTGTTGTTTCGAAATTATTTAATATTGCAAGTTTCTAATCATTATGCAAATTGTTATTTTCATAATTGTACTTGCTCCTTTCCTGACTGGATACCCCACCCCCAATAGGTTCTATTGATGAATCCGAGCTTCTGATTAATACTTACTATGACCCGGAGCTGTACCCTGCTGTGCTCCCAGAGGAGGTTCCTGATGATGATGATGACACTTCTGCGTAGTTGGAGTTTTAGTTTATCTTTTAAATAAAAGAATAATGTTATGTTAAAATTGTGGACAAGCTTTGTAATGAACAAGTTTTATTTTATCGTTTAAATAAATGTTGTGGCAATTATTAGTATCAATTGTTGTTGATTGTACCTGCATATGGATTACAGCTTACTGCCGCCGTCTCAACAACGGTGCAGGCTGGGCATGATCCGAGTCGACCCAAGAAATTGGGATCGGGTCGTGACACTACCACAAGGAGGTCCTATTTTCTTAGGGTACTATAACTAATACCAAAGTTTAATAAACTAATATCTTAAGTCATATTTCTAGTATTCAGGATAAATTTCATTCTTATTATCTAACAAATTTTATACAGCTTCGTAACTTTTACAAGTGATCGTAAAGACTCTACAGATTTTTGACTAGAATTAGAAACACCAGAATAATCAAAAGCAAAACCCCTTTCATTAGGTATGTACATTATTTTTTCTTCGGATAATATCCTCATAAAGTTCGCTACATAGAGGTTTAACATCTGCTCTTGCATCAATTCTCATAATGGTTGAAATGACAAGTGATACGATTGAGAGAATATATTGTTGAACTTTGGTATTAATTATACATCCAAAAAAATGCACATACACCACTTTAGAGAAGGCTTTTCGAAGATATGTCTTCAGGATAAAATGATTCGGTTAGCCTTGTACTGAAGATTAGACATAAGACTGTGTAGAATTCTATTATTGTATTAAGTTTGAAAATTTAAATTAGAGGATATAATCATAACATCGTGCTTAGGTAGGAAGTGAAATTGGAATAAGATAGTATCTTAGTCAAATGGACTTTCACTAAAGAGAGAGATATTAGATGATTATATAGGAATTGTATCTTATAATTGTGGAAATAAATTTGGCCAATAAGGAAGAAGAACATTGGATATAATGTATAAGTTGTGTTGGATCTATACAAATATCTCTATATATGGTTAGACTAGAAGATTGTCCAACAGTAAATATTATGTCAAGGTTATTAGATTTAGGTACCTTCTTAGCTTAGGTTTTATCCATACCTAATAAGTTAGGTAAATAAAAAAGTTAGATGTATTTGTAAGAATTATATAGTGCTTATCCATATAGCTAAAAAAGGGTAGATTGCCAATCATACAAATAAGGATACTTATAATATACTTATAGGAGTATAACATATAGTCTAGGGATTACTTATAGTTTTATATCTTCTGTAGGTAGTCGTAAATAAGGACTAGAGAATAGAGTTAGATATCTTACCTTGAATAGACTAATAAACCATAATTATGATAAACCCATGATCGATATATGTTAGTTAGGAATTCTAAAATGATTATAACTAGAACAGTTATATTTGAATTAAGGTAAATATAGTGGTTATAGGAAGAAAGAATAATATGAGGAGTATTATGCTGATGTAGAATACTTAATGAGAGGCAATGATAAAATTATATTAAATTTTAATTTGAAGAAATATGTAAATTGTGGAGTGTCATAAAGTAAATTGAGAAGAGGTTTACAATAAGGATCATCCATGACAACGTAATAAGGATTATGTCTCGTGATTTTGTAGTAACAAATTATTCTAATTATGTAATGGAATTAAACCTTTATTCCTTCCGAGTCGTGCCATAATTCCAAAAAAATCAACCCTTTCATTGGCATCCATACTTTTGTTTAGTGTCCATATCACTGTAGGTTCTAGTTCTTTACACTCTATTTTTCTTGACCTAGTCACTATAACTTAATTCTTCATACAGTTTTCACTACTAACTAAATCCTATAAGTTTCTCAAACTAATTGTATCCTACCTAGCTCTTAGATTGTGATGTCAACTAGGATCCAATTCATAACCGTATCTCACATCCTTTCGATAAACCCGATATGACTATTCACATTTAATCTTCTTCAACGGTGAATTCTCTTACTCTTTCTACCATGCTTATTTTAATTTTGAAAATGAAATTATTTTAAGTTGTGTAGAATGTAATCTCCGTATTTTTTAATTTATTTTTGTAATTATAATTTTTTAAAAATTTGATTTATAATCGTGAGAGTTATATATCACCTATGTTACACCTAGGTCATAACTAGAAAATATATGACATTATGTTAGATATGGACCTTAGATCACATATAGCCTCATAAACTTATTTATATTATTTTAGGATTTTTTTTTGGAAATTTTTAGAAATTTTTGGATAATTAAAACCAAGAAAAAAATTTTTAATGGCCTTGAAAATTTATTTGGGTCTACATGAAAATAAATTTATGTTGAACTTTTATGTTAGTGTTAGGAGCCCTATATAGTTTTTCTGTTATTTATTTTGATTTTTTTTGCAATTTTTTGGAATTTATTAGCAGTTATTTGTACTAAAAACTACTTAATAATTAATTTTTGAAATTAGAAAATGAATTACCTAGTCAGCAATCCAGTCAGCTGACCAGTCAACAGAAAAGTTAACATCTAGGGCCCCCATGTCAGCCACCTGCCAAACAGCGGGCCCACAGGTCTTCGAACTTAATATTAAAAACCCTAATTTTGTCGATTTAATAGTTAGAGAGAAAGAGAGTTATTCTAGGAAGATATCTTTGGTTCTTCGAACTTAGTGAAGCGATTGCGGCCGATCCAGAGATCAAAATCGTGCGCCATTTTTTTATTGGAATCGTCTCGAGGTAATGTTTTAGAATCTACAATTTATTTATGAAATTGGAAACCATAATTCCTGTAAAATTATTTGAGTGTTAGTTGGTCGAACATGATTTTGGTTTGTTGTTTTCTCCAAACTTGCTTTCATCATCCGTTTGATATTTTGGAAATATGACACAAAGACCTACAACAGAATTTTTCCCCTGGATTTAATAGTTTAATTTGTGGAAGTCCTAAATTACTAGTAATCCATCATAACTATGAATCGTAAGCCGTATTTGCAATATCTTGCAAATGATTCAAGATTCGTGTTAACCATCGACTCCAGCTTTCTTGTAGCACTGAAATCTATTGGTTTGTACACTTAAATTTTAGGGTTGTGTCAGTTGACTTTTGGTCAATGGAATATCTAGATTTGCGTCCATGAATTTAGAAATTTACAACGTAGTATATTTTTTATGTTTAAACTTTGAAATTTAGAATAATTATCATAGAGACTAGTGTGACTTAGTTCTAGATAATTTGACTAATAGAATAACATAGGTGACTGAGAAAATAAATGACTTTGACTCGTCCATGTTTCCTAGTTAAGGAGTTGTTGGAATTAGTATAATTATGATTATTCATATTTATGTGTATATATATTTTATTTGTTATTTGGGCTGGTAGATATATACATAGAAGTATGGTTTGCTGGCACATGGATAATTCTAGCTAGACATTGACTTCGCCACTCAGCATGCTTGGACGTACACCAAGAAAGTATACCTTGTTGTATTTACTACTTTATATATTTATTTTCAGCATTGTCATTATTTCATTTCATATTTGTATTTAATTTCATATGTTAAACTACGCATCCAAGTCAAATGACATTGTTAGTCGATTTATTTTACTTCTATTTATTTTATGCATGTTGCCCTAGTTTTAGCGGATCACTTTATGATTGTGGGATATCATTATATCTCCTTTTAGCCACAAATATTACACGAATTGTGATACTTTGCTATTCACGGTCTTAAGTGTTCGACTTACCATCAATACGTGTTTGACGTGTGACGGTTAGATTCGTAACTACTATAACTAGTATATTAGAGACTCATGTAGTTACAAACATGACAAGTCATAGATACTGTCATAACCCATGCCTGCATGATTGTGTACGAGTGCGTGTATATGTCTAGCGCATGCCGCCGAATCGATGGTAGTGAACTGTCTAGACCTCAATAATAACAAACATGTTCATAAATTGATTTGCTCATCAAATCTACTAATCATGTGCCCAATATCAAATAACAATATCATCACACATTTCACAATCTCTTTAGTACATCTTTTACAAATATGTTCGAAGAAAAATCAGGTAAAGTAGTACATAGTTACAATCATCCATAACATGTACATCATCATCAAGTTTGAAAGTAAATCTATATATCATTAGTCCTAAGTCATCACTAATCCTCGTGTAGCCTCCATGCCAACTATTCCTACCACCTCGTCTTGTAAGCCATAAAAGCTAAGGTAGAAGTCATCATCACCTGTAACGTATCTAGTCTGGAAAGGAGAAAAGTACAACCCCACGAAATGAACATATACAATGTAAAACAGCAATGCAATAATAATGGTATAGAGTAACTTGTAACTGGACAATCGTACAATAACTCAAATAATGAACAATTAATCAATGCAATAGTGACTTGAAACATCAATCTAACATGTTATTGGCTGGTAACCACAATAAGTACAATAGAATACGGTATGACTTAACCAGACATAAACGATGTGTGATTAAGCTATTCAAAATATTACACTACGGGGGATTGATAACATGTAGACAAAATATTTTTCCAACCCGACACACAATCAAGATACAATCACAATACGATTAATGCACAATAGACTCATGTTAATCAAGTGTCCAATATGGAAATAATGTAATGCTAAAATACAAACTAAAGGTCAAGTCATAGTGTAATTGCCTTTCTCCAGGTGATTGCAATATATCTCTATACTACCTATAAATGGTTAAGAACTAATTAGATTATACTTGAAAATATTCTAAAGCATTCTAGAATATTCTAGAAATAACTACCTTCCTAATAGCTAATTATTAGCTACCCAAACATTAACAATATGTATATAACTATTTAGCTGATAAAATTACTAATTTATTTAGTTAAGAACTAAAATAATATTTTAGCTAGATATTTACAAATTAGTTAAAAACTAACCACATTACTAAACTGATTAATTGATTAAATAACTAAGCAAAGTTACTAACTAATCAATAAGCTAACTAAACAAAAATACCTTAGAACCCAGCCCAGCTCAACCAGTTATTAGGCCTTGCTCTCAGCCCAACTCATAAACTCGTTTCCCCTTTACTTTCCTTAATTTCTTCTCTACTGGGCTCAGTCTAGTCTCATCCCACAATCCAGCACACAAAAATAAATACTAATACTCTTCTCTGGAAGAGAGAGAATACAAACCTCTCTCGAGCATTATAAAAGAAGAAGAACAAAGAAGATTTGAGAGGATGGCGAAGAACACTCACCGGTTGTGGTGGTGGTCTTCTCGAGACAGAGGGCGGTGCTTGCAGGGAGAGCTCGGGGAAACGTGTGGTCATCGGGTCCGTTCTATGTCGCTCGTCTACTCGATTTTGGAGGCGACGATCAAGAGGTGGAACCGGAGGTTGTTGGGCCAGTGGCCGATGCTAGGGAAGGCGTAGTAGAAGGGATGACGGTGGTGGCTTTGGGTGGTGGGCTGATCGCTGTAAGAGTGGAAGACAGCAGTGGTAATCTAGCTTATTGCCAGCAGATCTATGGCGAGGAGGTGAGGTTGTGGTAGATCTGGAAGGTAGGGCAATCCAGACCACAGATCGAACAACCATGGCTTGCGGCTAAGGAGATAATGGCTCACCGAAGAATGCAGCTCCGACGTCTATGGTATGCTGGTTCGACTGGATCCTGACTCGGTGGGGCCCCCATGGTAAAGCGGCCAATGGTGGTACTCAATGATATACGGAGGAAACGACATCGGAGAGAGATGTGGCAAGGAGGAGGCTGGGTCATCGGATCAAAAGCACACGGGATGGTCACAGTGGCAGTGGCTCCGATCACGGTCAGTTATGGAAAGCACGGTGGGGTCCACGGAGGATGGCGACCACAAGGGAGTTCTTGGAAGAGCCGCTAGTGCTCACACGAAAGTGGTGGCGGTCGACTGAAACAGCGGCAACCAATCTATGCTGCAGATCGAGATCTCAAAACAACAGTACCGGACATGGTGGCAGATCGAGCAGAGTCTAGGGTTAAGGTTTTGGTAAATGTCTTCAAGAATTGGTATGAGTTTGGTTGTGTCGGTGTGTCCTCGAGATCGGACCCTGGGACACGAAGGAGATGTGAGATGGATTTGTGGATCGTGTCACGTCATACACAAAAATTGTATTTGTAATAGCTAGAAAATATTATAGAAATGGATGGACACAGACACCGTTCGGACACAGTCATTATGACTAGGTAAAAAAGTTTAGAATGCTATCCAAATAATAATTATGATATTTAGGTGTAATTAAGAAGATCCTAGTGTCACGACCCGCACCCGGTATAAGGGCACGCGTAAGTAGGTACGTCCAGGCTACGCTGCAACATCGACGATTGAATGTTGTCAAGGTCAACAATACTAACTAACACATCTCACAATATATATATATATATATATATATATATATATATATATATATATATATATATATATATATGAGAAACTGTTAATGATATCTTATCTCCAAAGGAGTATAGTATAATGATAATACATACTCAATCACAATAAACTATAAGGAAGATGATGGCACGATAATGATATAAAGCCATGAAAAGTAAATATGAAAATAGTCCAGAACATATAACCCAAATCTATATCAAAGCCTAACAGTCTAAATGTCTCCACATTAACATAAGTACAATATAGAAACATACAATGTCTCAAAGTCTAGTACAAATCCAGCACAATAAAATACTAATACTGACTAGGCTACATCAACTGAAGTCTCCTTTACTGGGCTAGCTCATAGTACATAGGACAGAAGTCCCCTAGATCCTATGAAAAATGTTATCCAGTCAGGATTGGAGTGAAGCAAACCTCTAATAGTAGTTCCAATTAAATAGTTATAGTAAGTAATACATGATGAGTAGAAAAGACTCAATCCAAAAATAAAATAAAATAATAGTTAAAGAAAGGCAATAAAGAATAAGCATGTTGAATCAAGATAGTATGGCAATAAAGACAGTAAATAAAAGAGAACTAAGCTAAGATAGATATGATGTGTCCAGTAGGCATAATATAAACCAGCAAAAAGGAAACTAAACTAGTGTGTTTTAAAATACCACTTTCGATATGTAAACGGCTAGGGATAATACGGCTCATCGCACGTGAGGTGTGTGACTGCAATCTTTTCAGATTAGACTAGTAGGGAGTGGCTCCAGATTTTAGAAATATTTACATGTTTACTCAAGTATTTTCTCCGCCGAACTAGTATAATGAATCCAAATACCAACACACAAATCAAGTACGAGATAAGCCAGATAAAAGTTGGTGATGCCAGTAGTGAGTCCTGATTTAGAGGCCAAACAAGTATGACGTACGTGTCGCATAAGAGTGAACCCATAAAGTACCAATCCGGGTCTCCATCGTGTCAAAAATCAAGTAATACATACGATAAACCAGAATTATAAAAATTATCAAATATTGGAAACTATCAAAGAATGTACTAGCCTGTCGTCTTGAGCAATGTATAAAGATCAATTCCCAAAATAAAGTCACAACGACCTAAATATGAATATAAATGTCAATTAGTGTTTTTGAGTGAAAATCATCAATATCTAATTTGAAATGTGATTTAAAATTTAATTCTAGGTCATGGAAGTCATACCAGGTCATACCTTGCTAAACTAGGTCAACTAATCATTATTTAGGTCATACCTACATAGGAATAGGGAGACTAGGTTCCCTACAAGCGTATCGACTCATATACTTGAATACCTTAATATTACCCTTTACTCTATATACCCATGTATCAATATACCCTACATATACCATGTATGCATATATACCCAATACCTTGGTTTACCAAGATGCCTTATGCCTATACCAATATTTACCCATATAATATATATGTATATTTCCATATATCCTATATTGATACTTATATACCCATACCATACCATATACCCTTGCCTTAGATCTATTCCCTATACCTATATATATACACATATATATATATTTCCTTTCTCGTGTGTGCAATTATATAACTATAGACTATACCCATAGGAATACCTTTGTTATCCATATAGTCATATAAATATGAATATGGTTAGGCTTCGAAACATGATACCTCATACCCCATATCAACTCTCTAGCATCTATATCCTACCATATTTACCCTTTTTTATTAGCTATGTGCATTCTCACTCTTACACACACACAAGCCATGCCTACTAGCAGCTGCTACCAGCACCCTCCCAAGCCTCCTGCAGGTAACTTGTACTGCTATATCTAGCTACCTATTGTAACAACTGCTTGCAATGGTTACTGTTGTTCCTAGCAGACCCTGCAACCACACACCCAAGCTCTTGCTACCTATACTACTGAATACATCCACACAAATATCTCACTATCGTCTATATACTCACACTCTACCCACATATATGCCAATACAACATATACATGTATCCTCGAAACCGAAATACATATTCATCATACTTATTTATGACTATGATACACCCGCTGCCTACAGATTTCCTGTAGTCTCACTTAAGATACAGTCCTTCTGCAGAGCATACTGTTGTAGTCTGCACAATAAAATCTGTGTGCTGCCTACTATACATAAAAATGCTCATTTGCAATTGCAGTGAGTATTACTTTCCCCTATATTAGGTACACACACAAATCCACATCCATATTTCCCTAAATCACTACATTGATACACGGGGAAACCCCCCTTCCTATCTCACTAATACATTATCACACACACTATACAACACTACCTATTGACACAAATATAAATACCCATATACTCATTTCCTGAAAACATACCTCATATAGCCCAAATCCAGTTTCCATAATGCCAATATCAAATGCGTATACTGTTACTACCCCTACCTTCTTCTCTACACCTACTCTCCTACTATGCCTTGTTGTGTAAAATCTTTTATACCCGAGCCTATTTACTGTTACAGCAGACCTCTAACCCTTCTAATGTTACACACATGTATCATACATTTATACACTGACTACCTATAGTTCTGCATATATATGCATTGCTACCTATGCTATTGTTCCCCTAACTCACACACACTCTGTTTAATAACAGCAGTTGTATGTAGTTAACATAATGCTGCACACACATTTCTACATCCAAGCATTGCATCTAGCTTTGACTACATACTGTTGTTGTGCTCTTCTTTTACTGCTATCCCCTTCCTGCTATCCTACTAGTAGACCATGCATTTCAGACACAGGAACCGACTCTGTAATCTACAAGAAACTGATATGTGTACAAGGACCACACAAGCTCAATACATCCCTCACTGCTTATGTACTCTAAAATATCTAAATGTACACTTCCACACTTTCTACCAGGATACCCACACTCACACACCCTCTATGAATATATACACACATAGCTATATATAAGTACACACACAACAACAACATGTGTGTATCCACATATACCCACATATGTCACATACATATGGATACACACAAAAAGAAGAAGAAATACTGACTTTTCTTTATTAGCGCAATGTACCATAAATCGAGTACGCCTGAGAGATCCTGCGCTGAGGATCCCGAAGTACAAAAAAGAATTCTGGGAATGGGACGATGGAGATCGAACGGTAGTTGCTCATTTACAACATTGACACTCCGATTACAAAAGTGGGAGAAAACCTAAAAAAATTGCTAACTCTCGGCTCACTAGCAAGAAGTGCAGCAATTTGGCTCTTGAAAATGCTTTCTGTTCTATCTTTTGAAGAGGGATGAGACCCCTTTTTATAGTAGTTCCTGAGCTGGAATGATGTTATACGCCCACATGAGGAAATCACACTGGTTTTTATATGGGCGCATAGTCCTGCCCTGTGTCCAGAATTGGACTTAAGGACACGCAATCCTAGCTAATTTGACTATTCTGAGAACATTGGTAATATTTATTTCAGCTTTCGGAGACAGTTGTGATGACTTGGACTTTCTGACTTGTTGATTGGCGATACATTGTTGGTTCTCCGTACAACCTCCAGGCAAGTATACCTTGTGGAACATATACAGTATTTACATAGTTTCTATCCCTTTATTGTACTCCTTTTCATATTGTCACATGATTCCATATTGTGATTGATTCGTCCTTGATTGCCTTACTTGTTCTAGATTACGTGCACGTATAGGTTATTTAACATTGATAGATTATTGGTCTTATCATGTTACCTTGCTTTGCGATTGAGTTGTCAGTTTCTGTATCTGTTCTTGACTTGACTAATCTTGACTGGGAGTATCTTGCATTGTACTACAGTTGAGATATACTATAGATTGGGAGTATCTTACATTATACTACGACCTATAGCCGATTCTTCTACCTTGATATCACTTGATTGACTTGAGACATGCCATAGATTAGGAGTATCTTACATTGTACTATAACCTATAGCATATATTGATTGATTGATTGACTTGACTTGCGACAGTATAAATTGGGAGTATCTTGTATTGTACTACGATTTATAGAAGTCTACTTGACTTTGTATCCTTTAGGAGAGGAGATTAATACTAGAATTGGCTAACCTTGAATGGGATTATTTTGTATTGTATTACAGTCAAAACCTACTATATATTGGGAGTATCTTGCATTCTACTACAAGCTATAGAGGTTAATCGATTGATTGGTAGCCAAGTCTAGTATTACATTTCTATATTTTAGAGATCTTTCTTGCACCGTTCTTATCCTCCATATATTTTATTTACTGTCATATTAGGATGCATGCTTTATGTATCTTGCTAGACCTCTGAGGACCTGATGATCTCTTCAGGTAGCTGATTGCACGGAGTTAGTTAGCTGAGCATGTGGTAGTTGACTTCATCTGCATGATTCAGGTATTTGTTAGTGATATTGATTTACTATCTTTCTCGTACTTTTATGATATATTCTGCTTATCAACTTAGTTGTATAGACTCATATTATTCTTGGAGTCTAATCGAACAATATGCTAATGGGCTGCAGACCATGACCCATACTTGTTCATTCTTGCTTTATATGATTCTTGTGGATTGAGATATAGTTTAGATTAGACATGATACCATGACCTTGACAGCTTATACGTACTCGAGTCGGGCTGGAGTCCGTTCGATACGTAGCTGGCTTGCTCACGAGCTCGCGTCCGAAAACCGGGTGGGGGTCATGACAAGTTTTTGTGGTGGCCCATGCAGGTCAGAGCATATCGTACCGGTTACGTAACTGTACTGGTACGAGCCTACGATAATGACTAAACCCGTAGAAATCTCAATCCACTCTGCCTTGAAAATTATCCTAGAAATTCTTTACATCCTTGAAAACTCCTTATTTGCTCTCAATTAGACTTTCTTGCTTTCCGTACCATTGATTCTCGTCACTTCCTATTTCGAGGAGACAAATGATCGTGTTGTCTAGGATTCATTAGAAATTCTTAAATTATAGTATAATATTGCTTGACTATTGAATAATTGGTTGTTTTTTTAGATATGAAAGATTTTAGTTGCCATATGCCTAGATATCTGTCGGTGGAATTATTAGCAATTAGTTAGAAGATCATAATATTTTAGTGACCATGTTTTGAGGAGTAGTGTGACCAAAGGTGGGTAGAAGTCCTCAAGTATTCGAAGTTATAAAATAGCTAGAGGAAGTTATAGAATATTTTTGAGAAATTAAATTTGAGGAGATTAAGGAAATACTAGACTTTGATTTTTAAGGAATAGTTATGGATTAGAATTTCGAGGACGAAATTATTTTTAAGGTGGGTAGATTTGTAGCCTCCCTTCCCAGAATTTTTGAATATTTTTATTATTTAATTGATTTGAATGGTGATTTTTAGATTTTATAGATAATTATTTAGTTAATTATTACGGTAGATGCCTTTAGCTATGGTGGAGTTTTAGACTACAAGACGACTAGGAATCAGGGCACGGATAGTGCAGTAGCGTGCTTTGATTAGTGTTTAACCATGGTAGGGAGTGCCAAGCCATCGGTGTGTCCTAACTAAAAAAATCAGGCCAAGCTATAGCATGACCATTAGAAATAGTTTAATTAATTATTATTAGATTTATTGACTTTGCAGGAACCCGGTTGAACCAAACTAGTCCAGACTGGACCCGAACTAAGCTCAAGCCCAAGCAGGCATATAGTGAGACCAAAAACGACCATATAGGCATATTTTATGTGTGTACAATATTTACTAAATTATTTTAGGTAATGATGTGCATTTTTAACTATTTGAATATTTATACAAAAATTGGTAATCTTATTATTTAATATTGTTTTACAATATTTTGGACCCGGATAAGGGTGAGTAGTATGGATTCACCAAACCACCAGTTAAGTATTACTTTATTATTTTGGTGATTAAATAAATATATTTATTACTATTAGATAATATTATTATTGGTTAATTGAGTATTTATTGATATATATATATATATATATATATATATATATATATATATATATGAGGTATATAATATAATATATGTGTATAAGTGTATGTGAATACAAATATATATATATATGTATGAATATATATATTATATATGGGTATGAATATATATATAAATAAATATTATATATTGTGTATGTGTACGTATATATAAATATAAATATATGTATATTTATATGTAAAAATATAAATATATATTGGTGTATACGTGTATATGTACATAAATATATTTATGTATGTGTACATGTGTATGTATATATAAATATATATATGTAGATGTATACGTGCATGTATATGTAAATACATGGGCATATATATATTTATATATGAAGATATATATTTATCTATGCTATAAAAAAAGAAATAAAATGAAAACAATTTAAATCAAGCCAGGCCCAGCCAAATCAAGCCGGGCCCAAGCCAACCAAACCAGCCCAGCTCAAGCTCGGGCCCAACTCGCCCAGGCCTCAGCTTTCCCAGCCCGAACACCATTCCCCTTCAGTTAGGTTTAAAACCGATGAGTATAAACAACCCGAGCAACCAAGAGCAGTAAACCCAGACCCCTGTTCTTCGCGAGGGAGGCCGAAACCCTAGCCGCGCCTCCCCAGTCATCCGGGCGGCCACCTCGATGCCGGAGTGCCACCGGGAGACCGCCGGAGTCGGCCAGGAGCCCTCGTGCGCACGCGAGTACAGTAGCACAACAGCAGCAGCATGCAGTTTCAAACACGACTTCGCAGGTATCTTACTGCCTCATCTCATCATGGTTTCTCGAACCAATTGGTTCGATAGGAAGACAACCTATACTACTCTCCATCCCTTCAAATAGTTTGAATTTAGGTACCCTATGTTGCCCAATAAAGCGACGCGAACATTGACGAAAAACTGATACAAAGCAAAACAGTTTTCTAGTTGAAACCTGAAATTGGAAGGCAATTCCTGATCAATCGGTTATGAATTTTAGAAATCTATTTGAACACCCTTTTAGACAACATATAGGGCATCACAACCCTTCTTGTAGATTCGAATTTCATTAAACAGATAAAAAGTTATTCGATTCTGAAGTTGACCAAAAACCTGTTTTAAAAACTAGAAAATTGTCCGATACGACGTGCGTCCAGCCAATACGGGCGACGTGGTCGCGAATCGAAAGCATCGAAAGGTGCGTAACGGCTTCGTGGTCGTGTGGGGTTTGATGGAATTCAAATTTGTCGCGTGTGCTCGACGAATTTGATGCGTATCCGTAAAAAATTATCGTATCAGCCTCTGTGTAAATTCTCCAATTACTTTGTGCATGCTTGTCAGATCGAGATGAAACTTACGCCAACAGGACCGTATCGTTTTTATGGTCCTGCATGCCAAGTTTGGTCTAATTCTGAGATAGTCGAATCGGAACGCCGATTTGCGAGCCCCACGGTCCGATTCAACGGGCAATTTTGTGCACGGCCTAGCAGAATCAAACTTTGGACATATGGTTGGGTTCGTATCGGAAAACTGCATCCATAGACATATAGTTTGACGACTTTAGAGACCAATAACTCTGGTACAATTTTCGGTGCAAAGCGGGTCCAACGGCGGACATCATTTTTGTTCAAAATTATCGTTTTGCCCCTATGTCCAGAATTGGACTTAAGGACAAGCAATCCTAGATAATTTAACTATTCTGAGAACATTGGTAATATTTATTTCAGCTTTCGGAGACAGTTGTGATGACTTGGACTTTCTGACTTGTTGATTGGCGATACATTGTTAGTTCTCCATGCAACCTCCAGACAAGTATACCTTGCCGAACATATACAATATTTACATAGTTTCTATCCCTTTATTGTACTACTTTTCATATTGTCACATGATTCCATATTGTGATTAATTCATCCTTGATTGCCTGACTTGTTCAAGATTACGTGCACGTATAGGGTATTTGACATTGATAGATTATTTGTCTTGTCATGTTACCTTGCTTTGCGATTGAGTTGTCAGTTTTTGTATCTGTTCTTAAATTAACTAATCTTGACTGGGAGTATCTTGTATTGTACTACAGTTGATATATAATATAGATTGGGAGTATCTTATATTGTACTACGACCTATAGCCGATTCTTCTACCTTGATATCACTTGATTGACTTGAGACATGCCATAGATTGGAAGTATCTTACATTGTACTACGACCTATAGCATATATTTATTGATTGATTGATTGATTTGACTTGCGATACTATAAATTGGGAGTATCTTGCATTGTACTATGATTTATAGGAGTCTACTTGACTTTGTATCATTTAGGAGAGGAGATCAATACTAGAATTGGCTAATCTTGACTGGGATTATCTTGCATTGTATTACAGTCAAAACCTACTATAGATTGGGAGTATCTTGCATTGTACAACAAGCTATAAAGGTTAATCGATTGATTGGTAGCCAAGTCTAGTATTACATTTCCATATTTTAGAGATCTTTCTTGCACCGTTCTTATCCTCCATACATGTTATTTACTGTCATATTAGGAGACAAGTTTCATGTATCCTTCTAGTCCTCTGAGGACCTGATGATCTCTTCAGGTAGCTGATTGCATGGAGTTAGTTAACTGAGCATGTGGTAGTTGACTTCATCTGCATGATTTATGTATTTGTTAGTGATATTGATTTACTATCTTTCTCGTGCTTTTATGATATATTCTGCTTATCAGCTTAGTTGTATAGACTTGTATTATTCTTGAAGTCTAATCGAACAATATGCTAATGGGCTACAGACCATGACCCATACTTGTTCATTCTTGCTTTATATGATTCTTGTGGATTGAGATATAGTTTAGATTAGACATGATACCATGACCTTGATAGCTTATATGTACTCAAGTCAGGCTGGAGTCCGCTCGATACGTAGCTGGCTTGCTCACGAGCTCGCATCTGAAAACCGGGTGCGGGTTGTGACACGCATGTAGGCTGCGAGATCGTGGGATGGTCGTGGCGTTGACAT
Source organism: Iris pallida (assembly GCA_029216955.1). Classification (NCBI taxonomy): domain Eukaryota; kingdom Viridiplantae; phylum Streptophyta; class Magnoliopsida; order Asparagales; family Iridaceae; genus Iris; species Iris pallida. Next base: position 7,975,124 of record JANAVB010027399.1, read on the forward strand.
GGCCGCATGCTTCGGTGCACGATTGCTCGTGGAGACTGACGTGGCCGTACGCTTCGGTGCATGTTTTGATCATGGCGTTGACTGAGTCAGGCTTGGATGTATAGACCTGTTTCAGTCTATGCACCCTCTTTCTGGGGGAGCTTGTCTTGGGGGCATAGAGCTTCACAGGGTAGCTTGGGCGCATAGAGCTTCATAGAGTAACTTGGGCGCATATGTGTTCATTTAGACGTATATGCTCTCATTGGCTTGGGCGCATAAAGCTTTATTGTTGAAATTATCATGCTTCTACAAGACCCCCTTCAAATTTTTTTGATACTTGAACGAGTTTGAAATACTTTAAATGAAGCATGGACCGTCTTCTCGTGAGCGCATAGCACAGCTTTCTCTTTGGGCGCATAGCGTTTGGCCAGCCTGTCAGGAAGACGACTGTTGAGATCTTCTTCAAAAATCTGAACTGACAGATTCATCGGGGTAGAATTTGAAGAGATCCATCCTTCATACGTCGTCCACGTCAGCAAGTGGCAGTCGCATAGTGTGCAAAAGGCTGGATATTCACTTGGGCGCATAGGATATGGTGGGCGCATAGCGCACAATGGGCGCATAGGTGCAAAGAAAATAATAGGCGCATAGGAAGTGGCACATCCTATAAATAGGCTCTGAATAAGAGAGAAAGTTCATTATTCTCCTCTCTTAGAATTTTCAAAAAGACTCTTCTTCTTCTTTGTTTAAGAACCATGTCTCCCAAGGTCGCCAAGATATCTGCGAAGGGCAAAGGGGCTACACCGAGTGGCTCTCCACCTGCGGCAGCGTCCTCACCAGTCCAGGACCCGATTCTGGGTGAGGCCACGCCTCAAAAAACAAAGTCTCGAGCGTTAATTTGCGACTCTCAGACTTTTTTCTGCCTGGGTGTATGCGTCTAAGGCAACATACTTCTTTAAACATCATTGTGCGCCCACAGAAGTCATACGCCAACATTGTGGAGTGCTATGCGCCCACATATTACCGCGTTATGTGTCCACATGCTGTGGCATGTTATGCGCCCACGTATTGCTATACGTTATGCGTCCACATATTTGTCTTGGGCGAATAGTCCTTTGGGTGCGTAGCCCTTTGGGCGCATAGCTTTTGGGCGCATAAGAGCCCTTCAGCACTTTGTTTTTCCTGCGAATTTTTGAGTCTGACCTTCTCTTCTATCTTTGATTCCTGCAGCATCCATGCCGAAGGCTGAGACCATTGTGAAGCAGGAGATACTGCCTCCTTTTATCAAATAAGAGTCACCATTCGTTAAGGAGGAGGTGATACCAATGATTGAGGTAAAGGAAGGGCTGGCGCCCATCAGGGAGAGAATTACTCCCAAGATTGAGACTGCTGTAAAGGAGGAGCCCAAGTCTGAGGGTAGTAGCACTGGGAGTTCTGACCCTCCTGTCCCCGCTGAAGACCTTAATCAAATAGACCTTTCATATGTGAAATGGCTGAGAGAATGGTATATGCCTCAACACAATTATGATCCTCGACTGTAGGGATCCATAATTTGTCATGTAATTACTATTTTTGGGAACATGAAACAAAATCGGTGTAATCCTTTACTGGAGATGTACTCCTATGAATGTAACTAATTTAGAATAAGCAGAATGCATTCACTCTATCCTTTATTTGTGGTATTTGTAGTGCTTGTACTAGAGGGCCTAATACAATATTTGTGTTTGATAAATGACATCCCATTGGGGGACTTTTTTGTAGACATATTGCCCTTTTGTGTATCTGGGAATGCGAGCAAATAGATTCGAAACAAAATCCAACAGAGGTAATATGGACGTGATAGATTTTATGGTCTTAACACCGTGTCTTTTATCCTGGGTCAGGTACAAGTGTCAAGCCGGAAGACTATCGGTATCAGAGGTAGTGTGGACGTAGTAATAATATTTTTTGGTGGGTATTTTGTTGGGGAATTTTGATGTGGACCGATTATCCATTTTATATTCAAGTTTTTTTTGAATATAGATAATAGGTTAAACGAGGCTGCTAATAGAGGTAATATGGACGTAATAGCAGAAGATGTTCTATATCAGACCAGAGGTAATATGGATGTGGAAAGATATATAACGTTAGATGGGAGTGGATAATTCAGAGGTAATATGGACATGATTATTCTTGATGAATGCTTTGCTCAGAGGCTATGTGGACGTAGCAAAACATTTCTTAATCATTCCACTAGGGAAATAATTATCGGAGAACAATTCAGAGGTAATAGGGACGTGACTTGTTTTCGTCAAACTGTGTTTGGACTGAGTCAAAAACAGAAATGATTCCACTGGGGTAATATTTTGGAGGACCTTTTATCCAAGGCGTATTTAAGACTCTTAAAATACGGATAATAGTTAGATAATTTTTGAATCACATAAACATTGCACTGTACATTTACATGACTGAACATATGTGAACATTAAAAAAAAAGGTTACACATAGTATTTCTTTAGGAACTTGCCGTTGATAGGCATCATGAGCAAGTCACCATCAGGCTTGGTTAGTCGGTACGCACCGTTAGAATATACTGATTCTATAATGAAAGGACCTTCCCATTTAGGCTGAAATTTTCCTTTCATTTTGTGTGTCATGACCATTTGTCTTCTTACTGCTAAGACTAGATCACCGACTTGGAAGATTCTTTCCTTTACCTTTTTATTGAAGGCTCTAGAAAGACGTGCTTGGTATAGCTCAATATGCCGCTGAGCTAACAAGCATTTTTTGCCTAGCACTTCGAGCTCTTGTAGATGCAGACGGTAGCTTTCTTCGGTAGTCAACTCGCTGGCTAAGACTACTCGAAGAAAAAGAATCTAGATTTCCAGGAGAAGAACTGCTTCGCTCCCATAAACCAGAGATAATGGCGTACTGGTTGTTGGAGTCCGGACTGTTGTACGATAGGCCCATAAACATTTACCGAGCTTCTCATTCTAATCGTGCTTGTTTGAAGACACAAACTTCTTATAAAGTTTTATGATGGTTTTATTGAAGGCTTCTGCCAGCCCATTAGTCGCTGGATTGTAGACAGTAGAAGCTACGTTCAGGATTCGATTCCTATCGCAGAACCGATAGAATGTATGTCTTACTAATTGTGGACCATTATCATGGATGATCCTGCAAGGTAGGCCGAAGCGGTAGAGAACGTGATGTTTGATAAAACTGATCACGTTTGACGCCTTCACTTCGGTGAGCGGTATAGCTTCTGCCCATTTGGAGAAATAATCGGTTATGGCTAGGATGAACTGATGTCCTCTGGAAGATGGTGGGCTGATTTGTCCTATAACGTCCATGCCCCAAGCTTCAAAGGGCCAGGATGCTGCCATCAGGTATAGAAACTCCGAAGGTTGATGAATGAAATAGGCGTGGAACTGACAATCTCTATACTTTTTTGCATATTCAACAGCATCTGCTATCATTGTGGGCCAATAATAGCCCATTCGTCTGAGGCGATCTTGTAATTTGGGGCCTGGTTGATGTGCACCACAAACTCCATCGTGAGCCTCCCGGAGTGCATGTTTGGCTTCTGTGTCTAATAAACATCGTAACAGTAGCCCGTCGTAAGAGCGTCGGTATAGCATCTTGGTAACTGTGTCGTAGTAAAATTTGGGGGATCGCCTTTGGATAGACATTGCTTCCTTCAGGTCCTAGGGGAGGATTCCGTAGATAGCGTAGTCTATGAAAGGAAGTCTCCAGTCTTTAACATCGTCGTTTCTTTCCATTGTGTAACTGTGATGAATATACAGGGAATTTTTCACACAGGTTAGTTCTCGACCAGACATTGTGATCGACTGCTGAGTATTGGTAGGGACGGTCAAGGAAGCAGTGAGACCGGCTAGAGCATCTGCTTCTATATTCTGTACTAGAGGCACGTGCTCGATGAAGAATCCAGCGAAAGTAGATGCCAATTCGATTGTTGCTCTGTGATAGTGGATGAGATCTTCATGACGAATTACATAATCCCCTCGGACTTGACTAACTATTAGCTTGGAATCATCGTAAGCTTTTAGATAGTCAACTCCCAGCTGTTTTGTCAGTTGCAGACCGATTCATAGGGCATTATATTCGGCCACGTTGTTGGTGTATAGTTCCACGAGAGAATATACACGATGTATAACCAGATGATCAGGTGATACGAGCATGACACCTACTCCATCCATAATATTTCCTTTGGGACATGTTCTTGATGCACCGTCAAAGAACATTCGCCAAATGGGAATTTCTTCAGTTGTAGTATTAGACTCCACTACTTCATCGGGGATTTCGTCGTAGAGTTTAGATGATTCTGGCACCGGATGAGCTGCTAGGAAATCAGCTAATGCTTGGCCTTTTACTGCCTTCTAAGGAATAAAGAGCATATCGTATGGAGTCAACAGTATTGCCCATGTAGCTAAACGGGAATTGAGAGAACCCGGTTTAGTCATGAGTATTCTGAGAGGATTAACTTTAGATATGATGTGGATAGTCTGCCCAGACACATAGTGGCGTGTCTTCAGGATGACAAATACCAGTGCAAGGCATTCCTTTTCCACATGTGTGTATCTGTGCTCGGCACCAACCATTATGCGGCTGAGGTAGTAGATTGCCTGTTCATGGCCGCCTTTATTCTTCTGAGCTAATAGGGCGCCAAGAGAGTGGTCCACATCGCATACATATAATAAGAAAGGCTTCCCCATTATTGGAGCTAGCAGTATGGGAGGGCTTGTGAGATACGCCTTGATGCCGTCGAATACACGTTGACATTGTTAAGTCCAGATGAAAGATACGCCTTTCTTCATGAGTTGAGTAAATGGTTAACACCTCCCAGAAAGGTTTAAAATGAATCGTTTAATGTAGGCTAGCCTTCCTTGCAGTCCGCATAGCCCTTTGAGGTTTTTTGGAGGATGCATATCGAGGATAGCCTTCACTTTCTCTGGGTCAAGATGTATACCCTTTGAAGTGATGACGAAACCAAGGAACTTGCCACCGGAAACTCCCAGAAAAGACTTGGTTGGATTCATCTTGAGTTGGTGTGCACGCATTAGTTCGAACACCGTTCTCAAGCCTTGGAGGTGGTTGCCCTTGAGATGACTTTTAACTGCGATATCGTCTATGTAGCACTCTACTATTTTGTGTAAATGTTCACAAAAAATTGTGTTCATGGCTCGTTGGTATGTCGCCCCAACATTTTTTAATCCGAAGGGCATCACCGTATAGCAGTATATGCCCAACGGTATTCGAAAAGATGTGTGCTTCTCATCATCGGGGAACATCTTGATCTAGTAGTAGCATGAAAACCCATCCATGAAGGACATCCGCTCGAAGCTGCAAGTATTCTCGATCATTACGTCAGTTATCAGTAGAGGGAACTCGTCTTTCGGGCATACAGAGTTCAAATTACGGTAATCGATACAGACTCGAACTTTACTATTCTTTTTTATGATTGGAACTATGTTGGCAACCCTGTCAGGGTGTTGTTCTTCACGAATGAATCCACTGGCAATGAGCTTCTTGACTTCATTCTCGATGGCCTCTATGACATCTGGTCGGAATCGTCATTGTTCCTGCTTCACTGGCTTAGCTTTAGACGAAATATTCAGGTGATACATAGCGACTTTAGGGTCCAGGCCTGGCATGTCTTCATAGCTCCATACGAAGATATCCATGTATTCTCTTATAAGCTGTATAAGAGATTGGCGTTCATCGCTAGATAGACTTTTACTGATGAAGATTGGTTTAAAAGATGATTTATCTCCTAAATTGACTTGGATGACTTCGTCTTCGATAGGTGGTTCACGTTGTTCGAAGCGCAGCTTCAACCTAGTATCCATATTTTGAGCCCATTTTCTAAGCTTGATTGATTGGACATCGTCCGCAATTTGGTCAACAGAAACCATGTTGACGGACAGAGTTGCTTAGAACATGTCGCCAATGCTGGAGCCTGAGTCCCAGAGGAAGGAATCAATAGAATGAGAACAACGATCTACTTCATCATCTAATCTTTCAGGAGTTGTTGGAGGAGTGACATAACCCAAACCAATTCCGTTTCGTTGATAGTAGTTCTCTGGGTTTATCGGGAGGAGCGAAGTGTCGTATTGTCAACCTATCGTCCCCGGTCGTAATTTTAGCCCCTGGTCCCTTTTGATGTCATATCCCATGTTCTGGATGATATTCTTGGCCTGCTAACTAAACCAGAAAAGTTGTATTTTCCCCGAGTCATAGTTAGCTTCCGTGTTGTGCTTGGGAGAAGTAGAGTCCGGAATGAACTTTCTCTCGCCAATTATACGACCAAAGATGATTAGTTCTTCATCCTTCTTTCTGGCCGGAACGAAGAAGTAGTGGATATCTTCTGGGTAAACTTTATTCTGCAGGTGAGGCATCGTGACCGGTATGCATAGGTGTGGTCCGATGCCATACTCTAGAGCGTATATCGTACCTATGTAGTGTTTTACAGATTGATAGACATCGGAGTAATTCAAAGATAAACCTTTACTAAGAAAATATGCAAGTTCTTATTCAGGGATAACATCATCCGCTGAAGGTACATTATTATGAGTATTGATATACTCATCGAGAGGATCATCATCTGGAAGAGGAGCCACAGTCTTGGCCAAGTTCACCACGTAGGGTAATTCTTCGGGATTAGGAGGACGGACATCAGCAGGTTCCTCCGGGGTGTCTTGCTGAGAGTGATGGTCAATGGTTTGATTTTGTCAGGGTTCTTCTTTTTCACCCAGATTATGAGAGGTTTCAGGAGTACTTTTTGGAGTAGTACGTCCTTTGACTCAGATAATCAGGGGACCATCATTGGAGGATGAACTTGCTTCAGCTTCATTGTCAGCTTCGTTGTCGTCATCCTTGGGGGGGCTGAGATTGGTTAAGTACCGAACCTCCATAGTAGGCTTCGATGCCCTTAAAAGGATCGACATCGGCAAACTCCGTCTTCACGACACCGTCGCTGTTGACGTACTTAAAGCACCGGTGAAGTGTGGAAGGAACGATTATGTTCTCGTGTATCCATAGATGTCCCAATAAGACTGTTAACGATACATTAACATCGATCACATAGCAGGAAACCTTCATTCAGCGATTACCGATCTGGCACTTGAGATGGATCTTGCCCAGCGGGTGGCTTCGACCAGCATTGAAAGCCATGATAGTTGTGTTGGTTGCAGATAGCTTGTGTAAAGGGATTTCCTAGAATTTAAAGCAAACTTCTAGGAATGATGTTGAGAGAGGATCCTGGATCGATGTACATGCGGTCCACCTTGATCGTGCCAATATACGCTGTATAGTACAGGGGTCTATCATGACAATTATTTTTGAGTAGCATGTATCACGACCCACATCCAATTTTTTGGACGCGAGCTCGTGAGCAAGCCAGCTACGTATCGAACAGACTTCAGCCCGACTCGAGTACGTATAAGCTGTCCAGAGTAGGGTATCAGGTCTAATCTAAACTATATCTCAATCCATATGAATCATATAAACAAAAATGAATAAGTATGTGTCATGGTCTACAGCCCATTAGCATATTGTTCGATTAGACTCCAAGAATGACATGAGTCTATAATTAAGTAGAGTATATCATGGCATGGAATATAACGCACGAGAAGATAACAAAGAATATCACAAGAAAATACCTATATCATACATCGTAATCCTCTACCATCCCGCTCTGCTAACTCCATGTAGTTGCTAAACCTGAAGAGATCATCAGGTCCTCAAAGGACTAGCAAGATACATATAAACATACCTATCTAACAGTTTAATCATTGCAAAAATATAAACATGGTATAAACAAGAACTAGACATGGGACTGACATGTGGCTACTGACCGGTAACTATGAACACGGATACGGGATCAACTATGCATAACTGAACTGCTGGAAGAACGAGTAAACAAGAGATCAATGGAATACCAACCCTTGACCCGAATGTGGACTCGTAGGTCAGTTTAAGACATGTCACCCTCGCCCAGTGTGTGGACTCGCAGGTGCAAAGGACAACCCTCGTCCCGTGTGCGGACTCGCTGGTTGTGGGAACTATACAGGAATAACAGTTCAATTACACATACTTGTAGGCACGACTCAGTCAAGATATAGGTGACGATACGGTACAACTCAGTCATGAAACAGGTAAGGACTACTCTAGCATGAACCATAATGTGAATCAAGTCTGGTATAACTATGCTATCAAGTTAGGAAATACTGATATACAAGCAAGACAATAAACCAGTAAACATGGTATCATATAAATCTATAGCATCTAAGATAACTAAATATAACATACAAAATAAATAAACTATAAGCATGAAAATGAACTGTAGAGGGAGGCAAGGTATCTTGCCTGGTGGTAGCGCGAAGAACCAATAAGATACCGTCAATGGTATGCCATAAAGTCCAAAATCCACAAATGTCTCAGAAAGCTGAAACAGACATCGCCAACATTCTCAGAATCGTCAAATTAGCTAGGATTGCCTGTCCTTAAGTCCAATTCTGGACATAGGGGCAAAATGGTAATTTCGGGCAAAAACGGTGTCCACCGTTGGACCCGCTTTGCACCGAAATGCGTGCCAGAGTCAATGGTCCCTAAAGTCATCAAACTACATGTCTACGAATTTGTTTTGATGATATGATGCCAACGGTATGTCCAGAGTTGGATTCCGGCAGGCCGTGCACAAAATCACCCGTTGAGTCGGACCGTGGGGCCCATAAAATGGCGGTCCGATTCAACTGTCTCAAAATTAGACCAAACATGGCATACAGGACCCAAAAAAATATACGGTCATGTTGGCACAAGTTTCATCTTGATCTGACAAACGTGCACAAAGTAATTGGAAAACTTGCACAGAGGATGATACAATAAATTTTGACGGATACAGATCAAATTCGTCGCGCACACGGGACCAATTTGAATTCCGTCAAAGCCCACACGTCCATGAAGCCGATACGTACCTTTCGATGCTTTCGGTTCACGGCCACGTCGTCCGGATTGGCGGGACGCACGTCGTATCGAAGGTTTTCTAATTTTTTTAAAAACCGTTTTTCATATTTTTTTGATTTTCAATCCGATTTCCACTACTGTCTAATCCTCGATAAATAAAACTAATATGAGGTTTTCTTCGCGGTTACGTTGTCTAAACTTCTGTTCAATAAGATTTTCGAAACTATCGGTCGTTTGACTGGAAGTCGCCTTCCAAATCGGGGGTTATGCCCGTTACAAACTCTGTTTACGAACCGTGTTTACGAACCGAGTTTTTATCAAATTTGAGTCGATTTCACGGGCCGATCACTTGATTTATTTAAATCCCAATCAACAGGGCTTCTAGAGGGTCATGCGGACTACACGTAAGAGTTTGTAGTTCGTAAAATCATCAATTACGGAGGGAGAAACTTATCTGCGAAGTGGCACGTTTGAAACCCGCTGCTGCTGTTGCTCTGTTGGCTGTCCTGCACACTCCGACATGTTCGACCGGCCAGTGGCCGTGTGTGCGGCTGCGCGCGTATGTTGAGTTGGTCGCCAGGGATCAGGGAGGGTGGCGCAGGAGTTTGGTGGATTCTCATTAAGGTTTTCGTGTATTCTTCGCGATCATCTCTCTATATATGCACCTATATCAGCGGCTGGTAAGCCCTGGGTCGGGCTCGGCTTTGTTCTGCTAATATGGGGTCCTACGCCGGGTGTATAAAATGGGGGGGGGATGGGCCTGTGGGCTCAGCCTATCGGCTGGGTTGGGTTCAAGTCTGGTTTCTTTTATTTTTATTTTTATTTCTATTTATTAGTCTAATACATATTGATGTATATTCATATATATATATATATATATAGACACACACACACACACACACACACATATATATATATATATTTTTATCTATACATACACATACACTTATATAATATAAATATATATACGTACAATTACACATATATATTATATATACCCACTTATATATGTATATTTATATTTACATAAACATACACATATCTTTAATATATATTTATATATTCATACACATACACATATTTAATATATATATGTATATACATACACGTACACATATAAATATATCAGCCATATTTACAAAATAATATAAACAATGATTAACTAATATTTAGACAATAATTGCCAATTTCCTAAAAATACATAAAAAGATATTTGCATTTGCCAAACCTGTCTACAAGGCCATATTTGGTCCCTCTACATGCCTACATGGGCTTGGATTTGGTTCGGCCCAGTTCGGACTAACTTGGTTCAACCGGGTTCATGCAAAGTCAATAAATCTAATAATAATTAATTAAACTTATTTATAATGGTCATGCTATAACTTGGCCAATTTTTCCTAGTTAGGACATACTTATGGCTCAACATTTTCCTACCATGGCTAAACACTAGTCTGTAACACCCAATTTTCCAGATGAGGGTAATTTTGAAATTTTATAATTACAATTATTATTTAATGATATTTATTTCATATTATGATTTTTAGTGATTTTTAAATATTTTAAACTATTTAAATTCATGACTTGTGGTTTTGACGTTTTGCTAGTGAAACCCTAGAGACTGTTTGACCTAGAGCCTAACCATGTGATTATGATATTTTAATGTCATTTTTGGCCTAAGGATATTTTTGCATTTGACCTCTTTGAATTATTTTGATATTATTTTATTATTTATGATATTATTTTGGGATTATTTGAGTCGGGTTCGAATTTCAACTCAATCCGACTTGAAACGGGGACCCGGGGGTAGTTTGACTCTAGTGGGACCCACACACTAGTTAGGCATGGCCCACATGATATTAAATTTAGTCCACATGATAGAAATATTTTAGTTAGAGGTTAGACTAATTATTATGGATAAGGTTAGTGTGATTAGAGACTTTAGAATGACTAATTTAGCCCCAACCAATTAGCCCTTTCCTAATACTCATAGAATAGGTTAGTGGGGGCATTTTGGACCTTACCATAATAGGACAAATAGCCCCATATGGCCAGCCACTTTGGGAGAGGATAGGCTCAAATTCATTTCATTATTCTCATCCACACTCTCCCTCTTGTTCTTTCCCAAATTCCTAGAGAGCAATCCCTAGCAATTTCTCCATCAAATCCTTCCATTTCACCACCAAATCTTCTTCTTTCCTTCTCCATTCTAGCCAAGGAGGAAGCTACCCAAGTTTGGGAGGATTCGGAGCCCGTTCGTGTCCTTTTGAAATCTCTACGTGTCGGCGTCGCTCCGGGAAGGCTTTTCTTCGATTCGATCTACTGGGAGGTATAAATCCCTTCTCTTTTCATTTCCTCATGCATATAGGTCTATTTTGAACCCATAAGAATGACTCCCATGGTTGTATCTCCATTTGTGTCCATTTCGTGTCCATTTGGAGGTCATAGGAGTGTCCTTTGTCTTGTGGTTGTGTCCATGTGGAAAAATCTCAAATTTGGACACACTATGTGTTGTTGTTATGTATGAATGAATTATTACATATTTAATCTCATATTTTTGTATTGGAGATGTGTTCTATAGTGTCTCATATATATATATTAGTGTAGAGAGTGAGTTCTTAATATATTATGTTATATACTTGTGTTCTTTTGTCTCAAACTATCTAAATCCGTCATAATTTTTATCCACGTTTTTAATTTCAGCCCTAACTTAGAAATATCATAACTTCTAGCTCAAAGTTCGGTTTAATCTCCAGTTTTTTTTAAAAGAAGCGTATTGAAGTTAGCTTTCCAAAAACATGTATTAATAGGCCTAATTCTTTCTGTAACTTTCTGGAAAATTATTTGAGTGTCAGCTGTACGAAAGACAAATGCGTTCTCGGTGTTTTTGCGATTTCGGGAGTTTCCGAAAACGAAAACGCGATCCGTTTGAAGTTTCGGAAAGCTAACACATAGATCTATAACATACTTTAATTCTAGATTTTAATTATGCTGAGATGGTACAGTATTGATTATTAGTAGGAGTTACTATTCGGCATATGCATTTTGTGCACCCTTGTGTGTAATATAATGTTCTATTTGATTTTTACCCATGTTAATGTATATACATTATGTAATTAAATAGAGAATGCAAGCATGAGTAAATGTTTAAATAAATGATGTATGAGGTGTAAGTATCCTATCTAATGTAAGCATGTATAAGTATGGCTTGTAATGAATATGTAGGTTCCATAGTATGTAATGTATGGTGCATATAGTGGTACAAGAGAATAAATGAATGATGAATGAATGCAAGCATGAATGTAATATAATAATAGATGTAATATATGTAGCCTTGTTAGGAATAAAATTGGAATTTAGTTTTGTTTCACTAAATAAGAGATACATGAGAACTCATATATGTGAATGTTAACTTCCTATTGACACTTTGCTACACAACTGTCATGCCTCACTATCACTCCATACACAATGCACACTACATTATATAACCCTCACACCCTCACTCATTGACACTCTCACTCATACATTGCCTAACACTCATTCCATGATAACACACACATGTTCTTGTGCACTTTATGACACACACATACACCCATGAACACATACACATGCTCTTCTCTCTCTCTCTCTCTATATATATATATATATATACTATACATGGCTAAATGTGTTAATGTGGTAAATAGAGTTTTCCTATAGTTATATATACATATATGTGATATAGGGCCTAGTGTTGAATTCTCTTTTCATGTACACCTCCATGTTCACACACACACATAGCTTTACATGTTAGCTTCCTTTCTCTTATGTATAATATTGAATGTGATGGCTTGTGTTTGGCTTTTATAGCCTTGTGATTGGTGTGTGATTGCTAGACTAGGCTTGGTTAGGCCAAGTGAGACTTATTAGACTTGTTGGGCTAGGATTTGACCTAGTTAACCTAGTTTGACTAGTCTAGTTGACTGGAGTTGACCAAGTGTTGACTTTAGTCTAGTTTGACCTAGACAGCATGTAGATGTATTGTAGATTATATTTATCATTTCCTGTGTACATCATTGACTCGTGTTGCTCTAACTAGGAGTCAGGTACCTCATCTCGGACAGTACATTTACTTCAGACATTCAGATACGAGGCGAGTACATTCTCTGACCGTTTCATACTTGTCTGGATTTATATTCTTGCTCTAGATTACTGTACTTGATGCTGACACAATCATTATCACGGATTGGTACTATACGGATCTTCTTCTGAGATATTATTCCTTGTATTCACTAAATACATATTATGATGTGCATTTCACTTACATATTGTATTTATTGAATACCCATATCCTTGTATACTCCTTGTGCATATTGTACTCTCAGTATCACATGAGTCCCAAGGATAGACCATTGTACAACTATTGTATAATATTGTACATCTATTGTATAATATTGTACATCCATTGTATAACATTGTACATCCATTGTATAACATTGTACATCTATTGTATAATATTGTACATCTATTGTATAATATTGTACACTATTGTGCAAGATAACGTAACCGGAGTAGATCCTTGTGTATTGATTTGGGGAGGGAGAGTAGAATTGGTTATGTAATCAAATCCTATTGTACAATATTGTATAACTATTGTATATGTCTATTGTACACCCACGTACAATGGAGTTACCATTGCATTTTCCTAGACAGTTTACATAACCAGTATTGTACTCTAAATCACAAGTAGGCTTATAGTTCTTATTTATCATATTTAGATATTTCTGTTATCAAATCTCTACTGTTTTTCATATACTTCTTTCTTTCAGCGTTTCATGTACCTTACTCTATTGCATACTTTATATTTCCTAATATGATATGAACTGCGTGAGATGTTTTGTGCTCGCTCCCGTCCTGACTGGACCTGTTGAAAATTTTACAGAGGATGATGAGGAACCCTGCACCCTTACTTGGAGTTTGTCTAGTTGATACTCGCGACCTGGACCCCTGGGAAGGTTCAGACAGCTGCTCAGGATGATATCTTGTATAGTGTAGATAGCTTAGACTATCCTTTCGTCTCATGTTTAGCTGTTGTCTTATTTTCAGAGTTGTATATTTTAGAGATGTTGAGACTTTGTTATTTCTTTCTGCTGTACCTCAGTTGAGGATTTCTTATCTATTTTCCTATTATGCTACATTCTACCTTAGATTGTGATTGAGTTGTACCTCTGTGTTTGCCTCCTTATGGAGAGCATTATATTATGTTAGTTATAGTTCATGACCTAGAACAGCGTTCTACCGCCGATACTGCGGCGTAGGCTGGGCGTTGTTACGCTCTTGTACCCTCATAGTGGGTGCGGATCGTGACACATTTTTAGTGGTGGCCCATGTAGGTCGAGTTTATGTAGTGGTATTCGAACTAGAGTATCACTACAGCCTGCAGCAGGATTAGGATTATTTTTAGAGGTACTCAATCAAATTAGGAAAAACTCTTAATCAGATTCCTTTGTCTAAAATTGTTGCTTATTGACTTTCCTTGAATATAAACTGTCCTCCTTTGAATTTTTGCTTCATTCTCAGAAATTGCTCCTTATTTTGATCTGTTTTCATGATGGTTATGAAGACAGGATCTCATCACTTCGGTTCGGAGTGATACTATCGAGAGGCTGACCACCTCTCAGTCCTGTTCATCAGGGCCTCGAGACCACAGCTTCTGTTGTGCCGACTCAGGTTGGCGTTTCTGCTATATTGGAGGTGCACCTCCGTCTATACAGAGACTTTTCCCTTCATTTTCAGTTTCTCTCAGTAGCAGCGATTCACGCAGCATCAGCAGCAGAGATTTGTACAGTATCAGCATCAGGCTGGAGGAAACCAGCAGGGCGAGCTATCGTCAGGACAGTCGAGGATGCACTAGACCGTTGGAGATCTTGCTGCAAGTTCCGTTCTTCTCAATTCCATTCCTGCAATTGTCTTTTATAATTACCTTGAAATCCGATTCCATCTGTTCCTTGCTGATTGATTAATTTTGTCAAGTTGTTCTTTTGTTATATTGTTTTTCTTCAAAATCATATGGGCTAGGTCGCCTAAATCATGGGATCTAGAATCCTCGATATTCGTGTTAGTTGGCATAGTGAGGACATGTAGTCAGATTTTAGATGTATTTCTTGGATATGGGAATTTAAGGTTTTTGCCGTCGCATGCGACTATACGAAAATTTTAAATACCATGAACCTAGAGGTACGTACCTTAGTCAAGGACTCTGTGATTATCGTAGCCTTGCTCACTAGCATGATGAAGACTCTGGACAACATGATTTTGGACAGACGCATATGATTAGCAGATTGTATCTTGAGAAGGTTTAAAACATCATACCCTTTTTGTTGTTATAAATGACTTAGGAGTAGGGATATTTAGATTGTAGAGCTTGTTCATAGGTAGTTCCTTCATAGTATATAGATATGGTGACTTGTAGAGTGTCTGTACCCTAGAGGTGATAGTTAGCATTGGTGCTAGAATAGTAACCCATTGTAGATAATTCCCTGTTATTATGATACCAACCAGTTACGTATAGGATGTTAGTATGCCATACAACCTTGATGATTATTTATTGTTTTCCTTTACCCTTCCAGTAAGGCACCCAGTAACCATAGCCTGCCCTTGAGCATAGTTGTAGTTTCACCTAGGACTAAGAGGTCTATATATATAGATGATATACTTAGGATAAATGTGATGGGTTGTTGTTCTTGAGCATATATATATATGTGGTATTTGGGATTGGTGTGCTTAGCTTGTGGGTAATTAGTTATGGGTGACTTGATAGGATTTGGAAGTTAAGAGCTAGTCTATTATAGAGTTTTCTTTGCTAATCCCTAGTTGCCAACACTAGGTAGCTAGCATAGGTAAAAGTCCTAAGAAGTTGACCAGCTGATGACCAAGTACTAGGATGTTGAGGAAATTGACTAGTAATTGACCCTTTTCTATGTTCGGCCTAGAAAAGGGTGCGATCATCTTAATTTCGAGGACAAAATTTTTATAAGGTGGGTCGAATTGTAACACCCAGTTTTCCAGATGAGGGTAATTTTGAAATTATATAATTATAATTATTATTTAATGATATTTATTTCATATTATGATTTTTAGTGATTTTTAAATTATTTTAAACTATTTAAATTCATGACTTGTGGTTTTGACGTTTTGCTAGTGAAACCCTAGAGACTGTTTGACCTAGAGCCTAACCATGTGATTATGATATTTTAATATCATTTTTGGCCTAAGGATATTTTTGCATTTGACCTCTTTGAATTATTTTGATATCATTTTATTATTTATGATATTATTTTGGGATTATTTGAGTCGGGTTCGAATTTCAACTCAATCCGACTTGAAACGGGCACCCGGGGGTAGTTTGACTCTAGTGGAACCCACACACTAGTTAGACATGGCCCACATGATATTAAATTTAGTCCACATGATAGAAATATTTTAGTTAGAGGTTAGACTAATTATTATGGATAAGGTTAGTGTGATTAGAGACTTTAGAATGACTAATTTAGCCCCAACCAATTAGCCCTTTCCTAATACTCATAGAATAGGTTAGTGGGGGCATTTTGGACCTTACCATAATAGGACAAATAGCCCCATATGGCCAGCCACTTTGGGAGAGGATAGGCTCAAATTTATTTCATTATTCTCATCCACACTCTCTCTCTTGTTCTTTTCCCAAATTCCTAGAGAGCAATCCCTAGCAATTTCTCCACCAAATCCTTCCATTTCACCACCAAATCTTCTTCTTTCCTTCTCCATTCTAGCCAAGGAGGAAGCTACCCAAGTTTGGGAGGATTCGGAGCTCGTTCGTGTCCTTTTGGAATCTCTACGTGTCGGTGTCGCTCCGGGAAGGCTTTTCTTCGATTCGATCTACCGGGAGGTATAAATCCCTTCTCCTTTTCATTTCCTCATGCATATAGGTCTATTTTGAACCCATAGGAATGACCCCCATGGTTGTATCTCCTATTTGTGTCCATTTCGTGTCCATTTGGAGGTCATAGGAGTGTCCTTTGTCTTGTGGTTGTGTCCATGTGGAAAAATCCCAAATTTGGACACACTATGTGTTGTTGTTATGTATGAATGAATTATTACATGTTTAATCTCATATTTTTGTATTGGAGATGTGTTCTATAGTGTCTCATATATATATATATATATATATTAGTGTAGAGAGTGAGTTCTTGATATATTATGTTATATACTTGTGTTCTTTTGTCTCAAACTATCTAAATCCGTCATGATTTTTATCCACGTTTTTAATATCAGCCCTAAATTAGAAATATCATAACTTCTAGCTCAAAGTTCGATTTAATCTTCGTTTTTTTTAAAAGAAGCGTATTGAAGTTAGGTTTCCAAAAACATGTATTAATAGGCCTAATTCTTTCTGTAACTTTCTGGAAAATTATTTGAGTGTCAGCTGTACGAAAGACAAACGCGTTCTCGGTGTTTTCGCGATTCCGGGAGTTTCCGGAAACGAAAACGGGATCCGTTTGAAGTTTCGGAAAGCTAACACATAGATCTATAATATACTTTAATTCTAGATTTTAATTCATGCTGAGATGGTACAGTATTGATTATTAGTAGGAGTTACTATTCGGTATATGCATTTTGTGCACCCTTGTGTGTAATATAATGTTCTATTTGATTTTAACCTATGTTAATATATACATTATGTAATTAAATAGAGAATGCAAGCATGAGTAAATGTTTAAATAAATGATGTATGAGGTGTAAGTATCCTATCTAATGTAAGCATGTATAAGTATGGCTTGTAATGAATATGTAGGTTCCATAGTAAGTAATGTATGGTGCATATAGTGGTGCAAGAGAATAAATGAATGATGAATGAATGCAAGCATGAATGTAATGTAATAATAGATGTAATACATGTAGCCTTGTTAGGAATAAAACTGGAATTTAGTTTTGTTTCACTAAATAAGAGATACATGAGAACTCATATATGTGAATGTTAACTTCCTATTGACACTTTGCTACACAACTGTCATGCCTCACTATCACTCCACACACAATGTACACTACATTATATAACCCTCACACCCTCAGTCATTGACACTCTCACTCACACATTGCCTAACACTCATTCCATGATAACACACACATGTTCTTGTGCACTTTCATGACACACACACACCCATGAACACATACACATGCTCTTCTCTCTCTCTCTCTCTATATATATATATATATATATATATATATACTATACATGGCTAAATGTGTTAATATGGTAAATAGAGTTTTCCTATAGTTATATATACATATATGTGTGATATAGGGCCTAGTGTAGAATTCTCTTTTCATGTACACCTCCATGTTCACACACACACATAGCTTTACATGTTAGCTACCTTTCTCTTATGTATAATATTGAATGTGATGGCTTGTGTTTGGCTTTTATAGCCTTGTGATTGGTGTGTGATTGCTAGACTAGGCTTGGTTAGGCTAAGTGAGACTTATTAGACTTGTTGGGCTAGGATTTGACCTAGTTGACCTAGTTTGACTAGTCTAGTTGACTGGAGTTGACCAAGTGTTGACTTTAGTCTAGTTTGACCTAGACAGCATGCAGATGTATTGCAGATTATATTTATCATTTCCTGTGTACATTTTGACTTGTGTTGCTCTAACTAGGAGTCAGGTACCTCATCTCGGACAGTACATTTACTTCAGACATTCAGATATGAGGCGAGTACATTCTTTGACCGTTTCATACTTGTCTGGATTTATATTCTTGCTCTAGATTACTGTACTTGATGCTGACACGATCATTACCACGGATTGGTACTATACGAATCTTCTTCTGAGATGTTATCTCCTTGTATTCACTAAATACATATTATGATGTGCGTTTCACTTATATATTGTATTTATTGAATACCCATATCCTTGTATACTCCTTGTGCATATTGTACTCTCAGTATCACATGAGTCCCAGGGATAGACCATTGTACAACTATTGTATAACATTGTACAACTATTGTATAACATTGTACATCTATTGTATAACATTGTACATCCATTGTATAATATTGTACATCTATTGTGTAATATTTTACATCTATTGCATAACATTGTACACTATTGTGCAAGATAACGTAACCGGAGTAGATCCTTGTGTATTGATTTGGGGAGGAAGAGTAGAATTGGTTATGTAATCAAATCCTATTGTACAACATTGTATAACTATTGTATATGTCTATTGTACACCCACGTACAAATGAGTTACCATTGTATTTTCCTAGACCGTTTACATAACCATATTGTACTCTAAATCACAGTAGGCTTACAGTTCTTATTTATCATATTTAGATATTTCATGTTATCAAATCTCTACTGTTTTTCATATACTTCTTTCTTTCAGCGTTTCATGTACCTTACTCTATTGTATGCTTTATATTTCCTAACATGATATGAACTGCATGAGATAGTTTTGTGCTCGCTTCCGTCCTGACTGGACCTGTTGAAAATTTTACAGAGGATGATGAGGAATACTGCACCCTTACTTGGAGTTTATCTAGTTGACACTCGCGACCTGGACCCCTGGGGAGGTTCAGGCAGCTGCTCAGGATGATACCTTGTATAGTGTAGATAGCTTAGAGTGTCCTTTCTTCTCATGTTTAGCTGTTGTCTTATTTTCAGAGTTGTATATTTTAGAGATGCTGAGACTTTGTTATTTCTTTCTGCTGTACCTCAGTTGAGGATTTCTTATCTATTTTCCATTATGCTACATTCTACCTTAGATTGTGATTGAGTTGTACCTCTATGTTTGCCTCCTTATGGAGAGCATTCATATTATGTTAGTTATAGTTCATGACCTAGAACAGCGTTCTACCGCCGATACTGCGGCGTAGGCTGGGCGTTGTTACGCTATCGTACCCTCACAGTGGGTGCAGATCGTGACATAGTCAAAGCATGCCACTGCATTATTCGTGCCATGATTCCTAGTCATCTTGTACTCCAAAACTCCACCATGGCTAATGTCATCTACCGTAATAAATACTAAATAATTATTTATACAATTCTAAAAATCACCCTTTAAGTTGAATAAATAAAAAATCAAAAATATTTCAAAATTTCGGGGAGGGAAGCTACAGCATGTCCGCCTATGAAAAGGTGATGTTGGGCACTACTTCCATAGTACTGTGGCAGTGAGGACAGGAGACAGGGTCTTCAGCGGGGGCTTTGACTTCAGCGAGATAAGAGTCGGCATGTAGTAGTGCCTCACTTAAGGCCTTCCGCGGTTCTTTGGAGAGTCACAACAGATCGAACAGAGGCAACCTAACAGGTGTATTGGCTAGCTGTACCAGTATGTCAATGTTGTAGGGCCTGGTCCATGCCTTCGGGAGCTAGTGCCTTCAGAGACTTGTCAAACCGCGTCTCCTTCTGCTTGGCTTTGTCGGTAGTTTAATTCTTAGACGGGCCGTCTTCTGAGCTTGTGGGGGCAGCAGGAGCTTGAAAAGGTACTGCTTCTTCAGGTGTGGGACCGTATATCCGAAGGTAAGTCTTCCTCGATCTATCTCGCCAGATAGAACCTAATAGATCGGAGAAGACACCATATGGCATGGCTTGTATTTTTTGCCCCTTTTTGCTTTGAAAGATACCACCCCCCTACGTCACTTTTTGCACAAGGTCCGAATGGACCCACATGATCTCACCACGTTCAGTTGTGAGTGGCACCAAGGTTGAGTTGCGAGCTGGCGGTAGGTTGACAACTTCCATTATTTCCTTGGGGATCGGGACCACGCCGTCTTGGGACTTCTATGCAAGGAAATTCACCAAATTGAAGAGAGATCATGTTAGAAGATATGACCTTGTCTTCAGCTTCGAGGTTGATCACTTGGCTGTCGATAAGCTGTTGTATCTTCTTCTTCAGGATGATGCAGTCCTTGGTAGAATGATGTACGTACTGATGATAGGAGATAGTACTTGGGACTTTTGAGTTGGTTTGCCTCTACAGGACGTCGTGGTGGAGGCAATGTCAGCTTATTACCCTTCAGTCAATGTGTGAAAAATGGTAATGACATCGTCTTCGTCAAAGAAGAAGGTCTCATTAGGCTTGTCGGAGGCGTCCTGAGAATTGGAAGCTCCCTTGGAAGTGTCGACCTTTAGGACTTCTTTCCCTTTACCCCCACAGATAGGGATAGTTTGAGGATGCTTGCCCTTGTCTTCAGATTTGGGTGTTTTCAACCCCAGTAGTTCTAGATTAGGAACTTCATTTTCAGCAGCATCAGCAGCCCCAATAAAGTGGGCCATGTATCATACTTATGTATACCCAGACAAAACTTTACCGTAGGAAGGAAGTTATGTCGACAAGTATCCATAAGTTCTGAGTCTGGTATGCCGAAGGGCATCTTAAGTACTAGCCGCCTGAAGCGTTCGATGAAGACGATGACAGACTCAGTCCTCCTTTGCTTGGTCTCGATGAGGGTGGACATACTAACATGTATGCCACTCTCGTAAAACTTATTAAGAACAACCTCTCCAAGTCATTAAATGAATTGATACAACCGTCAGACAGACTGCAGGAACCATTCGAAAGTAACCCCCTACAAGGTGCTAATAAACAGCTTTGACAAGAATGGATCATCACTAGGTACGTGTAGAGTCTATATGTGGAAGTATGTCATGTGTTGACTAGGAGAAGTCAACCCTTCAAATGAATTTAGCGCTAGCGGTTTGTAGCTAGGAGGGCAAGTAGCATTCTCCCATTCAGAAGGATAAGGTTGAGATATCCCCTATCTTCTGAAGCTCGTCTTTGTGTGAGATGGTGTTGAGATGGGCGACCAGGGAATCAATTGCATCTTGTTGATTAAGCAGTTGTTAGGAAACGGCTGCTGAATGGTTGTCAGGCGTCGTTGGCGAAGGACCACCCCCAGCATTTGTAAGATTCGGGAAGAGGCACTACAGAATGATACTCCTTTTGTAGTGAAGGAGGGTTGTTGCTATGAGCCAGGACTAGCGTGAGCCGAGACATTTTATTGAGGTGGGGGAACAGCCCCAGCAGCTTGGACCACCATGATACTGGTAAGCATATCAGTGATCTTGGCGAATGCTATTTCAAGACCCTCTAGCCGTTTGCTGTCTGATCACTAGCTTTTTAGGTCTTTTCTCCGTCTGCCATGTATGTTGATAGCATACGAGGATGAACAGAGGAAACAGTATAACTGGTAGCTGATACTGTCTGTCACTGAGTGGACAAGTCCCTCATCTTCAGGTAGAGGAGGTAGATATTCAAGATCAGACTCAGGAGAGATCGTCGTCCTCTGGAAGGCTACCCCAGTATGAAGGTCATCCGCTTCAGACTCTGAGAGAATACTACCCCCAGCTTGGGAGTCTTCGTTATCTATACGGGATCTTGTCTTCGACCGAGTACCCATATAGACTCCTTTATATGTGACATCCTGCTGGCCATCCGTTGGTAGACTTTGTCTTCTTCCTCTCGCAGAACTGAGAGAGAAAGTTGGGTTCGTGGTCCACCAGTCTTTGATTGGGGCTTCCGTAAGGGGGACCCCATGAGGGCATGTTGGATGAGACACACAGCGGCTTTTCATCGTCAGAGAAATATAGTCGTCGAAACACGGACTGTCTCTGAGGCACTCTAGTTGCTTTAGAGCAGCAACAGTTGATGACAACACTGATGCACGGATATGCACTATGAATTTTTATGTCCTCCCTCGCTTCACGCTTATGATTTATTATGTCGCGTAAGTCAGCGGAAGAAAGTTTTGCCTTAAAACCCATGTTACATGCATCGCTGAGCTTTGCATGTGGGCTTGTAAGGAGAGTTGGCACTATCCAGACTTAGTTCACGTGCAGGGGCAACCCCCACACCTAAGTTCTGTGATGTCCTTGAAGACAGTCCTGTGCTATATGCATTGGGGCCTGTCTTTCTGCTGTGGGCACATAGGCCTTGGAGACTGGCTTTGGGCGCATACTTCATGACAGCATGTCTGAGCCTCCTTGATATGGGCGCATAGTATGGATCAGTCGATCCTGCGTGCATAGCCTTGGGCGCATGACCCTGGATGTCCAGTATGTTGAAGACAGAAGCTTTCTGATTTGAGTTTTGCGCCCAAGCACCACTTTGGGCGCATAGCTCTGGACGCATGCTTGGTGGAGCAGCGCTGTTTTCTTCCAGTTTCGCCTCCTTCATTTGTGAGCCTCAGTTGGGTTTTCCAAAGCGTCGAATAACCCGATTCTTAGCATTGTAGTGCTTTCCTTTGCCAAGTCTCGAGCGTCGAACACTCTGTTGTTGGTTGTACAGGAAAGAAGTCACTGGGCTAGTAGTGCCCGAAACGGTGTGAGCCTTCTCCATTTGGGGATCTTCTGTGGCAGAGTCATGCGTCCATGTGACAGAGTCCTCTAGTTGCATATCTGCTACGAAACTAGCATGATATGCATAGCGAGCCTTCGGAAGCCAAGTCTTGCGAGGCTTGTTTTGCTTCGCTGATTTTGAGGGAGTAGAGCCATCCTCGAGAGCATATCTTCGAACGCCTGCTGATCGAACTTTACGATCAGCATCTTCTGAGTGCTCCCACTTTGTCGGTATCGGATTACGTTACCACCTTCTCGTCAGAGGAAAAGGTAGTCCCCAGCAGAGTCACCATTTTTGTGGACACACACAAAAAGAAGAAAAAATGCTATCTTTTTTTATTGGTGCAAGGTACCACAAATCGAGTACGCCTGAGAGATCCTACGCTGAGGATCCCCGAGTACAAAAAAGAATTCTGGGGAATGGGACGATGGAGATCGAGCGGCAGTTGATCCTTTACTCTATTGACACTCCGATTACAAAAGTGGAAGAAAATCCTAAGAAAATTGCTAACTCTCGGCTCACTGACAAAAAGTGCAACAATTTGGCTCTTGAAAATGCTCTCTGTTCTGTCTTTTGAAAGGGGATGAGACCCTTCTTTATAGTAGTTTCTGAGCTGGAACGATGTTATGCGCCAACATGAGAAAAATACACTGGTTTTCATGTGGGCGCATAGTCCTGCCTTGGGCGCATAGGGTGTAGGCGCATGCAGGCTGCGAGATCGTTGGTTGGTCGTGGCATTGACGTGGCCGCATGCTTCGGTGCACGATTGCTCGTGGAGACTGACGTGGCCGTACGCTTCGGTGCATAGTTTTGATCATGGCTTCGACTAAGTCAGGCTTGGGCGCATAGCCATGTTTCAGGCTATACGCCCTCCTTATGGAGGAGCTTGTCTTGGGCGCATAGAGCTTCACAGGGTGGCTTGGGCACATAGAGCTTAACAGAGTGACTTGGGCACATATGTGTTCACTTGGGCACATATACTCTCATTGGCTTGGGCGCATAAGGCTTCATTGCTGAAATTTTTATGCTTCTACAATACATATAGCACTACCTATGCAAATGATCAAACACTTGGTGTGCACCACGCTAGTATCGTACCAATACTCCAATAATCTCGTGATATGCCCAAGAAACCTATACCAAACCTTTTTCGACTCTCCTAAAAATACATGAGCATGTCTAAAAAGATAATTAGAGTTGTGTCTAGCTAATGCAAGTATGTCATGTGGAATGTGACATGTGTGTCACACGTGTCGGAGAAGAAAACTCCCAAATTGACTTTGTGTCCCATCGTATTATGATACAGCCTACTCATATCCAATTATGGACATGTATCTATCCACACACGACAAAATAAATCTAAATATACCTATTAATCCATATGACAAACACTTGGTGCACTGTTCTCGAATTTTTTCCAAAATGGCACAATAAGTCACTATAACTTGTACATAAAGGGTCATTAGAGCCTACTTCTTCCTCCTACCGGTACCCCTAGTCCATGGGTGGGTTCCTAATAGTCAAAATGCATAATTAGAGTCTAGAAATGAGAAAAAAATTAGATGTATACCTATTAGGAAGATGGATTCTCAATGCAAAGCCTAGGTGGACACGATTCAGGATACGGTTGGACACAAGCTCCTAACCTAAAGCTTTCCTTCTCAACTACTCCTCTAGCAATGACAAGCTTCTTAGCCTCCTTGGAATACAAATAAGGGGATGAGATTTGAGAATATATGGATTAGGGTTGCTTCCAATTTAGATTGAATTAATTAGAAAAACAAAGGAAGGCTATTAATGAATGAGAGGTTTATATAGCCACCTATTAGTATTAGGGTTACGTTTAGGAATAGATAATAAGACTTAGCCCATCTCCATGTCATGAATGGAATATCTACAACTAATGGGAATAATCTATTCTTTAATCTAAATTAAACGACTAATTAACTAGTGTAATTATGACTACTCTAATTAATTGAGTCAATGGGGCAAGTCAAGTCTAGTTGGGTCCACTAACACCAAGTCTAATAAATAGGCTAGTTTACCAATCAATAATATATATAATTATAAAAATTATTCACAAAATTTAAATAATATAAAAATTACAAAAATATCCCTCTCTGGAAAAGTGGTAGTTAAAATCCTACCCTCATTAGAAAAATTTCGTTCTTGAAATTTAAGGATAGTTGTACCTTTCTCTAGGTCAAGTCCCCGATAATCAATGTCCTTGAAAGTCCTATCTAAAATCAAACAATTCTATTGAAAAAAACAAACACGCATGGTTATGGTCTTACTTGTCATTATATTACAATCTCGAATAGGGGTTACTACTAACTATACTAACTATAGTATAGCACAAGCAATATACAAGGTACCAATGAAGCACTCAAAATAATAGATGGAAAAAGAAAAGAAGAGGACAAAACAAAATAAAACATGCTAACCTACCACCTGTAGCATCGGCCTCCTCAATCGTCAACACAAAAACCCTGCCCTGATGGGGTATCTCCCTATGTTGGTACGGGGAATGATGTTGTGACACAGGTGGCCAAGCTCTATCTCTCTAACCTTGAGATCCACCAAATGAATGTGCGGTGGGGTTCTAATATACAGTAGTTCCACAGAACAGATATAACTTCAGCCTCCTCCTACAAACATCCCAAGTGTGTCTCGACTTCCTGTAGTAGGCATAAATAGGCACCGGCTGTTTCTGCCTCTGAGGATGTTGCTGAACTGGAGCTCCAGCTGGTGGGTGATACTCCTGCTGGGGCTGGGTATATATGGTACTTCAAGCTTGCTTGGAACAATTCCTATCCTAGATAGAACATATCTACATCCCATTCAATACCAACAATCATGGTATGCAGTAGCTGGGAATCAATAGAAAACTGTAGAAACTAGCTATTAAACTATATCCAGATGCATTGGACACTGCTTATGAATTTGTGACACTTCAATGTTCTAAATTTCACTCGTTTTTTAATGGAGATGATACTCAAACTGCATGTAAGCATATTGCTCAAATTATTATGCAATGCTAAGAAACTGGCACTAACAGTAATATTAAACTAATGTTATGCAGCACTACAAAAAATGACATTTTGACAGTTTATTTTTCGACGGTCGTGAAAAACCGTCAAAGAAATGGGTTATCTTGACAGTTTTAGCTTACGTCAAGAAAGGCCTTATTTTATGTTAATTTAGAAATTTTATAGCATAATAGTTGACGTTTTTCACTACTAGAATAAGTCATATTTGCGATACAATTAGTGACGTTTTAGTAAAACGTCGCTACCATTTAAGGAATTAGCGACGTATTTTATAAACGTCGCAATACGTCACTAATACCGACGGTCGGCGACGTTTTGTGACTTTTTTTGTATAAAAAACATACGTCATGGATATGTCGGTGAACGTCGCTAAAATCACTAATATTAGCGACGTTCGGCGACGTATTGCAACTATGTTCTGTATAAAAAAAAGTACGTTGCGGATACGTCGGTAAACGTCGATAATTTCACTGATCTTAGCGACGGTTACCGACGGCATATAATGACGTCGCTAAAACGTTTCATATAGGGTTCTGCTGGCCCGATCAATTTCATTTTTTCACCCAAAATTTTATTCTCCCGCTCGAGAGCCCTAAATCTTTCTCCCACCGGCGACCACCCCCCTCCACAGCGGCTTCCCCTCTCCCTGCGGCGATCCCCTCCCCGCGGTGACCCCTTTCCCCACGGTGACCCCCGTTCCTCCGGCGTCCCCCGTTCCTCCGGCGTCCCCCCTCAAACGGCGACCCTCCGCCGCTCCTCCACCGCCGAGTCTCCTTGTCGACGCCGACCCGACCAATCCCCTCCGCCGCTGCTCCAGCCCCGACCCCGACCCGATTTCGACCAAGGAAGGTAAACTAACCCTATCTCCCTCCTCCTGATGGACTGACACAGACACGTTATGACACGGTGACATGACACAATAATTTAGAATGTATTTTTGGACAAGTGCCATAACTATCAGTTGTTGAGACGGCTATAGACAAAGATTATTTTAGAAAATATAAATGGCATCAACACTTTCACAGAAATTCAATGTTAGCTAGAAAAAAAATTCAGTCTCGGGAAAAATAAATGGCAAGTACTATCTAGTGCTGGAAAAATTATTCAGTCTCGGGAAAACTGAGGACCGCGGCTGTGCCCGCAACCCCAACCTCCCCTACCCCCACCGCCCCCCACCCCACCCCAAACCCCCTCTAATAACGGTCCGACATCTAGCGTATGGGCCAGGATCACAGTCCATGTAACACTACTCCAAGTCTCAACTCTTTACTGATAGTGCTATGATACACTAGAATAGAAACAACACATAAAGTTAGATTGTTCTAATCAGGAATAGTTTCCTTTAAATGGTTCGCGGAAAGGGAATGAAAGGAAATCTATTTCTTATTCTTAATTCGTTTCCTTTGAAAAATTACAATTTTATCAATTTTTCTTTCCAGTATCCGGAAATACTAAAGAAATTGGAAAAAAAAAGTGAATCATTGATTTGTTGGAGGGAACCACTTTCCTTTTCTCCTACATTCCTTTGACATCCAAACATTGAAAATGAATGACTTTTTACTTCCAATGTCTTGATTCCGCTAACCAAACGGGGCCTAATAGTGATGATATTGAAAGAATGTAAGGAGTAATATGCCATAATACTACTGATACGAGTTATCGTTACTGTCACTGTCACGTCGTGAGTCCGGACCACGAAATAGCAGTGGTTTGAGACTGTCCTAGGTTTGGTTTGGAGCTATCATGGTACTATTCCCCTCTATTTAAGTCATAGTACTTTGTGCTCCCTCACTCTCTCACTCTCGCTCTCGCTCTCGCTCTCACTCACTCTCTCTCTCTCTCTCTCTCTCCTGCTCCTCGTAGTACTACTGTACTCTCACCTTCACTCTAGCTACCTCTCCGCAGGACATTGAAGTTGTGCTTTCGAATAACTACCTAGTGAGCTTCAGTTGCTTTTTATTCAAGTGAGCTTGACTATCTACTGATCATATTCTTTGCGACT
Source organism: Iris pallida (assembly GCA_029216955.1). Classification (NCBI taxonomy): domain Eukaryota; kingdom Viridiplantae; phylum Streptophyta; class Magnoliopsida; order Asparagales; family Iridaceae; genus Iris; species Iris pallida. The sequence goes on from JANAVB010027399.1 coordinate 8,003,472, forward strand.
ATTGCTGCTTTGAAGCTTTATATATATATATATATATATATATATATATATATATATATATATATATATATATATATATTTAATATATATATATATATGTATATATGTATATATACATATATATATATATTAAATATATATATATATATATATATATATATATATATATATATATATATATACATATAAAAATATATATATATATATATATATATATATATAAAAAAATATATATATATATATATATATATGTATATAAAAAATGTGTATATATATATATATATTAAAAATATATATATATATATATATATATATATATATATATATATATATATATATGTATTTATATATATATATATATATTTATATATATATATATATATATATATATATATATATATATATATATATATATGTATTTATATATATATATATACATATATATATATATATATATATATATATATATATATATATACATATATATATATATATATATATATATATATATATTTATATATTTTTTTTATATACTTATATAAATATATATATTTATATTTATATATATATATATATATATATATATATATATATATATATATATATATAGGGAGCGGATCAAAAGCCCCCTTAGAAAACCCCCTAAAAACCCCCCTCACTCTAATTCGTAATATTAATGTTAATATTAATGTTAATATTAATGTTAATGTTAATATTAATATTAATATTAATGTTAATATTAATGTTAATATTAATGTTAATGTTAATATTAATGTTAATGTAAATATTAATTTTTTATGTTAATGTTAATGTTAATGTTAATATTAATGTTAATGTTAATGTTAATGTTAATATTAATTTTAATGTTAAGTTTAATGTCAATTTTAGTATTTAATGTTAATATTAACACTAATATTAACATTAACATTAATATTAACATTAATATTAACATTAAATTACGGATTAGAGTGAGGGGAGTTTTTAGGGGTTTTTTAAGGGGGCTTTTGATCCGCTTCCATATATATATATATATATATATATATATATATATATATATATATATATATATATATATATATATATGCTGCGAGTTTTTTCGTGGAAGTTTCGTCACACCTAGACCGTGGATATCTCCCTCTTCCTGATGTGCTGACACAGTCTAAATATTAGTGTTATTTTATATGTGGTAAGAGTATTTTTGGCATGTATCGATAGAAATAAAAGAGGTTACTCAAAATAATTGTCAGTTTAAGATAGTTGCATGAATAGGTGGTCTGCTAACATGATTGATATTATTTCCAAGAATGTAGTTTATATTTAGATTATTATATGAATTGCACACTCATATTTGTGTCATACTAAGTGATTTTGATATCTAATATCCTAAGGAGTATCCTAGTACCTACATTGTATAGAGTATCCTAGAAGTGTAGGTATGATTGGTATATCGTATTACATAGAGTATATAGAGTATCCTTTCGGTCTATAAGAGTTACATCACTCAGTTTGTCAAGACAACTAAACTTTTTAAATTTTGACGGTATATAACTTGGCCTTTGGCCTGTACTTGAGCATTTTGCCTTAATACCGTCAACATTTGGTTTTGCCTTGTAGCTACAGGCAGTTTGCCTGCATTTTGTCTTAATAACTTGGACTTTGGCCTGTGCTTGAGCAGTGTGGACTTCCAGGTTAGGGTGTTAGTTCATGATTAACATTGTTTATATATTAGTTTCAGTTAAAGGGTTAGTTTAGATTAGGATATTATTTTATGTTAGAAGGAATATGAGAGATAGTAGATGTTAAAATAGGAAATTAATTTATTAGTTAGGATACTGCTCAAGCACAGGCCAAAGGGACGATATTGGATATTAATTTAAAAAAATTATTTTTCTTGACAAACTGAGTGAACTAACTCTTATAGACCCAAAGGGTCGATATTGGACAGTTGGTAAATAGACCCCTAGTGTAGCATTGTTCCTTAACATTGGAATAGGATTCAATTTGGCACTCATCTCTATGATGATGTAGAATGTACAGTCAAAATATGACTTAAATTTTTTGTAAAGAGTATTTTTGCATGTATCGATAGAAATGAAAGAGGTTACTCAAAATAATTGTCAGTTTGAGATAGTTAGCATGAATAGGTGGTCTGTTAACGTGATTGATATTATTTCCAAGAATGTAGTTTATGTTTAGATTCTTATATGAAATGCACAATCATATTTGTGTCATACTAAGTGATTTTGATATCTAATATACTAAGGAGTATCCTAGTACCTATAGTGTATAGAGTATCCTAGAAGTGTAGGTATGATTAGTATATCGTATTATATAAAGTGTATAGAGTATCCTTTCGGTCTATAAGAGTTACTTCACTCAGTTTGTCAAGACAAGTAAACATTTTAAATATACCGTCAACATTTGGTTTTTCCTTGTAGCTACAGGCAGTTGCTTGTATTTTGCCTTAATAACTTGGCCTTTGGCCTGTGCTTGAGCAGTGTGGACTTCCAGGTTAGGGTGTTAGTTCATGATTAGCATTGTTTAGATATTAGTTTCAGTTAAAGGGTTAGTTTAGATTAGGATATTAGTTTATGTTAGAAGGAATATGAGAGTTACTAGATGTTAAAGTAGGATATTAATTTATTAGTTAGGATAGATAGTTGAAGCTAGGATACTGCTCAAGCACACGCCAAAGGGTCGATATTGGATATTAATTTAAAAAGTTTTACTTTTCTTGACAAACTGAGTGAAGTAATTCTTATAGACCCAAAGGGTCGATATTGGACAGTTGGTGAATAGACCACTAGTGTAGCATTGTTCCTTAATATTGGAATTTGATTCAGCTTGGCACTCGTCTCTATATTGATGTAGAATGTACAGTCAAAACACGACTTCAATTTTTTGTAAAGAGTATTTTTGGCATGTACCGATAGAAATGAAAGAGGTTACTCAAAATAATTGTCAGTTAGAGATAGTTGCATGAATAGGTGGTCTGCTAACATGATTGATATTATTTCCAAGAATGTAGTTTATGTTTAGATTCTTATATAAATGCACACTCATATTTGTGTCAAAACATGACTTAAATTTTTTGCAAAGATTTGCAGCTTCAAAACACGACTTACGTAACCCAAGCTCAACTTGTTGAATGATTGTCAAAATAATATTAAATTTTCAAGCTGAGACGGCCAATCCATTTGTGAGTAATAGTGAAGAAGTGTCAATGAGTGAAATGTCACCAATAATCTCAGTTTTCTCTAAACTGTCACTCTCTACTGACCTCTATCTAAATTGTGCACCCATATCTAAACTGCCTTAACATTCATTCATTGACTGTAATGTGCATGTATCAATCTTACAGAATTATCCTCAATTGGATATGGATATGAATTACTACTTACAGAATCGTTCGTTGATGTATAACCGTCATCCTGATGACATGTGCGGTATGCGAGATGAATTCATAGAGGGTGTACAGCAGTTCCTGCAGTTTGCCAAGGCGTTCCCTCAGTACATGGACGGTACCAAAATTAAGTGTCCGTATGTGAGATGTCGCAACATAAAATATCATCGAAAAGTGGAAGTCACGTATCATTTATACTCTAAGGGTTTCACGCCGAATTACTATCAGTGGAGCGCGCAAGAAGAACTTGTGTCTTTAGCATCGGAGTATGAGCCTTATGTGGATGTCCACAACAACGCTGCTTACGACGATGGGTTGGTGAACATAATATTTGATGCAACGGGGCCTAGTTTCGATTCGGACGATCACGATGCACCTGAGGAGGCATCGAACGCCGATGTTGCACAGTTCATGGAGTTGCTGGAGAAGGCAAGGACTCCATTATATCCTGGTTTTGAGGATCATTCACCTTTGGAGGTGGTTACAAGATTGTTGAGCATCAAGTTCGATTTTAACATGTCGTAAGATTGCTACAACCGTCTTATGGAGTTGCTTATAGAAATATTGCCTGAGGGTGCTAAATTGCCTAAAGACTTCTACCGGTCTAAGAGGATGGTGAGATCGCTCTGGATAGGATACGAAAAAATCGATGCATGTCGCAACGGGTGCATGTTGTACTACAAAGACGACAAGGATGAAAATGCCTGCAGATTTTGTGGTGCCGATCGCTACAAGGGCAGTAGTAGTAGGAAAGTCTGTCGGTGCCAGGAAGCCTACCGATTCGATGCACTACATGCCATTGACGTCGCGGTTGCAGTGGTTGTTTATGGTGAAGGAAACTACAAAAAACATGAGTTGGCATAAGCGGGAAGAGACCGAAGGAGTGTTGGATCACCCATCTGATGGAGAAGCATGGAAGAACTTTGATCGAGAGTATCCAAATTTTGCTTTTGATCCGCGTAATGTCAGATTGGGTTTCTGCTCCGACGGTTTTACCCCATTCGGACTTTCAGGATCCCAATATTCGTGTTGGCCTGTGATCGTCACTCCGTACAATATACTGCCTTGGATGTAAATGAAGACTCCGTATATGTTCCTCACCATTATTATCCGAGGTCCGAACAATCTGAAAATGAACATCGATGTGTATTTACAGCCATTGATTGATGAGTTGAATCAGCTGTGGGAAGTAGGTTCCAAAACATACGATGTATCTAGAAAGCAAAAAATTTAGATGCGGGCAGCACTTATGTGGACCATCAACGAATTTCCAGCATATGGTATGTTATCTGGATGGAGCACGCATGGTCGTCTTTCATGTCCGTATTGCATGGACCGCACTAAGGCTTTCCATTTGAAACACGGAGGCAAACCGTGCTTCTTCGATTGTCATCGGTAATTCCTGTTGAAGGATCATCCGTACCAGAGGAATAGGAATGCTTTTCGTGCTGGCATTTTGGAGAAGGCTAATCCCCCGCCAAGGTAGCCCAAATACACAATATGGAAAGAGGTAAAAGATTTACCAAGAGCTATTGAAGAGCCTGCTACGGGCTACAAGTGTGACGGGTTTGGTTGCACTCATAACTGGACGAAGAGGAGTATATTCTGGGATCTGCCATATTAGAGCATCAATCTGATTATACATGACCTTGATGTCATGCATATCGAAAAGAATGTGTTTGGCAACAAAATTAATACTGTAATGAACGTAAAGGAAAAGACGGAAGACAATCCAAAGGCTAGATTGGACTTGGAAGAAATATATAGACGTCCTGTATTGCATTTGATAGAGGACGGGAATGGGAAATTGAAGCAGCCTAAGGCAATTTTCTCACTGGAGAAGGAGGATAAAGTGAGACTTTGTAGGTGGATTCAAGGTCTGAAATTTCCAGACGGGTATATTTCAAACTTGAGAAGATACGTCGACCTCAAGGAGAACAAACTGATAGGATACTCCTTCGGTACCTACTGGTGATACTGTTAGTGGACGGGGTTCTTCTTCGGTACCTCCTACTGGTACCGGCTCTGGATCCTCGTCGCCCAGTACTCCTGTGTATCGGACAGTAGCTCCGTCCGCCACGATACTACGTGGCATATCTCCTAGGACGAGCAGTTCCAAGCCTGAGACTGCTCCCGAGAGTAGTGTTCCTCCTGCTGATACGACGATGGAGGCAGATGAGCAGATAGAGGAGGCTGTGCCGACGGCCGACCAGTATCAGGCAGATGATGCCTGCGCACCTTCGGAGGAGACGAGGACGGAGATCTGGGCCGACGGTACAAAGTAAGTATTTTGGTTTATTATTTTTTTCTGTGTTTATCATAAATTAACTTTTCTCATGAATATAATATGTCTGTATAGATATCGTCCCCCGTCGGTACAGAAATGCCTAGGATAGCTCCTGAGGCAAAATTATGGTCGTCCTTGGATAAACTACTCGGATGCTCCGGATGATAGGAAGGCCTACTTGTTTGCGCGCTTCAAGGTTAAAATAGATTTACTTTTAACACGAATCATATGATTTATGCATATTATATATTACTGAAAAATATTTGGTTTGCATACTCTTCTAGGATATGTTTTTCTATCCACCGCACCAGGCCGAGCTGATCGAGGGGATGTTTCCTGCTGTCGCTGCTAAGCTGATCCGCAACGCTATTAATGATCAGAAGGCTCATGTTCGTGCCGGAAAGATCTAAGGTTGGATCACCCCTGATCAGTGGGATGCGATGAAGGCTCGATTCAACGAGCCAAGGTATAAGGAAAACTTCGAGAAGGCCAAGGCGGCTAGGCAGCATGCCTCGAAGTGGTGCGGTAGGTCGATTCCGATGAAGGAACATTTCCGTCGTCTGGTATGTATTTTTATTTCAAAATTATTAATTTAATGCAAATTTGATAAATTATTACTAAGATATTATATTTAATTACATGTAAGGAAGGTCGGTAACGTCGACATGGTGACCGTCTTCCTGGCCACCCATCGGAAGGGCGAAGGCCTTATTTATGAGAGGGCCGAGCTTGCCTATGTAAGTATTACAATACTATTTGTTAATTATAATACTTTGTGTTAATTTTAATATTACTTAATAAATATGTATGCAAATAAATATTCATGTAGTTAGTAATAATAAGTACATTAATTAGAGATTAGAAATCATAGAGTACTATCCATACTTTCTAGACTGATTATCAGAGGCTCCGGGACCGGGCGACTGCTAGTGCACCTACTGCGGGAGAGGCCGGTACTTCCTCGCAGCCCACTCAAGCTCCGTTGGCGGACGAGCTATGGATGACCGTTGTTGGTGGCCTCCGTAGGGGTACGTACTACTGTAGAGGATCCTATGGTGCCCTAGTTCCGAGCCAGTCCTCTAGGATATCCCCCGCTATTGTGCATGGTCCACAGCCATCCCAGGAGTCTGCCCAAGTCCACCAGATGATAGAGTCTCTCCGGGACAAGCTGCTACGACGGATTCAGGACCAGTCTCAGCACCAGTCGGACGAGCCTGCACTTATAGTACGATTGGATGCGCTCGACCGCAGGATTTTGGAGCTCCGGAATGTGACTGAGCAGACAGAGCGGAGCGTCACCGATCTTAGAGCGTCGACGGAGCACAGCGTATTGGATCTGCAGACGTCACAGATGACCATAGGCGACAGACTGAGATTGGTGCAGGATTCGATGGATGATAGCAGTGATAAAATATTATCTACCATAGATTCATACCACCAGCGACTTGCTACGTTGGAGCGTCATCGTCCTCCGGGTGCGCCTTCATCGTCTTCAATTCCGCCGGTGCCACTGCCTTCTTCATCGACACAGACTCCACCGACATCACTACCTCCTTCATCGGTGTCGATTTCACAGGAGGACTATGATCTTTTCTTAGCCCTTCGTCGCGGTGCGCCCCCTCACTACAACAAAAAAGTGTTTTAATGACACTGGAAAAGTGTCATTAATGACTTTCTATGACACTTTTTTGGTGCTGTCTAGTGGGGGTGTCATAGAAATTTTTTTTCTTTCAACGACACTACGAAAGTGTCATGTAATAACTTTATGACGACACTTTCTAAATGTCATGTAATCCTTATTTCACGACACTTTATTGGTGTCATCTTAACATCCTTCAATGGCAGCTAATAAGTGTCGTCAAAATTATGACACTTTATAAGTGTCATCTACAAGCATTCAATGACAGTTAATAAATGTCATAGATAAATTTTATGACACTTTTTTATGTGTCATATAAATTATTTAGTCACGACACTTTACTAGTATCATCTTAACATGTATCGCCAAGATTACGACACCTTATAAATGTCCTCTAAAATCTCAATAACATTTAATAAATATCATGAATATTATTCATACTACTTTTTATATATCATGCAGACTGAGTTCAACAACAAATTTTAAATACCTTCAAAACATCATCAATATATAACCAATATCAACCATGAGCACTAATAATCAACCAAAAGTAATATATTAAAAAACTTCAACCCATACAAAATGTTAATAAAAAGTTACAAGAATATAGTATTCAATTTGTTTGAGACTAAAAAAGTCTATTACATAATATGTAAGAGTTCTACTAATACTACTTGTTAGCATCCTCATCTGACTTAGGATCATGTCTTGAGAGCCACATTAAATGGGCAAAAGTGGTTTTTGTCATGAGGAACCTGAAAAAGAAACGTTCAATTTATTAGTCATTAAATAAAATTGTAAGATATGAAAAAAAAGTAAGCATCTTACATAACATAACACAATACATATGAATCAACCGATACCAAATTAAAAAGTATGGTAAAAGGCTAATTATTGGAGCCAATGGCGAGAGGTAACTAACCCGCGAACCGCCACTAACAAATTGCCTTTGGGTGCATGCATATTTAAGTATCAAAAAACCAAACCCCCCTCGGTAACAATTTTTTGGCCGTTGCTATTCGATACTGTAGCCTCGTCTTCTAGGACGAAAACCACACATTGTCTATCAAATATAAGATAAATCACACATATACTAGGACATACAGATGGTACTTAGACAAAGAACCAAATCTGGAGGGGTGGCCCTCGTCTGGTTTGCAGGATTTGTACTGTGTCGAATCTGCATCAAAAATAACACGAAACTGGATATCTGAACTCAGGTTTCAGATTATAGAGGCAAGGCTCTATATCCCCGGATTACACGAGACTGGATGATATCTGAACCAGTAAAGCACATGTAAACACAAGACTAGATATCTAAACACTATCTGTGCAAACTTTGAGGGTACCTGTATAATTGTGTAGTGTAGTACCAAAGGACAAGAGTCATAGATGTGTAGTCAGTAAGGGAGAAAATAGATTGGATATTGCAATAATTGTATTACAGTCTGTGTGGTTTGTTTGTGGTTGGTCCTGTAGGTCTTTTAGACTGATGCAGCATTATAGAGATGCTGCAGTGTTACAGTAGCTGCAGATAGCAGCAGCACAACGTTATTGGCCATCAATGGGTTTGGTAGGATAACATGTCTGATGTATTGTATTTGTTCACTCTTTATTTTATGATCTATACACCAGAAAGTTTAATAGTCGAGGGCCAAATCATTAGACTGTATTACTTACATGATGATGATAGTGATAGTGATACTTAAGCCAGTACGATGTTGTCTTCCTTAATCTATTAAGTTCATCTTCATTGTCTTTATAGTAAATAATGTTTGCAAGTGTTTCCAAGCCTGTTTCCTTATCTTAGTTATGAGTCCTCAAATTGTGAGTCATGGCAGTTAAAAATACATAGTATTTTTTTCCTGTGCATGCCTAACTTCTTTTAGTCTTCCAGATGTTTGGGTCGCTTTCACTGGAAGCAACTTTAGCATTATAGGCTTGTTCTATGTGACTTGCGTCTTTCACCTTATATGGATTATGCACATAATTTCTCTTTCATATTTTGTACTACTTTTAAGGCAGAGAAATAAAATCCACGAATATGGAGAAAGAAGTGATAAATGTTCTTACAAACCATAAAAAGGTACTTGAATAGATCAAGTTGAGAATTTGCACCCGCAACTTCCTGTAGACATACCAAAAGGGAAATATTAGAACCAAGAATGCAGTTATTTGTCATGTATGAGCAATCATTTGCTAATAGAGATCATAAATCAGAGAGAGCAAACATATAACTACTTCACCTGTGCATAGCACTAAACTAGTACAATTCCCAGTAGACTCAAAACATTGGCTAATAGCATGTTAAGAATAAATGGAAGGGAATCATTGATCATGTATACATCTGAAGAAAATCTACACAAACAATAGTCCTCTTATTGGAAACTTTAGAACGTAAGAAATGTCTAAAGAGCAAACTCATCTAACCTGTTAAGTATCCGCCCACTTGGATTTTGATCAAAAAATTGAACTGGCGTATTGACCATGTTTTTTAGAAGTCGTGTGTGGTCCTGAATTGCAACGTGTAGACCACCATATAAAAATAAGAATGCTCTTATCAAGTTTACAAAGAAAATTCCACCACCAAGAGAAGCGAGAATAGCCTATATAAAAGCATTGAAATGCAATATTAGCAAGAATGCTGGCTTCTGATCAAACTGAATTTATCAAGATGATACCCATAACAAAAAATAAAGAAAAAAAAGGTCGATATTAATCATCCAATTGTTGTCGTCGCCCTTAGTTCATCTGGATGAATAGCCATTTGTGTTATTCTACTAGAGGTTGAAACAGTATCATGCTCAAATGATTTCAAAAAAGATAGAGGCTGAAACAGCTCATAAGTAATCTGAAACTGTGCCTCCCTTAGAGTGCCACAGCATTTACTTACCTCCGCACTCCATCTAACAATTCCTGATTATTAGCGTCATGCTTTCAAATTTACTGGTAGGTTTCTAATGCTTTGTCATAGTCATACACAAAGAACTGGATCGCTCCTTTCCTCGTGTAACCCTTCGAGAAAGTTGGGTCCAACTAGATACACTTTCTTTTAAACCCTCAGGTAATGCACCCAATTTTTTATAGCATTTAGCCCTGTTGTTGTAAACCTGCAAAATCCATCAAGAGTAACACCATAACAAAAAAGATGTCCGGAAAACAGTATCAATACCAAAAAATAGCATAAGATTAGACAAAGCATTAGAGGACTAAAATTCAACATATCAAAAGAGAAATGCAACAACCTGCAACTTGACCCTTTCTTTTTCAAGCGAACTACAGGAGAAGGTTCATCATCATCATCATCCTCCAAGCCTTCACACATTAAAAGCTTTCTTGGCAATTAAAATTCCCTTAATAAATTATTCCATAGGTGAATCCTGACTTGCAATGCCAGCTTTCCACATAAAAGCAATGATGGCACACTGTTGTATGAACAAGTTACCTCTTAAAATGGCCACAAATTGAAGCTAAGCAGGGCTCCTCCATACTTATAGAGGAAATACTAATTAATAATAAACAAAGATTGTTGGAGAATTAAAAAAAGGACCATAGCTGAAAATGGGTCGATAGACAATTAGAAAATTAAGGTTTAATGATTATGAGTTAGGGTTTAATAAGTGGCTCACATCCTATTATGATTAAAATAGGGTTGATGCAGTTTGACAGCCGGTGATAAAACTGTCAAATCTTGTATGGAACTTTCTTATGCTCCATAGCCGACCCCATTCTTATGGGAGAAGACTTGTATGATGATGATGATAATGACAAGGAATGATTATGAGTTAGGATAAGGTATGGGTGATTATGAGATAGGATAAGGTATGGGCTATGGGTTAGAAAAGGCTACATGTTCAGTGAGTTAGGCATCTCGATGTGCCACACACACACACACACACACACACATATATATATGATGATGACCATGTTACGATTGACAATATGTTTCTTAACTTATTCAATTTATCCCTATCCGCATGTAGTTAATTTCCAATCTATTTGTCTACAGGATAATGTATCTTATGATGCACAATATGACAAAAAAACTGACCTATGATTTGACAACCTAGACTAATGTTACAAAATTTCAAAAAGTAGTGTGATACCAAAAGCCAGAATTATATCCCAAAAAAAGATGGAGAGAAGTGCAAACATTGTTTATTCGCTGAGAGATTTATTTATTAACGAGATTTACTCATTAATGTATTATCCAACAATAATTGAATGAACTGGATATACAATTGTACATCTTACACTGCAGGCTAGACAAAAATTGCTTGCTTCAGGGTAAAACAATAGCTAATTCAAGATATATGTGACTGTTCAAGAGAGCATGAACCATACTATCATGACCGAGTGACGAGACGTTAAAATTAAATCAGGTTACACTCTACATTTATAACTCCACTTCCACTTGTTGTATACAAACCATGATATTCAACCATTCCTACACTTAGCTAAAGTACAGAGATACAAATATTATAGACAATTTAGCCTCAAGTAAAAAAAAAGGAAAACAGAAGCAAACCTCAGCGACATCACTTGCTTTGTCAGCTTCAATATAAACATAACCTTTGATGTGCTCAAGAGCAAAGACAGAAATTATCCCCAATTTAGTCCCAAATTCCTGAAGGTCAATAAATTTCTGCATTAAGCTGAAAGCGATCTGCTGTTCCCGTCCAAACTGAAACCAATAACGAGTTAGGACTGCAATCAAATGGCAGACGACTTAAACTACTGTTGGGTGTCTGAGCATAGTCTATAGCTAACCATGCATTTCACCCTCCAGATGGTCGCATCTTTCAAAGAAAGCTCTGCTGCTGCAATATCACCATACTCTTTATCTTCATCATATACAACATAATCTGATCCTCCAGCATAACGGTCTCTAATAAGTGCTTCCAATTCATCACCACTCAACTCTTCTTCTTTGAGGAAAAACGGAAGTGGATTGGCCTTTCCAGCCCCTTTCTCATATTTAGACTGTTCATTACCAAAATCTAATTTCCAAAAGAAACAAAAGGATTCTTCAACATTTTATAATAATTGAGATGGTAAACTAGCAAATAGGGAAATCCAGATGCAGATGACAATACAGAGTAAACATCTAAAAAGGATCATATAATTGACCATTACTCCTGTGTAACAATACCTTCTAGTAGAAGTTGGGTGAAAGCTAAAACTGAATCAGTTTATCTTTGTTAGTTGGAAACATATTACAGACGAGGAAAATTTTGTATATGCATGGGGAGCATAAAAACAAACTATGAAACTAATAACTAAGTTATAGAAAAGCTTCCTACACCTGAAATACCGAAGTACACGAGCTGCCCAAAACAAGGATAGAAAAGAGAATATTATTTGGGAGACGATGTCACAATCGACACAAACTGTTACACAAAATTGGTGTGAAAATACTGGATAAACTAACACTAAATGAAAAAGGGAACAAAATAGCAACCAGAGACATTAATTCTTTTAGATACGATGTGCACGGCACACACACAGAGACACTACGTTGCATGGTAACAGATACAAAATGACGCAGTAAGGACGCGCCTAGAGGCGCCACAAATATAGTATACCCGAGGGATGGCATAAGTGTACTACATGCTACATGGACAATGCAGACCAAAACCAGAAAAGAGAACTTCATATCAATTTGCTAAGTGGACAACAATTCCCTAAATCCTCCAGCATAACGGTCTTTAACAGACATATTTTAGTGGTTACTTTACTAGGAAATTAGTACATTCCATATGTATAGATTAAAAGAAATGAACTTTGCTTTGTCTAGCATGCAACAAATAATGATAAAATATAAGTGAGAAGCATATAGGAGTACTTCAAGTTGTGAAGTGGTCTGCTAGTTATGTTCAGCTATGGATGACAATGCTGATGGAACCCTTGAAGACCAGCTTCTAGCACCTGTGAGAGAAAACTCATTTTATATATATAGGTAATTTGAAAGGGTGGTTTGCTTAATTCATCAGCATTTCTGTGAAGTTTGATTTATGGGATTTATAGGACTTGCATGAAAGTATCTATCTTAATCCAGTTTATTGACTGTCCTAGCAACGACGCCTAGCAAATATCATCTTAAAATAATATTCATCTTGATGTAGTATATTTGCATTGCATTATATACTACTCCTAGGGAGTTCATCTATGAGATGCTCCATTTATGCGTTATTCACCAAAGAGGTCTACATCATAAGAATCCAACGTTATTACATATGATATAGTGACAGCTAACTCTATAATCTTCTCTGTATTTGACTATTGTTCTAGTATTCAGAATGTAACCAAAATTTTATAGGAGTAATAAGAAGCAATTTTGCTAAGGGAAATTATCTTCTTAATGTTCTCACAAATCTGCAAAGAACTTAAAAAAGGAAGGGGTTGAAATTCGGCTAAATTTGAGTAATCATCAAACAGACATTTCAACAAATGTTTTTTGAGTCTAAAAGAATCACATACACAATTATAATTATGCTGTTAGTATTCGCAAGTCTTCACTCAAAGAAGAAGAAAATAGACCTTATGATGTCCGAGCGGTCCCTAGTAAAGTTGAGACAAGTGGTACAGACACGGTTGGCGTTCTTGGTAATGTCAAGCTCGTCGAGCCTCTCTTGGGCGGTTTTCTCTTACCACCGTCGAACCGAACGATAGCAGTGCACGAGGAGGGCAAGCATGTCGCAGGGGTGGGTGAGGGCCCGGGCAGACAGCAGCATGATGTCGGCATTGCTCTCGTCGACCGTGATAAGGCCGACGAGTACGGACACGAAGGAGTCGAACAAGAAGGCCTCGAATGAGTCGTTGATGCCGATGGACAGTATCTCGCGGAGCTGGGTGACAGTCTCGACCTCCCTACCCTCCACGTCGTCGGCATGGAGTCCCACGCGGAGCTTCTTTATGCAGGAGGATTGGTAGGGGCTCCATACAAGCAAAACTCCTAATCGCTAAAATATATAAACTTCTTACGATTAAAAACCCTAACTTTACTTCCTCACAAGAAATTAAACTGAACTATACAAATGTCAATGACAAATCCATGATAACAATACACCTGAACAGCAAAATATTAGGGTTTATATACCTCCCCAGACAGAGCAAAGTAGCCGCTGGCGTAGGTCTCGTCCATCCAGTGTTGCAGGTCGCCGATCCACATCGTTTAGATCTCGTCGGCGGAGGTCGACTGGACATGGATCGGTGCCGGATACTGCGACACCGCCTGAGGGACCGGCTACGATGGAGGGATCTGGGCCGGCTGCTGGCCCCACATCGACGGAGGAGGGGGCTGATGGGCCCAAATCGGTGCCGGGGGGGCATCATCCCCCATTACTGCTACGGCTACCACGGAGCCATCGGCATCTGAGGTGGCGATGCCATCTGGTGCTGTTGGTTTATTGCAGGAGGGCCCATCGGTGGCTGCATCATCTTGGCGAAGGAGAGGAAACCTTAATCCCAATAAAAAACAAATATGTTGATTTAGAATTTTTTTTGGGGGGTTAGGGCACAGGTCGTTGAGGCCGACATCGAGCTTTGCGAAGGAAGGGGAGCTGGGAGAGGAATGGATCTGTTGGTGGTAGAAGAGAGAGTAACAAGAGGCCAACAAGATGCTCCCTATTTTACTATAGAAAAAATGAGGTCTGCACAGAGAGTAACAGAGATGATTTGGGGGAAAAGTTGGATGGCGCCGAAATAAAAAAATGAAAAAGAAGCGGGACTAATTTTAGCATGACATTAGAAATGTGTTGTAAATTAGTATTTAATATTGTATGACATTCTTACGATGTCGTTGAAGATATGTCTACGACACTTGTAAAAAAGTGTCATAGATGATAATATATATTCCATTACAATGACACGTTTTAGTAAGGTGTCATCATAAAAATAAAATGACGACACTTATTTTAGAAGTGTCGTTAATAAAGTGTCGTTGTTAACTATTTTTGTTGTAGTGCCTCCTGCTCCAGATCCTTAGTAGTCCAAGTTAGGACTGTTTGTATTGAGTGTTTGAGTACTTGTTTTTCTTTGTATTTGTTTGTGACACTTATTTGTTTGTGACACTTGTTTGTTGGTTGCATAGATACATTGGTATTGGTTGTGTAGACCCATGACGATTTGGATATTGGTTTATATATGTTGTGTAGACTTTGGTTATTTTATGTTATTCGTTTCATTTGGATGTTAATTTATCAGTATTCAGTGTTCCACCGAAGGGGTCGGCGAACCCAGGGATAAAATTTGCTTGTGTATTGTGTTTCAGATTAAACTGCAGGGAGAAAATGATTATGTGGAGAAAACAGCATACTGATTTTTTTATTTTTTTCAAATTTAGCGACGTCTACCGACGTTTACCGACGCGTTCGGACGTCAAAATGCGTCGGTAGACATCGCTAAACTGGCATATATTGCCTGGATACCGACGTATAGCGACGTCAGTTTTGTCAGTAGGCGTCGGTAACCGTCGGTAGACGTCGGTAACATTCCCAGGATTTTACCATATTTTCCAAGGATATACCGACGTATAGCGACATCACAAAACGTCGTTAATATTCCCAAGGATATACCGACGCAGTGCGACATCGTAAATGTCGATAATTTTCCCAGGACATACTGACGTATAGCGACATCATAAACGTCGCTATTTAATCGATGAAACGATGGTAAACGTCGGTATATTATCGACGTATCTTTGGGTCGGTAAATGTCGGTGTTGGCGACGATCAGCGATGTCTTTCCAAACAACAACTAAGGTTTCCGCGACAAGATGAAGACGTCGCTAAATACGTCGTTAAACTGGTTTAGCGACGTCTTTAGGCGTTTTAGCGACGTCTTCAGGCGTCGCTAAAATAACTTATTCTGGTATTGTTTAGAGGATCCGTCAAGAAACATCATTTTATTTATTGATGTTTTGGCTATAACTGTCAACTAATATATGTAGGAAAAAATTGGAGCAATTTTTTCAGCTGTCACTTCGGTAAGTTTTTTGAAAATTTTATATTTTTTGCGTTTGTTGGTTCCTTTTTATGTAGGAACTCAACAAACTTTCTCTCGATCTCCAGAAAACCTCTTTCAAAAATCCTCTCTCCCTCCTCAGAGAGCTTGAGCAACCCTATCCTTCCACCTGTCTCCTTGCGAGATACTGTTTCACTTAACAAAATTGCCAAACAAAGGTTGGATTTTGAAAATAAAACAAGAAAAAGTACAAGAAGTACAAATTTAATTCTGGGAAAGTATTGCTATGGAAGTCTGATCTTGTAAATGATCACTTTGTTCCTTGGACCATATGATGATGATGAAGATCACTGCTTGAAGTAGAACAACTTGGAAGAACTAAGTCACCAGAAAGGTATCGACGTACTTAGGCACTGATGGCGAGGCCGAATGCTTTCCTGCTTTGCTTCACTCTGTTCTGAAAGAAAAGTTGAAGAAGAATGCTCCGGAGAATCAAAAATCTCGAAGTTCTGATCTCTGTATTCTCTCTTGTTCTTTCTGTGTTTTTTTCTTTGAGAAAAATGAGTCTATTTATAGACTGGGGCTTCTGTGCGTAAAAGAGCATCAAAGTCTGTCTTTACGCTAACAACTGCCATCCATGATCAGATTCATCCTTTGTATACGTTGACACGCGTCCCATCATTTCAGTAAGAATAGAATACATGTACACACGTTCTTCGAAATATGTGGCATAAAGGCCATGTAGGCAAACCACGTTCCAAACTGGCCAGAAAGAATAGGGCGTAAAAATAGCTCCAACATCCTCTGGGCGTAAAATAGTAAGATGAGCGTAAAATAGCTCTGTCATAGGTTTCCCGCGTAAAGTGGTTATTGAATAACCTTGAGCGTAAAATGACTCAAATAGACTTTACGCACACATTGTTTTATGAGCATAAGAACTCATGAAAAATTTCGTACGTAAAAGAAACCATACAGTGAGCGTAAAGTAGCTCGATCCTCATAAACGACAACAATGGTCTTTGTATAAGACAAATTCCATTGAATTATGTGGTAAATGCCATCATTAATATCTTCATGTCAGAGTTTGTATTAAATGCGAGATTTGACAGCTTTGTCCAGCGTAAAAGAGGCTGCTCTGTCCTTGGCGTAAAATCATAGGTGTAGACCCAAGCGTAAAATGATCAGCCTGCTTAGGCGTAAATTGATTAGCCTAGATTTGGGCGTAAAAGAGATTACCCGCTCTGCTTGGTGTAAAAATCGATCACTTATGAATGGGATGACTCTTTCTTTGAAGCACTTTTTACGCTCCTACAAGACCCCCTTCAAAGTTTTCAAATATCTCCAAAATTTGAAATACTTTGAACAGAAGCGTAAAAGTTAAGATTTGATCTGTCAGCGTAAAATTTGGGATACGCAACAGCCATCCGCGTAAAAGCGGGGATGTCCAACAGTCGACGTAATTTCTAATAGTGTCGGTCAACACTTAATTGGCACAATGAATTTCTTTTTTTGAAACTTTCGAATGCCTTTTCGCTTCCCCGAGTTTGCATTTATAATGAACAGTTTCCAATAAGGAATATGGAGAGTTGATTTAACCATATAAATGAGAAGAAATTCTTCACTCTTGTCATTCATCTCCATAGTGACATGGCGCCCAAGAAGGAGATTAATAATAAAGAGGCTTCAGGCTCAAGGATTGACTTTGAGCGAGCACGCAACTTTGTAGCGTGCTTCGGATTAACTCCAGCAGTCTTCAGCCGCATCGATGGTGGTCCCCCGACTGTATATGAGGGCTCAGGAGATGCAGAAACATTTTTAAATCTGATGCGTCGCTCCGGGATTCACAACATGCGTGAGTTAGGTGCCTCTCTTCGTCAGTCCAACGAAGGAGAGGGAAAATAAAATTCCATGTATTGCGACTCTCTTATATGTAGGGGTCCACTCCCCCATTTTCATAAATAAAGTCTGATGTTAATCTCAACTGTTCAACACTTATTTTGACTGCTTCCATGATTGTTCATTCCCAAGAAACAAACTTGACACGTGGCGTCTGTCTTGTGGTTACGAGAGCCTTTAAATAGGATCTTCCCCCGAAATAGACTCTTCCCAACAGTTTTTCAGCCTTTATAAATAGCCGAGAATGTCTCATATATTCTCGTACTCATTCCACTGAAGATAACTTTTCGTGATGTTGTTCTCCAACAAATGAGGATGGCGAAACTTTCCCACGGTGTTCTTTTGTATGCACAGTCATTAGACGCAGACTCAACCACCATCAGAGCCAAACCATTCGACTTAAATGGTAAATCCGATCGTAAGCAAATATCTATTTTTTTTGAATTTTTTCTGTAAATTCTTGACGAGCGTAAAAACTTGCTGAAATACTGGCGTAAAAAACCTTGTTGAAGCACCGGCGTAAAAGCCTTATTGAAGCACTGGCGTAAAAAGCCTTGCAGATTGCTAGCGTAAAAACCTTGTTGAATCACTGGCGTAAGAGCCTTGCTGAAGCATTGGCGTAAAAAACCTTGTGATCTATTTTTAATTAGCGTTTAATACGCATCTGATAATACTTCTTCTTTGTTGTTTTCTGCAGAAGTTTGGCTGAGCAGCTTTTCCAGAACCGGCATTGGCGATTTTGACGTTGTGAGGAGCATTCTTCTGACATCAACATCAGGAAGCTCATGCGCTTTTGACGTGCAAATCAGACAACTCAGAACTCTTCGTAAGATAGAAGGGTCTTCCTCTGTTGGTAGGAAGAGCCTTTATACACGGAGAGTTGGATGGTGGAGTCAACTCTACCCCGAGAAATCGGGTAGTAAAGTTCCTTTCATGGCAGAACTAGGAATCGTATCCCAATGCTGGATACATTCCTATCTCCTTTGAGGTGCCGCCACTAATCCACCAATTGTATTGGCAGCAACAGGCCTTCGGGCTGCCATACTCTGGGGTTCTCCTCTCGTCTGAGAGAGAAGACCAGAGTTTGATTCCTACTGTTCTGGTTGCCACTGGAGCTCAGACAGTCAGGAACTGCCACCAACAACGAACCCGTCAGAGAGGATCAAAGAAGAAATAGATCTCTATTAGGTTATCGTTGGTGTATAGAATGAAAATCCAAGAATGTAAAAGATTTCCATTATAACTTGTAAGAAAGTCTAAGAAATGTAATAGACTTTTTGATGATATGGGAATAAAAATGATGATTCTTCTATGATCAATGATTTATATCTATCTGGATGTAATATGGACATGATAGATAAATGGAATCTTATTTTCTGTTTTAGAGCATATGATACTATCAGAGGTAATATGGACATAATAGCATCTATGAACTCAAAAGAAAATTAGATTAATATCTATGCAGAGGTCAAATAGAAGTAATAGATAGGAAAAGAAAGTAGATTTAATATTTATTCAGAGGTCATGAAAATATGATAAATAGTGAATCCCACTTTCTAATCAATTGATAAAAATAGAAGATATAAAACCCCTTTCCCAGGAAACAAGAAGTCAGCTTAACCAAACCTTGGTAGCTGGAGATTAGGAAGACAAATGTTGTGAGCGTAGATGTCAAGACGGTGGATGAATCAGCATGTTTCTTGGGAACAGAAAGGACGATTCAATTCCATAATTAAATGGATGAACCTGGTAACATGAATGGACGAGCATTTTCAGAAATGAAAAGTCGTTTTCAATTTCAGAGACTAGTTCATTAGTAATCCTCTTCTATAAATGGGTGAGAATTCTCTGTAATCATTCCATTCTTATTTCTGCTCCTCTATTGGAAATGTCTTCCAAAGAAATACAGCAAAAGAATGAAGTCCCCAAGAAAATCGAGGGCATCATTGATACGTTCCCCGTTGAACCCCTGTATCAGGCTCATCAGGCTCGACCGAAATAGGTGGAAGCTCTTCTGCGCCCAAGCCACCCAAAGACATTCTTGCTTTTTTAGTAGAGCCAGGGAAAACTCCTGAAGAAGAAGCGTCGAGGATGGCTCTCTGCAAACTTTTTATGAGTTCAGGAAACGACGTCTTCTATGCGTTGGCCGACTATGTATTCAATAAGGAAGGGAGTGGCCCTCGTCCTTAGTCTTTTATCTTGAACAAAAAATAATAATAAAAGAAGTTTTATTTTTGTTCTGTCTTCTCTTTTTATACATAGTATTTCTTAAGAAATTTGCCATTGATCGGCAGCATGAGTAGATCTCCATTGGGTTTTGACAACCGATAAGCGCCATTGGAAAACACGAACTCAATTACATAAGGGCCTTCCCATTTTGCTTGGAATTTCCCTTTACTTTTATGAGTCATTACCATTGGTCTCCGAACAGCTAATACGAGCACGCCAACTTTGAATATCCTCTCTTTAACTTTACGATTGAAAGTTCGAGATATGCGGGCTTGATATTGTTCAATGTGCTGTTGTGCTTGAAGACTCTTCTCATCCAATCCTTCAAGTTCTTGGAGTCGTAAGCGATCATTATTCTCTGTAGTTAGCTTATTAGCAATGGCTATTCGTAGAGAAGGGATCTGGATTTCCAATGGGATAACAGCTTCGCATCCATAACCAATGAGAATGGTGTAAAACCAGTAGGAGTCCGGACTGTTGTTCGATAAGCCCATAAACATTCTCCAAGTTTCTCATTCCAATCACGATTATTAGAAGAGACAAACTTTTTGAGAAGTTTGATGATCGTCTTATTGAAAGCTTCAGCTAAACTATTAGCAGCTGGATTATAAGCCGTAGAAGCCAAATTCTGAATTCTATTCTTGTCACAGAATCGATAAAATGCTTGACTGGCAAATTATGGACCATTGTCATGAATTATCCGTCGAGGAATCTCGAAACGATAAATGACATGGTGTTTGATGAAACTGATCACATTAGATGTTTTTACTTCCGCAAGGGGGACTGCTTCTGCCTACTTCGAAAAGTAATCTGTTATAGCTAATATGAACCGATGTCCTTTAATAGAAGGAGGATTAGTAGGACCAATAACATCTATACCCCAAGCTTCGAAGGGCCAAGAGGCTGCTGTAGGATGTAGAAATTCAGACGGTTGATGAACGAAATCAGCATGAATCTGACATGCTTTACATCTTTTGGCATAGTCTACAGCATCTACTAACATAGAAGGCCAATAATACCCCATTCTTTGAATGCGGTCTTGCAACTTCGGACACGGTTGATGAGCACCACAGACACCATCATGAGCCTCACGCAGTATTTGTTTGGCTTCACTTTTTGAGAGACAGCGCAGCAAGAGTCCGTCATATGAACGACGATATAGCATATGTAAAGACGAATCATAATAGAATCGAAACGATCGTCTCTTAATTGATGCAGATTCTTTAGGATCTTCAGGCAAAATCCTATGAACTGCATAATCAATGAATGGAGTTCTCCAATCTTTCTGCTGGGAACTTGACTCTGTAACATAACTTTGTTCAATATACAGATTACTCTTCACACAGAACAAGTCTCGGTCCAACAAAGTAATTGTATTTTGCCTTCGGATTGGAACAGCCAAGTCTGCAACTAAGCTGGCAAGAGCATCAGCCTTCACTTTCTGAGAACGTGGTACAAATTCGATAAAGAATCCTTTGAATGATAGGACCAACTCGACTACCACCTGATGATAGGGAATGAGATAAGGATTTCTGACTTCATAAGTCCCTCTAAATTGATTAACGATCAATTGAGAATCTCCATAAGCCTCTAAAAATTCAATATCCAATTGTTTTGTTACTTGGAGACCAATCAATAGAGCATTATATTCTGCTACATTGTTAGAGCATGGCTCATTAAGAGAATAGGCACGGTATATGACCATTTTGTCAGAAGAAACCAAGACAATTCCTACCCCAGAGACAATATTGCCTTTGGGTCCCACTCGTGATGCTCCATCAAAATATAATTGCCATATATCATTCTTCAAAGTCATGTTACAATCCACTACTTCGTCTAGAATGTCTTCATATAACTTCAAAGTTTCAGGTATAGGATGAGCAGCTAAGAAATCAGCTAACGCTTGGCCTTTCACTAATTTTTGAGGCATATAAATCATATCATAAGGAGTGAGCAACATCGCCCAGGTAGCTAACCTGGAATTAAGAATGCTCGGTTTTCTCATCAATACCCGAATGGGATTTATTCTGGAGATGACATGAATAGTCTGTCAAGTGACATAATGCCTTGTCTTTTGGACGGCAAAAACCAAAGCTAGACATTTCTTTTCTACAGGAGTATATCTGTGTTCAGCTCCGACCATCATCCTGTTCAGATAATATATTACTTGTTCATGACCCATATCACTTTTCTGTGCCAGAAGAGCGCCAAGTGAATGATCTAAGGCTCGAACATATAGCAAAAATGGTCTTCCTACTACCGGAGGTACCAGAACAGGTGGGTTTGTAAGATATTGCTTAATGTCATTGAAGGCTTTTTGACACTCTTCATCCCAGACGAAAGATACCCCTTTCTTTAATAGACGGGAGAAAGGTTGGCATCTCCCAGAAAGATTAGATATAAATCTTCTGATATAAGCAATACGGCCCTGAAAGCCACGGAGTTCTTTCAGATTACGAGGAGGACGCATTTCAAGAATTGCTTTAACCTTATCAGGATCAACATGGATACCTTGAGAGGTAATAACAAATCCTAGAAACTTGCCACTAGAAACCCCTAAGAAAGGCTTAGTAGGGTTCATTTTCAATTGATGCTGGCACATTAATTCAAATACTGTTCTCAAGTCCTGGATGTGATCATCCTTTGATCGACTTTTAACAGCGATGTCATCTACATAGCATTCAACTATCTTCCGTAGATGTTCTTGAAAGATATTGCTCATAGCCCGTTGATACGTGGCACCGGCATTTTTAAGACCAAACGGCATAACTGTATAGCAGTAGACCACAAGAGGTGTACGAAAAGCGGTGTGCTTCTCATCTTCTGGATGCATCTTGATCTGATTGTATCCTGAGAATCCGTCCATGAAAGACATGCGTTCAAAACCACATGTATTGTCTATCATGATATCAGTAATTGGAAGTGGAAATTCATCCTTTGGACAAGCCGTATTAAGAACTCGGTAATCTATACAAACTCGGACTTTTCTGTTCTTCTTCATAACAGGAACAATATTCGTCACCCAATCTGGGTGTTGTTCTTCACGAACAAAGCCACATGTAATCAGCTTTTTGACTTCTGCTTCAATTGCATCCATCATATCTGGTCTAAAGCGTCGTTGCTGTTGTTTTACAGGCTTGACATTAGGCAAAATGTTGAGTTTATGGGTAGCAACTTTAGAATCTAGCCCTGGCATATCCTCATAACTCCATGCAAAGATGTCAATGTAATCTTTTATAAGTTTTATCAGCTCTTTCTTTTCATCTTCAGAAAGATTCTTACTGATGAATATTGGTTTGGATGTAACTCCATCTCCAACATCAATCTGGATAACCTCATCTTCTGTAGGTGGCTGTCGTTGTTCAAAACGAAGTTCCCATTGAGTATCCATTTGTTGAGCCCAAGAATCATTCTCAAATAGTTCTGATTCATCATCGGCGTGAACCATATTGACTGAGAGTACTTGTTCAGATTGAAGTTCCTCTGAATCTGATGATTGTGAAGAGCTGGAAGAGAATTCTTCTTGTATATCATCATAAAACATGTGGGATGGGTCATATTCCAACCCAAGACGAGTCTTTTGGTAAAACGGATCACCACATAATGGTAATCGTCTGCCCTTGCCTTGATTGAGACCTTGCATAGTCTTCAAATCATACACCATGTTCTGAATGATCTTGATAGATTGTTGACTGTATTTGTCAATTCAGATTCTTCCTTTGTCTTTATCCTTCAGCTCATCTGCCTGAGCAACAGGGATATTTCTAGCCAGGCCAAACACAATTTGATGCTTGTTTTTCTTATCAGACGGAACCCCGAAATAAGATTCTTCATGACGTCTAAAAGTTACGCAAGCTTGTGATGAAGCAGCCACAGGTAGAAGATAAGGAGAAGATGTTAGGAACCTTTGAGCATACGGTCCAACATCTGTATAAGGAGGAAAATAATTCTCCTTATGATCGATGTATAAAGTTTCTTCCGGTTCTGTGTTGTCTTTATATTGATGACTTTGATTATCAGAAGATAAAGTTATTCTCTCAATAAACTTGACAGCCATATACTCAAACAGGAAATCTTCATTAATATCAAAAAGTACAGAATGATCAATATTTACATCATTTATAATCTGATTGCTACGCTTTGGATTAATCAACAGTGGACCATCATCCGTCTTCTATATAGATTTGCCAAGATTGACAATCAATGGTGATTCTGGATCATTCGTACAAGACGTACGTCCTTTGACCTTGATCATAAAAGGTTGAACTTGGCTCTTAGCAGGAATTTTTATTGATTCCTCAGATGAAGTTTGAGTTCTTCCTTTAACCTTGATCATCAAAGGTTGATCATTGACAGGTTGGGATTGGATTCGTCCCTTGACTATGATCTTCAAAGGTTGCTCCTCTGGCGGATCTTCATTAATAGACTGATCCTCAGATGATGATTGATCTTCAGCCATGTCTGATATATCTTTCTTGTTTATAAAGCATTGAATCAGGGAAGTAGGCTTCAACACCCTTGAATGGATTAATATCAGCAAACTCAGTTTTCACAACTCCTTGGGAGTCCACATATTTGAAACATTGGTGAAGAGTTGAAGGCACAATATTATGCTCATGAATCCACGGTCTTCCAAGAAGAATATTGTAGGATACGTCCGAGTTGATAACATAGAAAGTTACCATAGTTCGAAGATCACCAATCTGAATCTGCAGATGAATCTTCCCCAGTGGTTTGCTCTTGCCAGAGTTAAAATCGACTATCATAGTACTAGTGTAAGTCAGCTCACTAGTAGGAATCCTCAGGGGTCTTAGCATACTCTGAAGAATTATACTAATTGAAGACCCAGGATCAATGTAAATCCTGTCACTTTCAGTGGATCCAATATATCCAGTGTAGCATAGAGGCCTATCATGCTTGTTGTGTTTCAATAGCATATCCTCTTGTGTAAAGGTGATGTTGGGAATTGCTTCCATCGTACTATGGCATTGCGGGCATGACACTGGTATATTATCAGGAGTCTTGAGTTGAGCCAAGCATGAATCTGCTTGAAGTAAAGCTTCGCTCAAAGTCTCTCTGCTTTCTTTGGAAAGGCAAAGCAGTTCAAATATAGATAGTCTAGCCAGAGTATTGGCTAACTGAGCTAGAATATCAAACTTGTAAGGCTTCATCACCACCCCCTGATTGGAAGCAGGCTTCAATGGGATATTAAAGCGTACTGCCTTCTGTTTCCCCTTTTCAACCACAGAAGGTTTAGCAGGAACAGAAGAAGGTTGAATTGGTAGAGTTTCCACTACATCTTCTGCTTCTTTGGAGGATCCGTCATAATCTTTATGGTACTCTTTTCCAGATCTTGTACCAGCAAAAGTTTCTTCTTCAGACTCAGGAGAAGGAAGTACCATATTACAGGATTTAGTCTTTCTTTCCTTAGCCTTCTTCTTGTGAGGGTTGCTACGAGGCACTTCAGAACCCAATCCAGCAGTAGAATTCTGATTTTGAATTTGTAAAGGAAGACGTATTCCTTTATCATAATTTAAACCTTCTGCCTTTTGAAAGTCGTAACCCATCTTCCTCATAAGAATGACAGATTGCTGACTATACAAGTGGATAGGCAGTGAGCTTTGGACAGGTGTTTCAGTACAGGAAGAGGAAGAAACCTCTGCAACTATAGGAGAATAAAGCATAGACGTCTCTGTAATTAAGGAAGGAGAAGGATTCGGGATACGAGGAGAAATCCCTGTTGGAGCTTTTTCATAAGCAGCAAAGACTTATTGTACCCGGTATAAAGGAACACTATTCATGGCTAGCCACTGCTGATGAGTAAGCTTGAGCTTGGTAGGAGGAGCTAGACTTGGAGGACAGATGTTTAGTCCTTTCAGTCTATCTTCTAGAGGAAGGTCATCCCATAGATGATCCAAGTCATCAGGATTTGTAATAACATAAGAAATCATGTTGCAGGTTTTGACTTTCTTACCTTTCTTGGATTTTAAAGTTTTACCTTCATTTTCCAACTCAGGTATTAAGTCAGGATGTACCCACATGATTTTACCATTCTTTAATGTGAGCGGCAGTAATCCTGTATTTTCTTTCCTGGCGGGCGGGATATTCACAATCTTCATAGTCGCCTTCGGAATTGGGATAATTCCATCTGGGACTTGCTGTGGAGGAAAATCTCCAAACTGAAGAGAGACCATATTGGTTGTAACTGTATGGTCATCATTGGTTAGAGCGATAGCGCCACCATTTATCAGGTCTTGGATCTTCTTTTTCAAGACATAGCAAGCACTGGTAGGATGATTAATGTATCTATGATGGATACAATATTTGGGATTGTCAGCCAGATTCACCTCATTAGGCCTTTTTGGCTCTGGAATCTGAAGTTTGCCACTTTTCACCAGACACTAAAATATCCCTGGGATATTACTTTCGTCAAAAGAGTATTCTTCCTTTGGCCTGGAAGATTCCTGATTGTTTGGCGTCATTTTGTTCTTGGAGAGATTGACCATAAGAGTATCTTTTCCTTTCACAATACGATTGCCAAGATTATTACCAGGATTACTTTTCTTTTCTTTATCTTCTGAAGCAAAAAATCATCCCGTGTTCCTGAGCCAACCTACCATTGGTCTCGACAGAAACTGCTGCTATGATAAACGAAGACTAATCTGTGAATTGGGAACCTGTGAAGACAGCAATAGATGGTCACAGATTCATCTTACATGTATCAATCAACGCTGAATTTGGCATACCAGGAGGCATCTTGAGAGTAGCCTGTCGAAAACGTTCAATGAACGTCCGAGTATCTTCTTTCTCCTTTTGTTTGATTTCTATTAAGGAGGACATGTTCATGTCCATACCTCCTTCATAGTAGCGGGAGAGAAACATTGCCTTGAATTCGTCAAAAGACGAAATAGAGTTATCGGGTAAGCTACGATACCAATCGTAAGCTGAACCCGTCAGACACCCGATGAACACTCGAGTGAGAAGAGCATCATTTTTCTGCAAGTGTACAGTCATAATATCAAAGTAATTGATATATTGACTGGGAGATGCTTTTTCATCGAATAAAACCATGGATTGTGGCTTGAACTTCGGTGGAAAGGGTACATCATTCCAATAAGGAGGATAAGGTTGCTTAATCCCTAACCTCTGGAGCTGATCTTTGTGCCTCAAAACTTCAAAATGTGCTTTGAGTTCACGTACTGCTTGAATGGCTTCACTGGTTTAAGGAAGCACATTTGATTGAATAGTCGTTGGATGTACCGTAACCCCCGCTGGAGGTGGTACATCTTCTGGAATGATGGTATCTGGAGATGCAGAATTTTGATTAACAGCAGGCTCTTAAATATTCGAAGGTATATCAGCCCCTTGACTATCTTGAGTTTGTGCTGCTAGTGGTACCGGAGTTATTACTGTAGATTGAGCAGTTTGCTGATTCAAAATTATCTGATGCATGCTTTGCACCATGTTGAGCATGTCTTTCAATGATTGCTCCACTACACCAAAACGGTCGTTTCCTAACGACTATAAGCGTTAGGAAAAAATTTCCTAACACTTTTTTACCGTTGTAACTATGGCGTGGGGAATTATCCTAACGGTCTTTGTAACGGAATTTTACCGTTAGGAAAAAAAATTCTTAACGGTAAAAAACCGTTGGGAATGAAAATTTCCTAACAGTGAAACACCGTTAGGAAAATAAATTTTGTAACAGTAAAACACTGTTGGTAAAATATATTAAAACGTTGGTAAATTAATTATTTTCCTTACGAATACATCCTTAGCCTTCCCACACCTGAGCCATATTCTTTCCAACCGCCGAGCACACTATTTACATGGGAAGCTTTAGCTCCATATACAAAATCATAACTGCTCACAACATAAGTACCCACAACATAGTATAAGATGCAAACAATTGAGTAGCAGTGGAAACAACCTTATGTAAAGAAGAATGAGAAATGCATCAAGCATCAATATGTTACTAAAATCAATATTTTCATAAGTACTAAAATGTATTCTTTTGATGTCCTTAACATCTGCAGAATTGCTACTTGCTTGCACACACAACTGATGTGTCGGCCACAAAATTGTTACTTGTACTACAACATAAAGTTCGATAGAGAGTTATCAAAATTATGACAAAAGTAGAAGAAAAAAAACTACAAATTTCGCAAGCGATCAATACTTTGGCCAACTGGATGTTATTGCCAAGAAGTCGCCTCTGCCATACATTTTCCTTCTATGCTACCATGACTAGATTTTGAACACTTCTATACCCTGTTCTCTGGTATCAGAATCATGTGGGTGTGGTTCAACAGGAGATATTGTTGCCTGGTATTCCTTGTGCAATTTGGCAGCTTGGATGAGTATCTGTAGGACGGTTCCGTCCCTTTTTGCTTCAAGCTTAGCTATTTTCTCGAGATCAGTATTCTTTTTCCGGAAGTCACTGCCAAGCTCCAATAAATTGTCGTTTTGCTTCATCTTGGACTTGATAGTGTTGATCTGATCAATATGCTTAGATGTGGGCCTGAAGGAAACCATGAAAAAGAGATTGACATAGCATTCTGCAGCTAAGAGCAAAGCATCTATAGTAGCATCATGACCCTCTGAAGTAATGTCATGCTGAGAACATAAATCCAATGCTAGGCGTTGAAACTCAGAAGCCCTAATCTCACAAAAGCATCAAATTTCGTAGGTAATTCAGGCACGTCAATCTTCTCATCAGCGCCAGCGCTACTAGATTTCAATGAGACACGAGGGTGGACAGAAGTGCCAATTGAGCCAGTCAAAGGTTATTCCAGATCAATCACTTTAGAAACTGTACATTTGCATAGATCAATGTCAGGAGAAAATGACATGTGCGGCCCCAGAACAGAAAGAAGTACACTGCATTCAAAGAAAAGAGATTGTACAGGTAATACTAAAACTAATTAGATGGAAAATGCAACATCTAAGTTTCCTACAATAACAATAATAACTTTGCAAAATTCAAATTTACCAATTTGGAACGGATTTATTCACCACTTCCAATTGAAAAACAAATTTTAGTGATTTAAAAACAGACATAACTATAGAAATGTTTGGAATTTTTAAAACTGTTTGGAATTTACAAAACTATATAACCAATACCAGTAAGCTCCCAGAGTAACCACCATAAGTGATGCTCCCATCCCAGAAGATGCCACTGTATGTAAACTGCACCTTGTTGCATCTTAAACTGCACTTTGTTTACATACAATTAAAAGTTAGAAGAATAATATCCCTAATTGTTGTTGATTTATGTTGGCAAACTCCTAGAACATGATGCTAACATAGGTTTCTCTCAACATAGGGGCTTAGGACAGAGCTTTGTAACGTCGAGCTACCAATATAGTCAGGATAAGACTTAAGGTCCGGCTGCTCTATGCAAAATATGCATAATAGCATAATTTTAGTAGAAAATACGGGTTTTTTTAAGACAAAATCTATGGTTAAATCAAAACACAGTAAGAACTTGATTCCCTGAGCAACTCAAAATTTGATATAAAGTGATGCAAGAAATCAGATATCAAACTAACCCTCAAATCTGCCCATGTGAAGTCATTTTTAAAAAGCACTTGCTTCCTTCTGCTAGAGCCTTATAAAGCTGAACTTAGTTTCTGAAAAGAACAAGAGTAGTTTCTACAAGAGCTGAACTTAGTCTCTGAAAAGAACAAGGTAAAAGAAGATTCATGCTATATGTTTTATAAACTCTTCATCAAATTGATTGAAATTATATAGTTTTTTTTATAGATATTTTTGTCCAAATCCACAAAGTAAGTGCTTGCATTGCCAACGCAACATTGCTCCAGTGGGAGCGCAGCAGGCATCCGGCCTGGTTGGGACTAGTATCGTTATAGCTTTGCTTGTAACTTATCCTCGTTGCGCTTGACAATCAAATTATGTACTAGTTGCTAACGGAAATTACCGATATGTACAAGAACAGCTGAGGGGCTTCGAACGAATCAGGGGTGTTGTGCTAGATCCTGTTCCCTTCGACATCGAAAGAGATTTGATATCCCCTACCATGAAGAAGAAAAGACCCCAAATGCTGAAGTTCTACCAGGTGACAGATAATATTAGCATGTTGTGCATTTTTCGCGTGTGAACCGTACGCTAATGATGCTTCATTAAAGACTCAGTGTGCTATGTGTGCAGGTGGACATCGAAGAGCTTTATGAGGCTCTAGCAGAAGGAAGCAAGTGAGGTTTGCAGTGGTTTGGGCGATGTATAGCCTGATATATGTTTAAGTGAAAGATAGACTATTGGAGTGTTTTTGTAATTTCCAACTCTAAGTAATAGTTTGACCGAAACTGACCAAAAATTCTGTAAAACTTGATGAATTCTATAGCAAAATATCGTAGTAAATCTTAAATATGTAACATGTTTTCCAATTAATTCATGAAATAAGAAATCATCAAAGAAGAAGAAGTTGCATTATTCTTACCGGCGGAAACCTAATGTCGGTGAGGAATCCTGCATATGTCGGTGACCAAATGTGATGCTCGTCGGCAAGTCCTGACCGAAACCTGCTGCTGTCAGTGAGGAGAAGAAGAATTAATCTCTCATTTACCAAAATTTGACCTAAATTTATATTTTTCCCTAAATTTATATTGTGAAGAGAGGAGGAGGAGGAGAGGAAGAGGAGGAGGAGATGTACCTTCAGAGGAAGGTCCTCGGAACTGAGAGAGGTCCTCGGAGAGCACGGGAAATAGGAGTGGCTTCGCCATCTCTAGATGAAGAGCCGCACGGTTTGGGAAAAAATTGGAAAAATTTTGGGAGGAAAGAAAAAGTGTTCCCCCCATAACACTTTTCACTCCCGTAGACATCACGGTTTGGAGTTTTTTCACTCATTTTTTTAGCTTTACTAACGGTTTTGAAGTGTTACAACATAAAACGTATGTGTTATCTATATCAAAATTTACTTTTATTTATTTATCCTAACGGTTTTTTGTGTTAATAACGGTTTTTTACCGTTAGAAATTAGTAACGGTAAAAAACCGTTAGTAACTCAAAAAAAAATATGTTGGAAAATCCCTCTTTTGGTGTAGTGACCATATTACAGGATTTAGTCTTTCTTTCCTTAGCCTTCTTCTTGTGAGGGTTGCTACGAGGCACTTCAGAACACAATCCAGCAGTAGAATTCTGATTTTGAATTTGTAAAGGAAGACGTATTCCTTTATCATAATTTAAACCTTCTGCCTTTTGAAAGTCGTAACCCATCTTCCTCATAAGAATGACAGATTGCTGACTATACAAGTGGATAGGCAGTGAGCTTTGGACAGGTGTTTCAGTACAGGAAGAGGAAGAAACCTCTGCAACTATAGGAGAATAAAGCATAGACGTCTCTGTAATTAAGGAAGGAGAAGGATTCGGGATACGAGGAGAAATCCCTGTTGGAGCTTTTTCATAAGCAGCAAAGACTTATTGTACCCGGTATAAAGGAACACTATTCATGGCTAGCCACTGCTGATGAGTAAGCTTGAGCTTGGTAGGAGGAGCTAGACTTGGAGGACAGATGTTTAGTCCTTTCAGTCTATCTTCTAGAGGAAGGTCATCCCATAGATGATCCAAGTCATCAGGATTTGTAATAACATAAGAAATCATGTTGCAGGTTTTGACTTTCTTACCTTTCTTGGATTTTAAAGTTTTACCTTCATTTTCCAACTCAGGTATTAAGTCAGGATGTACCCACATGATTTTACCATTCTTTAATGTGAGCGGCAGTAATCCTGTATTTTCTTTCCTGGCGGGCGGGATATTCACAATCTTCATAGTCGCCTTCGGAATTGGGATAATTCCATCTGGGACTTGCTGTGGAGGAAAATCTCCAAACTGAAGAGAGACCATATTGGTTGTAACTGTATGGTCATCATTGGTTAGAGCGATAGCGCCACCATTTATCAGGTCTTGGATCTTCTTTTTTAAGACATAGCAAGCACTGGTAGGATGATTAATGTATCTATGATGGATACAATATTTGGGATTGTCAGTCAGATTCACCTCATTAGGCCTTTTTGGCTCTGGAATCTGAAGTTTGCCACTTTTTACCAGACACTAAAATATCCCTGGGATATTACTTTCGTCAAAAGAGTATTCTTCCTTTGGCCTGGAAGATTCCTGATTGTTTGGCGTCATTTTGTTCTTGGAGAGATTGACCATAAGAGTATCTTTTCCTTTCACATTACGATTGCCAAGATTATTACCAGGATTACTTTTCTTTTCTTTATCTTCTGAAGCAAAAAATCATCCCGTGTTCCCGAGCCAACCTACCATTGGTCTCGACAGAAATTGCTGCTATGATAAACGAAGACTAATCTGTGAATTGGGAACCTGTGAAGACAGCAATAGATGGTCACAGATTCATCTTACATGTATCAATCAACGCTGAATTTGGCATACCAGGAGGCATCTTGAGAGTAGCCTGTCGAAAACGTTCAATGAACGTCCGAGTATCTTCTTTCTCCTTTTGTTTGATTTCTATTAAGGAGGACATGTTCATGTCCATACCTCCTTCATAGTAGCGGGAGAGAAACATTGCCTTGAATTCGTCAAAAGACGAAATAGAGTTATCGGGTAAGCTACGATACCAATCGTAAGCTGAACCCGTCAGACACCCGATGAACACTCGAGTGAGAAGAGCATCATTTTTCTGCAAGTGTACAGTCATAATATCAAAGTAATTGATATATTGACTGGGAGATGCTTTTCCATCGAATAAAACCATGGATTGTGGCTTGAACTTCGGTAGAAAGGGTACATCATTCCAATAAGGAGGATAAGGTTGCTTAATCCCTAACCTCTGGAGCTGATCTTTGTGCCTCAAAACTTCAAAATGTGCTTTGAGTTCACGTACTGCTTGAATGGCTTCACTGGTTTAAGGAAGCACATTTGATTGAATAGTCGTTGGATGTACCGTAACCCCCGCTGGAGGTGGTACATCTTCTGGAATGATGGTATCTGGAGATGCAGAATTTTGATTAACAGCAGGCTCTTAAATATTCGAAGGTATATCAGCCCCTTGACTATCTTGAGTTTGTGCTGCTAGTGGTACCGGAGTTATTACTGTAGATTGAGCAGTTTGCTGATTCAAAATTATCTGATGCATGCTTTGCACCATGTTGAGCATGTCTTTCAATGATTGCTCCACGGCAGTGAGACGTTGTTCCGTATTAGCAGATGACGTCTCTGGTTCATCTCCAACAGCGTAGGATTCAACCTCTCTTGAAGATATAGAGGGATTAGTATAGAAGTATGAATCCACACTATCGGTATCAGACTCAAAAGATTGAGTACCTCCAGCTTCTGAATCAGAAGTCTGCAATTGCCTTTGTCTTCTTGATCGAGTATTCTGATATACTTCTTCAAAGGA
This sequence comes from Iris pallida, assembly GCA_029216955.1. Classification (NCBI taxonomy): domain Eukaryota; kingdom Viridiplantae; phylum Streptophyta; class Magnoliopsida; order Asparagales; family Iridaceae; genus Iris; species Iris pallida. The sequence goes on from JANAVB010027399.1 coordinate 8,037,274, forward strand.
ATTAAGAAGCCTGTTGAACTATTATTGACCTGGAGTTTGGGACATATTTCGTCTCGGTCGTCGTCCTCTGTTAGTATGAGATGCCATGTTGACTGATGCATATGACAGCTCATCTTCTTGGTTTTCAGCTTGATGTTGAAGCGAGTTAAAACTTAAACGATCAAAAACTGACCGTCTTGAAGCCGAACAACAACAGTTGATCACGACCTGGTGATATTCACAATGATGTTTTTCTTGGGGGAATGTCACCGGAGATTGTCTGTTCTTACGTTTTTGCATTAGTAATTCACGTAAATCAGAAGGAACAGATGGAGTATTCTTCTTTATTACATTTGGGGTAGAAAAACGTTTAGTCCCTTGTGTATAAAGAAGATTACTGGCTTCATTCGCAGAACCAGACCGTACATTTTTACGTGTTTGGAGTTGTGTGCGTAAATCTTGAGATTTAGCACGAAGGACTCCATTTTTATGGCACGTGATTTGCAAGTTTGGCACTTTGCGTAAAGCAGTATAAGAAGGTTGTTGGTGTAGGACAGAAGTTTTACCAACGACATTTTTACGCTGCACACGTTTAGGTACATTCATATTAGATGTGCAAACATTGTTATGAATTTTATCTACACTGTCAAAGACAGGAGCCTTACCTTTACGTGTGGAGCGTGAAAATTGATTATCTACCACATCACAGATGGAAGATTTTGCTTTACGCGAGGAGCGTAATTTATTTGGGCCTACCACGTCACAGATGGGAGACTTATTTTTACACTCAGAAGCATTAGAATCTGCCACATTATAAATGGGAGACTCATTCTTTTGCCTTGAGCGTAAAACTTGGTTTTTATCTACTGAGCGTAAAACTTGATTCTTACGCAGTGGGCGTGAAACCTGATTATCATCACCGTTACAAACGGGAGATAAATCATCACACTTTGAGTGCAACTCTTAAGTAATGACCGCCTCGTTACGAACGGGAGCCCCTACGACAGGAGTGGGAAGAATTCCCTTGTCCTCAGAAGTCACAGAGAGATCAGAAACCACTTTGGATTTGGGAATCCAACCTTTTCGTGCTTTGTAAGACTTTTGAACATTGGAGTAGCGAGAACCACCCCCAGTTCGGAGCATTTCTTCATAGACAGTCTGGTCGAAGTGCACAACCAGAGTCTTCTTGGTCGAACCGACCAAAACATCATCATATTGAGCAATCACCTCCTCATCAGAGGAGAAGGTAGTCCCCAGCAGAGTCGCCATTTTGTTTCACTTAACAAAATTGCCAAACAAATATTAGATTTTTAAAATAAGACAAAAAAAAGTACAAGAAGTACAAATTTGATTCTGGGAAAGTATTGCTATGGAAGTCTGATCTTGTAAATGATCACTTTGTTCCTTGGACCATATGATGATGATGAAGATCACTGCTTGAAGTAGAACAACTTGGAAGAACTAAGTCACCAGAAAGGTATCGACGCACTTGGGCACTGATGGCGAGGCCGAATGCTTTCCTGCTTTGCTTCACTCTGTTCTGAAAGAAAAGTTGAAGAAGAATGCTCTGGAGAATCAAAAATCTCAAAGTTCTGATCTCTGTATTCTCTCCTGTTCTCTTTGTGTTTTTTTTTCTTTGAGAAAAATGAGTCTATTTATAGACTAGGGCTTCTATGCGTAAAAGAGCATCAAAGTCCGTCTTTACGCTAACAACTGCCATCCATGATCAGAGTCATCTTTTGCATACGTTGACACGCGTCCCATCATTTCAGTAAGAATAGGATACATGTACACACGTTCTTCGAAATATATGGCATGAAGGCCATGTTGGCAAACCACGTTCCAAACTGGCCAGAAAGAATAGGGCGTAAAAATAGCTCCAACATCCTCTGGGCGTAAAACAGTAAGATGAGCGTAAAATAGCTCTGTCATAGGTTTCTTGCGTAAAGTGGATATTGAATAACCTTGAGCGTAAAATGGCTCAAATAGACTTTACGCACACATTGTTTTATGAGCGTAAGAACTCATGAAAAACTCCGTACGTAAAAGAAACCATACAGTGAGCGTAAAGTAGCTCGATCCTCATAAACGACAACAATGGTCTTTGTATAAGACAAATTCTATTGAATTCTGTGGTAAATGCCATCATTAATATCTTCATGTCAGAGTTTGCATTAAATGCGAGATTTGACAGCTTTGTCCAGCGTAAAAGAGGCTGCTCTGTCCTTGGCATAAAATCATAGGTGTAGACCCAAGCGTAAAATGATCAGCCTGCTTAGGCATAAATTGATTAGCCTAGATTTGGGCGTAAAAGAGACTACCCGCTCTACTTGGTGTAAAAATCGATCACTTATGAATGGGATGACTCTTTCTTTGAAGCACTTTTTACGCTCCTACAGACACCTCTCCCTCCTCTCCCTCAGTAAAACCCTCTCCCTCACCACTCTCTGGCGGCCTACAAGAACCCCCTCCCGTATGGCTGTGTCACCATCGTTCCCTCCCGCATGGCTTTGTTGTAAGGTTTTTCTGACTCCTAATTTTTGTGGGTTTTTTTTGGTATTTCATGAGATTTTTTCTTCCTATGTGGGATTTTGACCCTATTTGCGGCAGATTTACCATTGTTTTGTAGATCTAGCCAAATACTTGTCCGATTAGGGGGATTTCTCATGATTTAGGGTTCATGATATCCAATTTAGGATTCATGATATCTAATTTTTCGGAAAAACATACATCTATGACAAGGAATAATTCTGGTGGCCTCAAAATTTAGGGTTCATGATATCCAATTTTTCGGTACAAAAATACATCCTTCTATTTAAGATAAGGAGAATTTTGATTGATGAAAATTTATTATCTTATTTGTGAAAATTTTCTGTCATTTTGTACTCATTTCTTTTTTTTTTGAATTTTTTTGACTGAATGTCGAGTGATGAAAATTTATTAAAATTTATTTGGGGTGGCTTCATGTTATGTGAAAATTTATTTAAATTTATTCCTAACATGGTTAGTCCCTTGTCCCTACAATGTTAGAAATTCTATCGGTCTATTAGTAGCAAGGCAATGATGATGGATTTGGTAATCCTATGAGCCTAGTCTTAAATATATTCATGTTTGTTAGCATATGTAGTCCCTTGTCCCTACAATGCTAGAAATTCTATAGTGGATTAGTTGCAGGAAAATGATGCAAATTTTCTTACTAGTGTTATTTATACACTACTCAGATCATTCATATTTCTGAAAGACATTGATGATACATTTGCGACAATGGAGATATCAAAATAAGTTCAAGTGTGTAAACGGATGTTGGAAACAAATTGGCTACGAAATACCATTTTCTTCATTACTAAAAGGTTTGAAAATACACAAGATATTACCATGTCAAAATAGGCCATAGGAAATAACATTACAAAAATCTGAGCCTTCATGAAGAATATGAATGAGATTCTAATATGGTGTGTACATTATTTCTTCTTTTTCTACCATATTGTCATTTTCAGTATAGTTTGAGTTCTTTTAATTTTCAGTTCAATTCATCTTGTTATCTTCCAAAGAAGGGTTTGGGTTTGAGTTAATCTGGAAATACTTTTAATTTTCCACTTGCTTAGGATTTATTTCTGCATTTTTACTTTTTAGCTTTATTTTATGCTTGGTTGGGCAATGATGAGACAACTTTAATAAGATTTATATTTCTGTCTTGGATGACACTATTTACAAGCTTTGGCTATAGAATTGTGCAAGGTATCACACAATCTCATGCCACAACTGAGAATCTGATACAAGGTGTTGATGTTATAAGAGTATATAACCTATGTTGGACGGATAAGGTACGAACACGATATGGACATGGGGTGCAATCCTTGAGCTTCTTCTTCTACATAATTAACTTCAGTTTATTGTAAGCTATTAGGTTGATGTGTAGCCATTTCAATTCCTTCATCGCATTCCTATGGAAATATCTAATGCATGATCAGTTGATTGTACTATAGATAATATGGTAAGGTAATCTGTACTCAGCAAAATTACATGCTTCAGTTCCATATAAATATCAACCTAATGGCTTACAATAAACATCATTGGTTATAACCAATTTCAACAGATAATATATTCTCATTTTTCTTGCCTGCACTCTCTATTCAACTCATTTGGTCGCATTGTTGGATTTTATAGAGGCCAGATTTGACACATGTATTTGGATGTATATTAATATAGATTATCATCTTTGTAATTATTCAGTGTTAAAATAGGATATTGTATTGATTGGGTGAAGAGACTATTGTAGATTGTTCATGTATCCTGGACTGAAATGTCATATATATATATATATAATGTATTAGTTGTGGCTAATGTATGCATATGTCCTATGAAAACTCAAGGAAATTTGAGTTTTCTTGTTACAATTACAATCTAAAATGATAATGACAGTTTAATCAATTTCGCATGTAGAATAAACTTCTGTTTTATGACATGAGATATCTTATTACAGATTGTTGAGCCATATCTATTTATAATAGTTGCACATGAGATGAACACGCCAAACTGCACTATGAGACCAAAATCAGTTCCAGTCTGCGTCCCTGTGTTCATGTTGTGTCATATCCTTTTCGTCTCCATGCAATATTTGCGGACATGTTCTAGTAGAAAATTTCAGTATAGTCTGCTCAATTGTTATAATAGTTGCTCAAATGGTTATCCAATACCAAATTGGCTCTTTGTCATGATCTACACTCTTTATTCTACTTTGAGGGGTTTAAGGATGCGAAATTTGATCTTGGGATGGTGTTATTGGCTTGATTCTTAACGGTTTTGTTGTACTAAATGGAAAAATGCCTTCGTATATTGCTCAAATTTCTAGATAGATTTCATTAGGAAAGAAGAAGAAAGCTCTTGACAACTGTTTTATTTTACTCTTCAATATCTTGATTTTAGTACCTCCTTGTTTGTGGAAAATGGTATTTTGTATCAATAAGAAGAGAAAAATGCGTACCATGTTTACTCAGGTAGAACTGCAGAACCTTTGTTGGGTCTGCAGGAGAGTTGGCTCAAAGAGCATTCTCGTGTTTTTGGTAGATTTTGCAGAAATTCCATAAAATTATCAGTGGAACTAGCTTTGGAACTATAGCCCGATCCCTAGCTTTGGAAATAGATGTATAGTTTTATTGCAACTCTATCTTCGAATTTTGATAAATAAGAGTCATATTGTATCAATCATGTTGTATTTATGTTCAGCCCTCTACTTTTATTTGCGTCAGTCATGATTGGACTCTGTAGCAGTCATATAGGTCTATCTATATTGTTCTATGTTAACTGATCTTATGAGGCAGGCTTATATCAGTCCTTGTTTGTATAAGGGTATCAGTGGTATCACATAGGCATGTATATCAATCCTTGTTTGTATCAGGGTATCAATAAATTTACTTTTATACACTTTTGTAAGAAACCCCATAACTATGTTTACTTCACCATTCTCCAACATGCCCGTTACAATAGCATTAAGCATAACAGAATGGTGTCTAGCTCTATCAGCAACTCTTCTATCTTGGTATATTCCATCTAATATAATATTGTGTACTGCAAGTGTTTGTTGCAGTCCCTTATAAGGCATCTCATCAAAAAGGTGTCTAGCTCTATCAACCTTTCCATACTTAAAAAAAACCATTGATCAAGATGTGTATGTAACTGTATTTGGTTTATGAACTCTGGGACCATTAGCTCAAAAACTTTAAATGCTTTACTTGTTTCTTTGTATCAGGCAATATCAATCCATTAAGGTATTGTATGTTGAATAAATAAACAAATTTTTATCGGCTTGTTAAACTGAACTTGGCTTCTTATTGTATGCATTGAGCATCAACCTAACTAGAAATTGCCTCTCCGGACAGATACTCGTTGAGATTGGTGACTGCTCTTTATTAGCAACTCTGTAAGTTTAATCATTTTAAAACTTTGGTGTTTACCCAGAAATTTTAAGTATCAATGATTATATACACGAGTCGATGTTAATATCATTACTCTTTGCACAAGGTTGAGAAAAATTAGGAAGCATTTTCTTATGATGATGACAATGTCCATCCTTTGAGAGTAGATCCACTATGGATGATGCTGTAGATGCCTCAAGGATAAATTTACTTTTATCCACTTCTGCAAGAAACCCTATGGCTCTGTTTACTTCACTATTCCCCGATACCCCAAAACATATTAGGCAGGACACACCACAATAGGTGTGGACTATGTGTTGTTGTGTCTTTACGGTGTTGTGTCGGATCCATGTTTGTGTGACATAGAGTAGCTAGTGTTCATATTTTCCTAATTTTTTACCAGCTTTCTTGTTGTTGTGTCCTTCTAGGATGATTTTAAGGGTGAATGATTTATATAAAGGTCATCGATACCTAAGCTTGGGGTTCAACACACTTTTTCCTAAAGGGTATGAGACCAAGGTTCCTAAAGAGATAAAAACTTGTCTAGTTCGTGGAGAACATTAGTTTTTTTAAACAAAAATATGCGATTCATGTTGCAACGTATTTTTTTTCCCTATTTGGCTGGAACATGCTAGTTCTTGTAAGTAACAGCCTTTTTCTGAGTGCAGAACTACTTTCATGATGATGAATATATTTACAAGTCTTTTTTAGATATACTGATTTTACATAAGGTGACAAACTTGTATCAATTTCTCAGCATGTGGTTTCCATGTTATATGTTTCTAGTTACTAATTTTGATGTATATGAGGAGAACAAAAAATTTGTATATCAAGAGAACACTTTCTAGCATCTGCAATTTTTATGCCTTTCACGAGAATGTAATAGAACAGAACACTACGAAACTGAGGATTCGATATATTTCACATAAAGAAATACGAACATAACACTCCGAACCAGCAACCTACTAATAAAGGGGCATAAGATGCATACATAATGTGATAAGATGCATACATTTATGTTTACTTCTCTCCATTTTTTGTTATTGTCTGATCTGAGTTAATCATATGAACAAGAAAACTATGTGTGACATGTTTAAATGTTGAAGCTACTTCATTTAGACAGTCCTTGATTTTAGTCTATATTATTCAGTAATTCTCCTGCACATGGCTTGGTCAAAGTCAGTTCAAATGAATCTTTAATTTGTTCTCTCATCTTCATTTCGATAGTTTGTCAAGGCCATCTCTGCTATTGTACTCTCAAGTTGTAACTATTCCAATGCCATGCATCTTTATTTCTTCTATATCATCCAAGTGATTGGTTGATTTCATTTGTTTTTTGTACTATTGAATGGTCTGTGTGATTGGTTGATTTCATATGCTTTTTCTACCTTACAATGGTCTGCTGGTATACATTTCCACTCTTAAAAGTACACGAAAATTGATGAATATTTAAAAATTGGGTGGTGGGTTATCTCTTGTAATTGTTCAAAGGCTCATGTGAAGGCTTAATACTTCAATTGACATTGAAAGGTTTCACAACACTGGTTAATTCCTAGAAAAGAAAGAACTCTTGGCAGTTATATAATAGTGTTTATGACAAATATTTTAGTACTCTGGTCAATTCAAAAATTGAAAGAACCAATGATGAACTTATTATTCATGTATGGCTGTCAATTTTACCTTTAGCCTCCACAGTGGCAAGATATTTGTACATGAAATTGTATCTAGGTTGGAAATTCGTTGCAAATTTCTTTGCTTGTTTTATGTTCTAGTAGTTAAAATCAGTGAAACAACAAAACATGTATGGTAATATTGCTTGCAATGGTCAAAGATCAATGCTGATAGAAAATTGCACTAAGTTTACGTTGCTTATAAAACTTTGATATTGCATCGTAAAAGTACAGTAATAAAAGTGCCTTAATTCATCACTGTAATACTGAGTTCAATATCTATATAAAGAACATGTAGGAAAGTATTAATAATTTGTGTTCTTGTTCTCTCAGAAACTTGCTGAAAAATGAAGGTGCATGTATACTGTGAATAGGGGAATGCTGTGGATATAGGAGGGATGTGCTTCGATCTGGTTTGCTAGTTTTTTGGTTTTATTTTGTAGGGTTGGATTATTTTTTGTGGTGATAAGTGATAGATGTTTGTGGTTTGGATGTTTAAGTGGTATGGAAACAACAGATGTGAGATATATGTACTTTGTGGTTAGATTATGTTGTGGTTGGACAAGTGAAGAATACATGTGGTGGGATATGTATTGGAAGTTTTTATTGTATGAACAATACAGTTTGTTAATATCAAATTTGGGTTTTATAGTAATTTGATGTGTGTAGCTTCTGGATTGATATTATGTGTGATTAATATTATATATAATTCTTGATTGAATTTTGGCAAGCTTCTCTTGACGGTACTTTGGATAGCTTCTCTTGACGGTTGTCAAATGTCAATTTTAATTCAAATTATGCTGCATAATAGCCTGTGAATAAATGTTTTTCTTGATGGCTAATAACCGTCATCTAGGACAGAGTCAAGAAAAGTTTTTGCCTACATTGATGGTTTCTAAATACTGCTATCTTGACGGCCAAAACAGTCAAGAAAAGTACATCATATGACGGCCAAAAATCGTCAAGAAAAGCCCTTCAAGCGACCGTCAAGAAAGTGGAGGCTTTTCTTGACTCCGGCCTACATGACGGATCCGCAACCGTCAAGATACCCATTTCTTGATGGGGAATCACCGTCAAGAAAAGCCCTCATTCTTGTAGTGCAGATTCATTAACTATTGCATCCTTTGATCGGTCATAGGACAATGGCTCTTGGATCTAATCCAGATTAGCCAGCCATAGATTTATGAGTTGTGATTTATATGTTTTTACACAGTTTTAACGCTCATCACTTGAAAACGAGAAACATAGACACACCAATATTATGGCTTTCTGAATGGACTATTGTCTTTATCTTTTTTCTTTATGATTGTTGCACTAACTAAAAATTAATATTCTTATTTTATATCTTAATTACAATTATGTTTGTTATTTTAGTTTTATTATGTTAGGAGATGGAACCCATCTAGTAGAGATGAATTTTATATTATCATGAAGCTAATGGGGATGAATCTAAGAATGGCAATCATTCTAGTGGTTATCAAGGAAGCACTTCTGACCGATTCAGTGATTATTTTAATATCTTTATTTAATAGCATTTCAATATCTTTATCTAGTAGTTCTTATGTAATGTGTTCTAATACTTGAATAATTTGTTAGATACCCTAAAACTTATTATTTTTGATGATTATGGATGACCTGTTGATATATAATCTGAAAAATTTGCAACTCCTTTTGGAAAGACAAGAGAGATACTTTGTCCACCTGCAATTATTGTTGGAAAAGAAGCACAAAAACCTTTCCCCAAACTAGAGAGTACCTGCAAGAGAACTGAGCAATACAACGCACAAATAAAACACCAAACACAATCCACGTAGACACATAGAATTTTTAACGTAGAAAACCCTTATGGAAAAAAAACCACGGGACGATTGAAGTCCAGCCCTGAGAAGCTTTCACTAATGAAATAAAGGAGTACACCCTCTACAAACTTCTTCTAATCCAATACGGATTTTCACAACACTTGGGAGCAAGAACAATGATTATAAGGCTACGAAGAACAAAGACGATGAGTAGAGACTACCTGAATACGATCTTCCTTCGAAAACGGCCTTCAATCCTCCTTCTTCTCTCCCAAAGTTGCAATGGCACTCTTGCCTCTTTTTCTCTCTCTTATATGTGTTACGTTTGTGATTAGGGTTAGAAAAAACTATATCACCCTGAAATCCACTTCAACCCGACAACACAGAGTTCGGGTAGACCTCTGTGTTTTTGTCACAGAACCATTCTGGAACCAAGGGGCAGAGTTCGGCCCGAACTCTACCTTCCATGTTCCAGTATGTCATATGTTGGCTCTCGAGTTTATTCATCGACTCTGAATGGCCTCTCCACTTCCCCGAGCTTCTCTGACACACAGCGGGATCTTTTTCCTTCACAACTAGGAGGAGGAACTCGTCATCCCGACGATTCGCCTGCAGTACTCAAACTTTCCCCTTGGTAGAACATTCGTAAGCATGTCCGCTCCATTGTCATCAGTATAAACCTTCATAAGCGCTGGTCCTTGTTCTCAACCACATTCCGTATCCAATGATACCGAGTCTCGATGTGCTTGGATCGACTATGAAATGTATAGTTTTTCACAAGGTGAATAGCACTCTGACTGTCATAAAGCAAAGTATGTTGCTCTTGTTTTAGCCCTATTTCCTGTAACAACTTTTTCATCCACGGCAACTCCTTGCAAGCCTCCGTCGCCGTAATGTACTCTGCCTCTGTCATCGACAAGGTAACATACTTCTGCAACTACGACTGCCACGATACCGCTCTATCAGCGAACATCATCATAGAGCCCGAAGTTGATCGCCTCGTGTCTACATCTCCAGTCATATTATCGTCGGTATACCCAACCAGCTTCACCTCGTGCCCTGATGGTATGGTAGATTCTACTTAACCATACTCCAATGTATCCTTCCAGGATTTGAATGATACCTGCTAATTGTGCGAACTGCGTGAGCGATGTCTAGCCTCGTGTATACCATAGCATATATAAGGCTTCCCATAGCTGAAGCATATGGAATCCGCTTCATATCTTCCTTTCCGTCCTCGGTAGATGGACACTGCTCCTCAGTGAACTTAAAGTGAGCCACAAGGGGACAACTCACTTTATTCGACCCGTCCATCCCGAAATACTGAAGTACCCGATGAATGTACTTCTTTTAGGACAAGTGTAGCATCTTGGACTCTCTCTCACTCGGCTGATATCCATCCCAAGAATAGTCTTTGATGTGCCCAAATCCTTCATAGAGAAGGCCGTGCCCAGTTGGCGCTTCAACTCCGCTATCCTAGTGGCATTCTGACCCACTAATAGCATGTCATTAACACAGAGCAATAAAATGATAAAATCAACCTCGACAAAGTACCTCACAAATACACAATGGTCCGACATCGTCCATGCATAACCATGCTCCCCCATAAATGACTCGAACTTCCTGCACCACTGCCTCGGATCCTGCTTTAGACCATACAAGCTCTTCCTCAACCGGCAGACCAAATGTGACTTGCCCTTGTCACAGAATTCCTTTGGCTGCTCCATGTATAACTCCTCTTAAAGATCACCATGGAGGAATGCTGTCTTCACGTACATCTGCTCGAGCTCCAAGTCGAAACTGGCTGCCAATGCTAGCACCACCCGAATAGACGACTGCTTGACGACTGGCAAAATAGATCTCATCATAATCCACATCTTTCCGCTGACCGTAGCCTTTAACTACCAGCCTCACTTTTTATCGAGGGTGAGTAGTATCATCCGTCTGCTTCACTCTAAACATCCATCGATTCTTCAAAGCCTTCTTGCCCTTTGGCAACCGCACCAGCTCGTAAGTAAAATTGGCGTGTAAGGAACCTATCTCCTCCTACATAGCCTGCATCCACTCCTGCCTTTGATCGTCTTCCATAGCCTCTACAAAACTTTTGGGCTCTCCCCTGTTAGTCAATAGCACATACTCACCCGGTGAGTATCTCGTAGATGTTTGACACTCTCTGTCGCTCCTTTTCAAAGGAGCCACTGGTGCTGGTTGTATACCAACAGCCTCCTCCCCTTCAGGAACTGCCTCTCCGACATGGTCATCCTCATGCGGGATACCCTGACCACCATCAGCAGGCTGATGATCAATGTTGGAAGAAACTCCATGTACTGGCTCACCTATAACTGGATCCTATGCGATGTCATCTGGAAACTGCTCGAAGCGAAATGACTCTAAGGCAATTCCTCAGCCTCAGAAGGCGTCTCGGAATCCTGAGTGTTGTTCATGCTCTAATCCTCAATGAATACCACATCCCTGCTTCTGTAGAGCTTTTTTCCCACTGGGTCGTAGAGTCTATAGCCAAGCTCATCCCGACCGTAGCCGACAAAGACGTACCGCCTCATCTTCGGATCAAGTTTGGACCTCTCGTCCTTCGGTACATGCACGTAGGCCTTACAACCAAACACTCGCAGGTGATCGTATGATGGCTCTTTGTCGTACCATACTTTATCAGGCACATCACCCTGTAAAGGAGTACTAGGAGATAAATTTATAACATATGCAGCTGTGAGAAGAGCCTCATCCAAATAACTGCCTTACAAATTTGCTTCTGACAACAAACATCGCACCTTCTCCATCATTGTCCTGTTCATGCGCTCCGCTACACCATTGAGTTGAGGTGTCTTGGGCGGAGTCTTTTGGTGTCGTATTCCTTGCTCTCTGTAATAAATATCAAAGGGACCGATGTATTCGCCGCCGTTGTCGGACCGAACACACAATAACTTCTTGCCCGTCTCTCTTTCAACAGAGGCCTAAAACTCTTTGAAAGTGGGCAGCACCTGACCCTTGTTCTTTAAGGCATAGACCCAAACCTTTCTGGAACAGACATCAATAAAAGTTACAAAATAAGAGCACCACCAATAGAATTTACCTTCATAGGACCGCATACATCTGAATGAATCAACTCGAGCAACGCCGGCTTCCATGAACTTGGATGACTTTGGAAAGACACCCTATTTTGCTTCTAAGCTAAGCAGTGCGTGCACTTTTCCAACTTTGTAGACTTGGGCCCTGGAATCACCTTCCTGTTCACCAAGTAGCTCATCCCCTTCTCGCTGATATGTCCAAGCCACCTGTGCGACAACTCGGTAGACACGTTAGAAACTGTATTTATCTCTTGTGCCTCATGTGCGTTCCCCTCCAAATAGTAGAGACCAGACTTCTTGCTTCCTCTGGCAATCACCATCGAACATCTAGAAAGCTTCTTCTAACCATTCCCGAAGATGCCGAAGAATCCCTCGTCATCCAACCTTCCAACTGACACCAGGTTGAAACGGATATCAGGGACATGACGAACATCTTTGAGAACAAGAACTGCACCCGTCTTCATCCTCAAATGCACATCACCAATGACAACCGCCTTTGACACATTTGCATTGCCCATCTTCAACACTCCACAGTCGTCCGTCGTGTAAGTGCAAATAGTACCCTATTGTGAGATACGTGCGCTTAAGCTCCTGAGTCCATCAGCCAAGAATTGTCATCGCAGGTGAGGTTTATTATAACCTCATCACCTACGATGATCACATCGCCTCTATGTATCGAAGTCGCCGTTGTCGTGTTCTCATCTTGCTTCCCTTTGTCGCCCTTCTTCTCTCTCTTCCAAACGAAACAGTTTTGCTTGATGTGGCCCATCTTGCCACAATGGTAACACTCTGAGTCCTTGTGCCGACCCTAGGAATTCTCCCTGCTCTTGTCTCTGCCACTACCTGGACCCCTGCTTTTGCCCCTTCCATGGCTCTCAAACTAGTGCCTCTGAGTGGTGCGATGTGGATGAAGTACCCTGAGAACGTCTCTACATCTCTTCATTCAGCACCTCGCTCTTGGCAAACTCCAGACTGACCATGCCTTTTGGAGTAGAAGCTACTTATACGGTCTCCCACGAGTCTGGCAATGTACACAACAGCCATAGTCCTTGAACCACGTCGTCGAACTTGACTCCCATCGAAGATAGCTGGTCAACCCCGCCCTGGAAATCACTCAAGTGATCCGTAATAGATGCCCCATCTTTGTTCCGCAGACCCATCATCGTCCGGATCAGGAACAACTTGTTTACCCTGGTCTTCTTCGTGTACAAAGATTTCAGCTTTTCCCAGAATGACTTCGCATCCTCAAAATTAGCAACGTGGTTGTACACGTTCTCGTCAATGAACTGCCTGATATATTCGCACACCTGTATGTGCTCAAATTTCCAGTCCTCCTCGTATTTATCAACTTGTCACTCGGAAGCAAATACGGGCAGATGCATCTTCTTTACAAACAACAAATCTTTTATCTTGCTCCGCCAATAATGATATTTGATGCCATTCAGGTTCACCATATGCACCAACTTCGCATCCATCTCTCCTCTCTAGTTTTTCTGTCAACTCCTGACACCGTTTTGAATTCCAGAACCTGGCTCTGATACCACTTTGTTCGGAAAGAAGCACAAAAAACTTCCCCAAACTGAGAGTACCTGTGAGAGAACTGAGCAATACAACACATGAACCAAACACCAAACATAATCCATACAGACACAGAGAAATTTTGACGTAGAAAACCCTTGAGGAAAAAAACCACGGGACGATCGGAGTCCAACCCCGAGAAGCCTTCACTAATAAAATAATAGAGTATACCCTCTATAAATTTCTTCCGATCCAATATGGATCCCCATAACACTTGGAAGCAAGAACAATGATTACAAGGCTACGAAGAACAAAGACGTCGAGTA